>JASFXZ010000014.1:4292939-4892939 GCA_032209605.1 Mactromeris polynyma
GAATACGCTACAGTTAGTTGAAAGTTTACATACAGTAATAGACTATTAGTGCGATTTTATTAACCACGAACGTATGAATATATTACCTGGTCCATTGCATTTCAGGTGTATTGAAATGTTCGTGTTTTTTCCTAACCTTGACATGACAATAGTCGCAGTATTTTTTAATAGAAAAGTAATCCAAACAGCAGTAATATAAGTTCGCATGAGAGCATTCCTTTATCTAACTAGTCATGGATGGGTCCTGAAAGTTCATACACCTGTTCGCGGTCAATCTAACAGCACTATAGTTAAATCTAATTTCATCACAATGTGGATTTCTATTACATGGGTTGAAAATCCGAACCTTGAGATAAACAAACACATAAAATGGCAAGAAATATTAGTATAAAATAAACACAGAACAATAAAAAATGAATACCTTACTACCTGTGTGTATACGTGCAACAATTAGTCGTCTTTGTAAATCTGATGTTCACTGTAGAAAGACAGATCACGTGATTAGATACATTTTCTATTTATGTCGAATATTGTGACAGCTGCTGCGATACTGCTATATATGTTTATGTATAGCTGCTGCGATACTGCTATATATGTTTATGTATAGCTCGGTCGGTTTTGCACATCGTGAGTTCAGCAGACGAACTTACTTATGGAGTTGGCAACTCGCCGTGTTTTCGTAATAAAATACAAACTTGTGTGTATATATAATTTTTTTTTATAGTTCTGCAATGTGTAAACATTTCCTATAAAATGGCTTGAGTCGGATTTAAGGTAAGGCCACCCTAATGAGAATGTAAATTTTGAATCATTTGGAATACCTTGGTCAATATCAATCCTTAGCCTATGTGCGAAAGGTCATGGGTTCAAATCCCCGCTAGACCCACAATTTTTTCTTTGCTTTTCTTCATGACATTTCTTGTTTTGCTGACTTTTTTGACAAGGAAACTGATATAAAATTCTAAAATATAAATTATATCAATTTGTTTCTAAAAAATGCCATATTTCTCCAAAGTATGATAATTCTGCACAGCAAAATTTGATACATAAATATAACAAGATATTGTCAAAGCAAAACTGGAGGTAAATGTTTTTCATTTTGTTCTATTTTGTTAAAGAGGTGTTGAGGATAATTTTGAGGTTCGTTATGTTAAAGTACTGACGTTATAATGTATGATTATGCTACCTTGAAAATTGGTATTTCTTATTGTGACTTAAAAAATTACGTCATTTACAGGAGGGTGATTTTTTACATAGCATAATATTTTCGATTTTTTATCCTTATGATATCACTAGCACTTTCTTTTTAAGCATAACACAAACAAATGATAAAATAGGCTCATTTTGAACTAAAATTTAGTTGTCAGGCCCGTAGCTGGGCATACGCACGTACGCCCGTGCGTATCATCATTTTCAAAGTACATACAACATCGCCATTATCATGTCCAACTTTCTGGCTCATTGCAAGATTCCCCAGATCTGATCGATTTCGACTCCATGCTATAAACAATTATATATATACGATACTTTAACGTCTCATGGTCATTATCGTTCGAGACTTAATTAGCCACCCACTGTGATTTAACAGAATGTAATATACATTCGTGATACTTATTGTAGCCTCTTTCGAAAAAGATATATTGAATTATGCACCATAAAACTTTGCCTTGCATTTTGTTTCGGCAAGTTAGGCTGTATAATGGTAGCTACTAAGCTTTCTAGAATCGCAAAACATACATTAGTCTCTTTTCAACAGAAATTATAATGACACTGACCAATACAACTACTTATTTTGTCTATTACATTTAAAACCATGATCTTGTATATTTGACGATGGAATGCAATTATTTTTACCATCATCATATGTCACTGTGACTGAGAACATGGGACCAAATGAGCAAAATTGTTTTTTGTTTTGTTTTTTTGCATATTTTCAAAGAAGAATATCTTAAACGCATGCCAACAATATTTGGGAGTTCAATCTTTATCCTTTCTTAATAATAATGTTTTTGTAGCAAAGGGGTGAGAGCTTTAACAACACTAATTCATTTAAAAACCTGTTTTTATTATAGTTTTCATATGTAACAAACTATACTTCCTGACCTACATGAACTAATTCATAGTTATGTCTAGTGTTCCCATCTTAACAATATAAATCAATAAGACTAAAACTCTTCTAAAAAAACAAAAACATGGTTGCTATGGTGACAATTAATTAGAATTAAGAGTAGAAACCTTGATTCTGATTGAAAATTTATAAACATAACATTGATAAACACTACAGTCACTTTATTATTTCATACAACATAAACTAATACAACAAATTGAGGACTGTTTCAATTATTTGTTGATAATAACCATATCAAATGAAAATGAATACATGTACATAAAAATGCATTTTCAGTCACCAAATTATTTGATTTTACAGGGAAAGCAACTGCTACAGCCAACATTGAATTATATTTTTGCCAGACCAAGATAATTTAAATGAAATAATACCCCCTACCTATACAATAAAATGCTAGTAGATCCTACCCTCCCATGCATATTTTCCTGGAACAGCCTCAAGTTGAAAATATGGATATTAACTATGCAAGGGATTTTTCGATTGGTTTGCTTATAAGTTAACCGAAAATTATATTGAACAGTTAACCGGTTAATCGAACGAGAACAAAAACGTTGTTCGTTAAATGAAATTTTATACACAAATGATACATATACACGTACCTAGGAACAAATGCATGTATACTTTTATATACATATGTCAACTGTTTCTCACACGTAATCAAATGTGCATTTCAATGAGTCGTTTATGTAAATGTTGTTGAAAATAAGGCAAATTACTGACATCTGCCAATGCGAATATGCCAGCTGTTACGAATACATAATCGATTATTCCTTCTTAATGAGTTGTTCATGTAAATTAATTTTAATTGAGTATACATTTATAAAACATGTACATGCCGTATGTCAACGTGGTTTGCAATAGTCAAAGGCAATATTACGACATACTATTACATTTTGCGATTAAAGTCAACTAGTAAGTCTATACACACGAAAGTTACCTTTAACAGATTTCGATTTATCGCGGTTTGACGATATTTTCCTTCTATAATTCTATATGAAGTTGGTCGGACCGCAGTGACACGAAAGTTGGGTATATATGCTTGTGGAATTTAAGTTTAGTAACCTAGCCTTTTATGGATTGTGAAACAAGTTCTTGCAACTTATGCTTATCACTCTCAATAACTGCTTCTTGGGTTGTTTACCAGTACTCGCGCCAAATTCAGGCATTGTGAAGTTCGTGGTCAAAACCCAACGTTGGGGCTTGAACTCACGACCTTCGAATCGGGAGTCAGGCCCTCTACGTTTCTAACCACTACGCTTCCCTTTTGTGAAGTCGTATGCTGACATACCGTTTTATTGTTACATTACAACCGGACTTTTAGATAAGTTTTTTTTTGCGTCAATGAAGAAACTTTACCACCCACCTGACTGATTGTGACTCATTGCAACAGCTTCAAAATGTTGTCTGCCACAAATGTAGCAGTCAGATACCCAGCGTGGCAATGGCGTGATTGGAAAGCATTTTTGGCACCAATCTTCAAACCAATTCGTGGAATAAGGTACTTATAGGTTATTTGTTTTTACCATTGGGATTACGATGATTATGAAGTCATAATGAATAATAAAGCATGCTTGAGTAAAACCATAATTCATAAGAATATCCCGTCTTCCGATTCAAAATAAAGCAAATATTAAACAGTGTGTATTAGAAATATATTGCTTGAATTTCTTACATTTGAGATATAGATACACTTCCATTGAACAACATGTTTTCGAGAAATATAAACGATAAAAAATACAAAAAAAATGGTTCTAGTTAACAATGTAATTACACTTAGTTCTGATAATTCTGTGTGTTAATAAGTGTTCTCATCAAGTTGATATCGTATTTGTAAGAATATCAGTTTCAAAATTAAACAACTGTTAGAACTGTGTCTATAATTGTCAAATTGTTTGTTAAAATGTCAATCAACACACAACAATTGTTTACGATTTAATTATATTTTATATTTATAATTGTCGAATTCTCTTCTTGTGACATTGTATTAACAGGAAAATATGAGTACTTCCGGATGTCATCAGATGAACCAGGGAGTGTAACCGTAAAAGAAAACTGTAGTTCCTGTGAAACAACAATTAACATCCTTCGGTGTCGAGACTACAGCTTCATACAAGATGTACTCCCACTAGCTATTCAACCACATTGACTAAGCCAGGAACGAAAGGAGTACTTATACAAAGTTGTAGGACCGTATGTGCGACCTACGTATCAGGACATCACTTGTCCAGCTCCAACAATCCAGTGACTGTTGTATTTTGTTTGTCTATGATTTTGTAATTTTCTCGTAATAGTAAGTACGTGTACAGTAGTAATAAATAAACATGTGTACATTGTTTGATTTTCTTTCACTTATTTCCTTATTGTGGATTAAATACACCTTTAAACTACTATCACTGAAAACTATCCTGAACAAAATAAGTATAAAAACAAAAGCTATAAAGCCATTACATCCAAAGGTATGTAAAAATGATCTGTTAAAACATTGGTGAAATGAAATGGCCAAAAACCCCACTTCCGTCATAGAACATTCAATGATGTTCAGATGTCGTCGCCAAACCAAAATGACGTTGCTGTGAGCATGACACGTGTTGTCTTTAAAACAATGAAGTAGTATAGAGCCATACGGTTTTTATTTTTAAGGTTTTTAAAGTCTGAGGCAACAGAAATTGTGAAAACCTGAAAAACCGTTTATCGGATAAATAGATCTAAGATAGCCCGAGGCTACATGTTAATGTGTTACACCAGTTATCAATCGGTGATCATCGGAAAAATTTACGATCACTTACGGAAACTAACGACAGATAAATGGACTGCTGACCAAAAGCCCCATCGATATCGATCTGCATCGACTGGATTTATCGGATAAGCGATATTGTTGGGTATGGTACCCACGCTTTACAAACTTTACTTGTACCTCCCCCGGTCGTGCGTATCATTAAAACAGCCCAGCTACGGCCCTGGTTGTCTTATGTGATCCAGGAAACAATTTAGTTAAGATTCTTGATGACGAGTATTAGAGTGGTCTTTCGAATTTACGTTGGTATTATCCTTGTTTCTTGTTGTTTTGTGATGTTCTCTTTAACTACTTACTTAATTTTTCTCTCTTGTATATTATCTGTGTATAAGGCACAGTCTTGTGTAAATAACGTCCCGCCGCGTATACTCTATCTTTTATGACGTCATTAAAATTGTATGACGTCAATTATTTTTTTATTTTTCTATCTATGTACAATGCGATTTACATTTTATGACGTCATTTGACAATACCAAGAAAACTTTTCTTAATATTCGTTGGGTGCAGTCGTGTTTTGGTGTTTTAGTTCTCTTATTATATTAGGCATATTTCTTTTAGTTATAAATTACATTTCCCTATCAACAATATCTAAGAATTGTTTAATTAGTAAATGCATTATCAAGTTGACTTTATTTTAAATTGCATTTTTAATTTGACATTTTAAGGTTACTTCTATTCTGATGTTACTATTTTAGTTACGGGGAGCAAGGTCAGTATAAGGCTGCTTGTTCCTCCGTGTTGGATTAGTTACTGTATGTCTGTTGATATGTACGTGATGGTTGGTGGGTTTTAATGATTAGTTACTGCCTACTTAGTCAATTTATGTATATATGTTGGAAATCAATGACCATATAGCGATAAGGTGTGAGGTTAGCTAGCTGTTAAATCGATTTAAACCCCCAACATTTTATGCTGACAGTTCCAAGGCTGTAATTCGCTATATGATTGTTGTTTCTGTTTATGTTATGAATGTGTTTTGTATTTCCCTTTCCCTTATGCAATTCTGTCACTTTATACAGTGTTCAGATTGTTTCCTACCCATTTTTGGCCTATTTAGGCCAGTTGTCTAGCCTTGTCCTGTGATCTTTTCCATCCATTAATTCCCACCTCTTCTTCCCTTACTGTCCACTTTGATTCTCCTAGTTATTCCTTGTGGTCCTGCTGGGCCATTGCTTGCGCCTCAGTTCCTTAATATGTGTACCGTTTGACCTCCTTTAGTACCTTATGTTGTGTGGATTGTTGTTTTTTCGGAGATCTGCGTGGGGAGGCATTGTCTTATGTATGTGGCTTTCCCTGTAGTTACGTATTCTCTCTCTTTTACCTTAAGAGTACGACAACATCTTTGAAATCGAGCAACAACGCAACCTCTAGAACAACGCAGTGATCTCCCTTAAAGTTATCGGAGATCTCTGCCATCACAAACTTTTCGTCATGATTTTTGACAAAATATATTTTTAATTTATTTAATTTTAGTTGACAATTTGATATCTATATATCTTAATTTCAAACATATAAGAAGTTTGGTGAAGTATTGTCCGCCTCAATACTGAATAAGACCACCTTAAAATCAGGAACACAATTTCCAAGTCCATTATCAATGCTTTGCACTTTATTCAACCTCAATATCAAGATCACCTCAATAAGAAGACCAGTTTTCAAGGTTCCGTAAGTGTTGTAGTTAAAGGGAGAATATGCGTTAATTTCTTCTAAACGATGTTTTAAAAACAACGCAGTAGTCTCCCTTGTGTATGGCGTACCATTGCTTTGGGTTCGATCTCACACCTTTAACATCACAAAAAGCAAACTTAATACATTATCAACATGTTAATCTAAAAAATAATGTTTTATTTTATTGAATTAATATTTGAAAATAATCTGCCACGTGCTAAATGCAGGAATGTCGATGTGGTGACATCACGACCTCGACAGTACGAACTTCTGACACCAATGTGTGTACATCTATAACTAAATTTAAAGATGCTTGTTTCTGTGAAAAAGAGTTTCAGTTGTCAGAATGCATCGCATGACATTGACCGAAGGTTTATATAGGAGACAAACAATCATAAGAAAGTCCACACAATTCACACTTTTTTCTGTACGTTATGATTCTGACTTGTTGGTTGGACAACCACTGTCATTAATAGTCATTTTCCGATAAAAAACACTATACTCTAATTAAGATTGCCATTTCCAAACTTTCAGTACGAAATAAATCACTTCGTTTCCGGTTTAGAGATTATGACATGCGCATAAGCTATAACGTCATCACGTCACTAATCGTATGGCGTCACAAGACGTTTTTACTTGGTGATCATTTTGCGCGTAAAATTTACAAATGCTGCGAATCAACCAAAACAGCCGACAATAACACGTTTTCTCAGGTTTTGTGCGCGATTCTGCTGTTGTCTTTGTGACAAAGAAGCTTCTTCTACGGAAGCAGACGACAACAACGATATCGCAGACGAAATATTCGTGTACAGAGTATATCGGTCGTCAAGCGCTACAAATAATGCTAATGCAGACGACATTATGTCGTATTATCCGAATGTGCCAATAATGAGCAAAGTTGAAATATTTGATGGTAAGTACTTTTCGAAATCCCTCAGCAAAAGGAAGACGAGGCAGAATAAAGTCAGACGACAACATGAACTTCCAGCGCAGGAATTATCTTTCCAGTTTATGATTATTATCAAAAGGAATTACTTCACAGAAGATAGAGCCAAGTTAAAATACATTCCTCCACTTTTGCTTTAAAAACAGCTATAGCCTATGGCGTACGATTAGGGTCTTTAATGCACGACCCAGCATCATGCTAAATGTTTCAGCATCATGCTGAAAGTTTTCAGCATGATGCTGAAAGTTTTTAGCATCATGCTGAAAGTTTTTAGCATCATGCTGAAAGTTTTACCATGATGCAGGGTCGTGCAAAATCATTTTTCAGCATCATGCTAAATGTTTCAGCATCATGCTAAAAACTGAGTTTAGACCCTTCCGTACGTAGATGATCTTTCAGCATCATGCTGATACTTTCAGCATCATGCTAAAAACTTTCAGCATCATGCTTAAAACTTTCAGCATCATGCTTAAAACTTTCAGCATCATGCTAAAAACTTTCAGCATCATGCTAAAAACTTTCAGCATCATGCTAAAAACTTTCAGCATCATGCTTAAAACTTTCAGCATCATGCTAAAAACTTTCAGCATCATGCTAAAAAACTTTCAGCATCATGCTAAAACTTTCAGCATCATGCTAAAACTTTCAGCATCATGCTAAACACTTTACTTTCAGCATCATGCTGAAACATTCAGCATCATGCTGAAACTTTCAGCATCATGCTGAAACTTTCAGCATCATGCTGAAACATTTAGCATGATGCTGAATAAGGATTTTGCACGACCCTGCATCATGCTAAAACTTTCAGCATCTTGCTTAAAACTTTCAGCATCATGCTGAAACTTTCAGCATCATGCTAAAAACTTTCAGCATCATGCTGAAACATTTAGCATCATGCTGAAACATTTAGCATGATGCTGAAAAATGATTTTGCACGACCCTGCATCATGCTAAAACTTTCAGCATGATGCTGAAAGTTTTTAGCATGATGCTGAAAGTTTTAGCATGATGCTGGGTCGTGCATTAAAGACCCTAATCGTAGCCTACTCAGTACATTTAAAAACACAAAATGTAAGATTTCTAAAACTTACTTAGGGATGCAAGATAAGAGCTTAGCATGATATAATTTAAGTTTACGCAATGATGAACGCTAAATTTCTTTTAAACAACGAGTACTTTCATATGAACAAACTTTGCTGTTGTTTTGTCTGGTTTGTTTTCATGTTTAACACATCATAACCTTTAGATGGTAACACATCATAACCTTTAGATGGTAACACATCATAACCTTTAGATGGTAACACATCATAACCTTTAGATGGTAACACATCATAACCTTTAGATGGTAACACATCATAACCTTTAGATGGTAACAAATCATAACCTTTAGATGGTAACACATCATAACCTTTAGATGATAACAAGTCATAACCTTTAGATGGTAACACATCATAACCTTTAGATGATAACACATCATAACCTTTAGATGATAACAAGTCATAACCTTTAGATGGTAACACATCATAACCTTTAGATGGTAACACATCATAACCTTTAGATGATAACAAGTCATAACCTTTAGATGGTAACACATCATAACCTTTAGATGGTAACACATCATAACCTTTAGATGATAACAAGTCATAACCTTTAGATGGTAACACATCATAACCTTTAGATGGTAACACATCATAACCTTTAGATGGTAACACATCATAACCTTTAGATGGTAACACATCATAACCTTTAGATGGTAACACATCATAACCTTTAGATGGTAACACATCATAACCTTTAGATGGTAACACATCATAACCTTTAGATGGTAACACATCATAACCTTTAGATGGTAACACATCATAACCTTTAGATGGTAACACATCATAACCTTTAGATGGTAACACATCATAACCTTTAGATGGTAACAAATCATAACCTTTAGATGGTAACACATCATAACCTTTAGATGGTAACAAATCATAACCTTTAGATGGTAACAAATCATAACCTTTAGATGGTAACACATCATAACCTTTAGATGGTAACACATCATAACCTTTAGATGGTAACAAATCATAACCTTTAGATGGTAACACATCATAACCTTTAGATGGTAACAAATCATAACCTTTAGATGGTAACAAATCATAACCTTTAGATGGTAACACATCATAACCTTTAGATGGTAACACATCATAACCTTTAGATGGTAACAAATCATAACCTTTAGATGGTAACACATCATAACCTTTAGATGGTAACAAATCATAACCTTTAGATGGTAACACATCATAACCTTTAGATGGTAACACATCATAACCTTTAGATGGTAACAAATCATAACCTTTAGATGGTAACAAATCATAACCTTTAGATGGTAACACATTTGCTTGATTACATTTTGTGCCAACTTTCTTTTTAAACGATATTAACTGTTGCACTTGGGCTGATAACACACGTCTGATTATATTGTGCTCAGACATTTTACCTGGTTGCAGGAGGGCCGATCCGAAACTTTTTCGACGTCGTCCGTAATAAAATATAAAATATGCATATTAGACATATTTCTGCCAAAACGATATAAGCTATGTATGTATGAACATGTTTCCTTTCTATTATTGCGCGAGTAAGAATGTTAATATTGAACTTCAAACTTATTCTATAGAACAAAAAATACATTAATACTATTGACATGGTGGCGATCTCACAATTTTATGACCAGCCCTCGTATACATGAACATTGTACATGTATTTTATACTCTGATATGTCTGGTAGCCTTATCGTTTCTTTCCTATCTTTAATTAATGTAGGGTTAATGTTATCAAGTGCAAATATCCAAAGTTTTAACTTATTGATAAACTGTCTCAGCCCGCGACTGTTACCACAGTATGAAGAGTGTTTTGGACGCTGCAAACCTGGAGACCGTAGGTTTGAATCCCGGATGAGATGTTTATTCTACAATTTGACTGAAGATATGACCATATATTTCAGTAACCTTTTATGACAATTCACAAACCAAAATGAAATGCTTTCTATCCATTTGTCACGCTGCTTATTACTGTAATAATGATTATTGCTGCTTTGAAAAAAACACTCTATTCACTGTACAATATGCAAATAAAATATCTATCTATAACCAGTACACCCCAAGTCATTAGTCCCCCACCATTACCTCATTTCGGGGAAGATGTCATTTGCTCGCGGACGAAGAGGATAGCACTGGTTGGTAACGCAGCGAACTGGGTCCCGGATTATAACGGATACTTAAACTCAGCACTCAAACCTCAACTTGCACCAATAAATCTTATGAGTCTGATAGTGACTTGAGTGTGAAAAATAAAATATATGATATATCTACTGTTAAATATGTGCTGAATGTTCTTGGTGACCCATTTTTTCTTAGATATGTGTTTAATATGAGATGTGGGAGTAATTATCAATTCTGAGTGTGAGGGGTGGCATTCAGACCCAGTAAGTACTCCCATATCTCATAATCATGTAATCTCAAAGAATATGGACCCAAAAGAATATTCACCACTCAATTGACATTTCCATGCATTTCCACACTCAAATATATCTGCTATCAGTCACAAAGGAGTGAATTTTGTTATTTCATTTCTGAGTGTAAGTACATGTTACATAATTAAGTAAGTACATAATTGCAGGCCAGTCGCTCGTTATAGGTCAACTGACAGCCGTAAATAACGGAAATACTGTTGAAAACGGTCTGTAACACCAACCCAGTCCCAGAGAGATTTGTCTGCCGTAAACTGACTGACATCACATTTCGGTTTGTTCGAAGGGTGTTCAGAAAAGGGAGTTTTCACTGTAATTACAGTAAAACCTCAATAATACGAGCACCCTTGTGACCCTTAAAACTGATATTATTATTTAGGTGGTTTTAATATTGAGGTTGAATAAAGATCAAATTTGTGAAAATGGACTCGAAACTTGTGTTCATAATTTTGAGGTGGTCTTATATATTGAGGTGTTTTACTGTCACTTGTAGATACATCCATTTTGGAAAAGATTTCGTGTTTAATAACATTTATCACATAACATACGGCGCGGGAGTGATTATAACCTATGCATTATTTCTCGTATAACACCTGTGTATTATTTATGCAAATTAGGGCCGCATCACATATTCACACGCGCTGTCAGAAATCCAAACAAACATGGCCGACTTTCGCGTATCGGTCTACGACCAATATGTAGCATTTCGCGATCGTCTAAATGTCAAACAGCTTCATAAACATTCTAACAATTGCGAGCTGGACGCGTACTTCAAATCCGATGCGAGTGCACATTTCAGCTTGTCTAGAGTTTTGTGTGTGAACATAAACAGAATAGACCACACGCTGGTCGACCGAATCACTAAAGTAGAGACAAAATGCAGGGGCGGCTAGAGAAACGAGCCTGTGTGATTTTTTTTGTTTAAAGCCCGTTTACAAGTTATGGGATAAATAGAATCTAGCATTCGTGTTCATATTTTATTGAATGTATTAAACTCGTCGGCGAAAAAGATAGAATGCTCGGTAAAAGCCTCGCATTATATCATTTTGACCGACTCGTTCAATAAATTCAATAAAACATGAACACTCATGTTAGATCGTCTATGTATAGATAGCATTCGTTTCTGCTCTGACTTCACAATTATCTCGATGCAGAATTTATCTAAAACTCAGATTAGCAGTACACGTATAATGTGTGGTTAAGAACGATTAGTCGATCAAAAGAATTGAACATTAAGCACGTCTCATACTCAGTAGCCCCACTATCAGTTGTGTGATTGTTTCTTACGAAAGACAGGTGGTGACATTCCCACTTCATTATCTATCTACTAGGAAATCACGATTTCAACTCCACGATTCCGACTTTACGTGTTTTTTTAAATATTGAATTCGGAAAGTTGAAATCGTGAAAACACGAATTCAAGATTAAGACCTCGTGAAGTTGAAATACCGAAATGTTGACTTTCCTAGGAGAGAAATGATGACGTGTGAATGTCACTACCGGTCTTTCGTAGTTTCTTGCATAATATTCCCTACACAAAATATTAATTTGAAATAAATCTCAATTTGAGAAGTTTTGTGAAAGGTCTAGTACTAGTACTACAACAGGTTGATCTCGATGTCTATCGTATGGTCCGTAATAATTCGAAGGAGCAAGTCTCGATTCTTTCGGAGTGACATTTTCTTAGGAGTAAAACGAATAAATTGAATTAATTCCATGCCGCACGCACATCCAATAACTTTGATCCTTGTGCGAAATTACGTCATGATTCAGACGCAACACTTGTGTCACCGGGTCACAAAGTACGTACGGCATAGAATGTTGTCGCATCCAGATAAAAACTCCACGCAGCAATAACCACTGATCTCCGATAACTGTAAGGGGAGATCACTGCGCAGGAGATAGATTGAGATATGGAATCAAAGCGCTGAAAGCGCAGAAAGACTGGGGCGCCCTAGATGTAATAGCCGTTGAGAGCGACACCAATGTTTTCGTTTCACAATCTGACTTTGTCTGTTTGTCATCCAGTTAAAAACCCGGAAGTGTTCACAATACGCTGAATAGGGTAGTGTCGGCATACTGTTCAGATCTGTCAAACAGATACCCAGGCATTTGCTTGATCACGAGTTTAACCGAAAAAGATATACGTTTCCATAAACCCTTTCTTTATTAATTTGATGAGGTTTTACGTAGGGTTTCAACATTTTTTCAGTCATATACAGCGGTCAATTGACCTAACCAGTTTTCCTGGAAGTAATTATCAACCAGTACCACCAACTTCTCCACATGTGCAAGACATTATCGTAGCCAGTGTCACTGAAGAACATAACCTGCCTAAAAGTGGGAATCAAACCCGGATCTGCTGGGTGATAGTCTATCGCTATACCAAATGAGCTAGCCTGGCTGGCTTCCTATTTTTGTAAAATGCAAATTATAGTATTCGGCTGAGACAATAATGCCGAGGTGTTCCGAATGTAACTGCATAATAAATAACTCCGTAGTGTGATTAGTCATAGACACAGTATAGTCTGTTTCAATATAGTTCAAAATTACTTATTGCATAAGTCGTGAACTCACACAGCCATGTTAATAAACTGGTTACATAGCGATTTATCTGATTTAAACAATATAAATGTTCGCGACTGGTACATAAAACCAAGAAAGTTTTATTAATTCCAACACCGGACAATTCCCAGTGGTGATGAATAACAACACTACTTACTGGATAAATCTTGAAATACACTATACAAAATGTTAAACAATCTGCTTCAAAGTTACAAATATTTTTAAATTGAAGAGAAATTGCGCGAAATTGCCTTGGTGGTTAACGTAAGTTTTGATTGGTATACAAAACTCGGAATATGCAATTAGCAAAACCATTTCAGTACGGCTGTGCCGAAAAATTACGTAATTAATCTAGCATTTAATATAATCTTAGTTTGAAGACTCGGCTCATAGTCATAGACATCGCTGCCATTTCCTTCCGAGTCACAGAACGCATATAGTATGTATCGGGACGACGAGAGCGAACACTATCCTCTTAGAAAAATATTATTTATACGAAATCCGGTATGATTGTCAGTTTATGTGTGCCTGTTTCCATTCGATATCTCTATTCATCTAAGTACACAATTTTACTACTAGCTCGACCTTAAACTCTACCTTCAATCGCAACATATCGGCAATTCCCGTACAGTTCGGAAATACAATACGTAATCAAGGAAATGGTTTATAATTCCGCGACGGAATGAATTGTTTTTAGACTGTCGGCCGCAGGCCGGCAGTCTTTATTATTATTAGACTGTCGGCCGCAGGCCGGCAGTCTTTAGTACCGCAAATCCAAAGCAAGCATGTAAGATCTACTTTTTTTCTCGTCCGATTTCACCGCGTATGAATTATAAAGCCAACCGTACACGCGGTTAGAATTGCGGTGATCACTAATTTGGACGGGAAGTCAAACCGGCCTTTTAATCGTAAACACTTGACGATATTTAGTCTGTTATATATTGTTTATCTTATTTGTACAGTTTTGGAACTGAAACACCTATTTCATGGTTAGAACAATGCCCATAATACATTTGAGTACAGTACCTCGCATTACATGAGGAACCTACGGTCCATTTTGTCTGCGTTATGAGCCTTTTTGTTTAGATAATATCAGAACCAGACCGGAATGGCGGGAAAAGCGCCTGTGCGTTAAAAAGTAGTGCCTATTAACTCAAAAGATGTTGAGCAAATGATTTAAAATATTTCCGTAGAAACGCGGCGGAATTGTGTGCGTTAAAAGAATTGGAAGAATCTTGAATTAAACATGGAGATAAAGCAGGGTTATTGAGATCGAAAACTGTCACGTGATCAACGATACACAATTTTCGCCAACATGTGGGTCGCCATCTTTGTTTTGAGCTGCGTACCGTTTGCAAGAACTGTAAGTATTTTGTGATTTTTAATATAAATGTTGTTATTTTGATGTTCTCAAGTCGCCAGTATAATCGCTACATTTATATAGTACACGACACATCCTTTCTTTACCTAATCGTTTGGTTGAATAACTTGTAAGGTGCTGACCTAGTTATAGATGGGTCACACTAATTAGTAATTAGCGACAAGAAGCGTCCGGAAGCGACAAGAAAATAAAAATGACTAAATTATGATAAAATATGTATGAAAATATGTTTATCTATAGTATTTCGAGTGTTATATAACAAAACTATTGATTTCTGCACCGTTTGTTACTTTAAGGTTACTTCATTAAGTTTTTGCATAAACTGCATTTAAAACATCACAGGAAGCGATTTTACGCTGGACACGCGGAAGCGTATTTTCTTCACAAACTCGCGGCAAGTTTACAATAAATTCTCGGTTTTTACAATAAGTACCATAACTTTTACTTACCCTAATGTAAAAAGCAATCTTGTAAGATATTAATTCCACCAAAAAATATGGTTAATAATAAATTATAACAATCACATGTAAAGAAATTTTCACAGAAAAAATACGTCATCATGACATTTTTTGTTTACACAAGTCTAGCTGCTATTTTCTGAAAATTCACCGCCACAAATCAATATATAAGTAGGTCAAATCCAGGTACCTATTGTCTGTGTTGCAATTCTTGTGACAACAATTTAATTTTCAACAAGAATAAACATCAAAGATGTTTGAAGTCGCTGGCTAAGTCTTTGAAGTAAATATTTTTGGATGACAGTTGCAGCCACCTTGTGAATTACAAATTGAGATCCAAGATTGATATGACATAATCATTCCAATTATCAATGGGATTAATTATATCAAACAGGATGGAGTTTTATGACTCTTATGTTTTTACAGCTGACACATGGGACAATTTAGGGGCCAGTTGGATTAATCTTCTGTCTAGGGCGTGGCTTATGAATTGCAAAACAATTAGCATCAACCAATCAGATTAAATGAACGATAAGAAATATATATTAATTAAGGCAATATCATTAGCTGTGAGACTACTGAAGTCAATTTCAACATTTAGGACTTTTTGTTTTATTTACATGTTCCAACATATGCCAATTAATGTAACTGTATAACTAAATCTCCATTTGTGTTTGAACATAAATTTTGCTTGTATAAACTCATTTTATAACAAAATATAAATATTGACTAAAATGGTGACTGTTGTTCATATATAAATAATTATAATTGCTAATTAATATGTGCTGTTGGAATTATAAACCCAATTTCACCACAATTATTTTTAGAAATACACAAAGTGTATGTGTATCTCAAATTATAATTTTCTGTATCTTCTATAATTTGTAACCCACAATAATAAAATTTACATCATTATACAGAAAATTTAATTCCCTGATACTTAACACTGTTATTTCATGTTTAAGTATACACGTGTCAATCACCAATTATTTTCCAATAACCTGTATGGAGATAGAGTAGGCTATGTGACCAGTGTCTTATCAGCATACAGTAGGTAAATGGGAGAGGTCTATGGAGTAAAGGGTTAAGCTGTAAGAATCTGTGTTAAAGAACCGTTCTTCATCCTGAAGTACATGTACTGTATTTTTCTAAATCTTTATTTGACATTTTGGGTTTTAGTCCGATATATGTAGAGTCATGGAGTATTCCTTAGTGTCAGCTGCTGGTTTTCACCAAGCCCGTGAATGTTTGCCACTTGATGCTAGGGGAAGAGGTCAGACTATCTGACCCATTCCCAAAGCCAAATATATGGGTTTTTCCCAATCAGAAAAAAATCCCATTTAATGACGCAAATTGAGCGACTTTAGCGGTTTATCTCCCCTTAATCACACTATAGGTGGCGCTGCTGTCGAGTAGGTCCTTCATCCGGATAATCTCGGATTTTATCGCTCCGCCCACGCCATTGCGTTTGACAGTTTTAAAAGTTAGACATTGAAAGTGATAAATCATGCCTGAAAAATCCACCAGTAACCTGCGTACAGGCCCATCCGAAAGAGGTTATTATAGCCCGATGCAGAATTGGGCACACACGTCTTACACACTCCTGGCTGTTTGGCCAGGATGCTAGACTGGACTGCATTCCATGTAATACTCCTTTCACAGTACAACATTTTCTTGTCGACTGTGTTAACCATCAACCAGTGCGTTCCCAATTTGTCAATACCACTGACATTAAATGTCCCTTTGAGACTGTACAAGTTGGAAAAATTATAAGCTAAATCAAAGAGATTGGCTTTTACAACAAACTATGATAAGTTTTTAATCCATACTTACATATATTACATTTACCGGTGAATGAGGATTGCCTCGCTCACCCTGGTACATAAAATATATTCTTACCCTAATGATCCCAAATTTTTACCCACTCTATTTACACCTATTTAACACATACATGTATATCACGTAGCCTTTTAAGTTTCACATATTCTTTACATTCGTTGCGCGCTAAATGACCAAAGCGGTCGATGCGCCGTAAAAAACAACATATAATCTAATCTAATCTATCAAAATATCTTTCTTATATTCTTGTTTTAATTAGTTGCAATTTATATATATCCGAGCTATATTCGCAATAAATGCTTATTTAGCGCAACTTAAATCATTTCTCCCATTTATATTTGATCCAATAATTTTGGCATTATTTGTGAAAAATCTAAAATTTCGGTGACATACCAGTATTGGTTACTTACTTTTGAGTCTGTCTTTCAACAGTAATTTAAATTTAGAGGAGTGAGAAAAGGTGTTATTTCTTCATTTAATATTTCATTTGCACTGGGTGTTTACAATTTTACGTGTTAATGTAGTGGTCAGAGGTGTTTTGATATGCTCCGGGAAAATGGAATTTAACAGTGAATATTGGAATATATTTGGACTTATTTTTGGACTAGCGAAATTGTGAACATAACAGCTACATGCCGGCGAAAGCTAAACAAGGTAAAAACCAAACTCCTCATCACTTTAGACCACGCAAACGAGAAGTTATATCGCCAGTACAGAGCACTAGTTCGCCATTACACAGTGACCAGTCGGGTGGAAAATTACAATCAGCTGACACTGGGCTGGATAATAATACGCAAAATAAACGTGCGCACGTGACGAATTCACCAACGGTGTTATATGATTTCTCGCCCTATTACAATTACACAGCAAGCGGACTTTTAGAAACAACAGGGGTGTGTATTCCAACCATGAATTTTCAACAAACACCTTTTACGGGCCAATTTATGCCGACATTACCGCAGTTTACACCACAATTCAACCCTTCAAACCAGGCACCACCGCAATGGGTCAAAGACATGCAAGACGATATCAAGAGCATTAAAGCATCTGTATCCAAAATCGACAAAATTGAAAAAATGATAGATAAACTCAATTCAAAAGTAGAAAAACTTGAGGTAGACGTCAAACATATGGATAACAAAGTACAAGACATAGAAACGTCGAATCAATTTATAAGCAGTGAAGTTGACGATACCAAGAAACAAATACAATCTACAGGCAGGGATCTTAAAAATTTAAACAAACATTACAAAGAAATGGAAACTACAATAGAAAACCTTAAAGCACAAAACGAATCCCTTGAGCATAAGTCTAATGACCTTGAAGCCAGAAGCATGAGAGAAAACCTTCTCTTCCATGGCATTGAAGAATCCTCTGGAGAAGATTGTGAAGAATTGGTGAAAACATTTATACGTGACAATCTTAACATTGATGAAAATATAACAATAGATAGGGCACATAGAATCGGAAAACCTAAAAGTTCCGGAAACAGACCGGTTGTAACAAAATTTCATAATTACAAACAAAGGGAAGTAATCAGAAACAAAGCATATGAAATGTCAGCCACACTACGAGACAAAAAGATGGGCATCAGCATACAACAAACCAAGTCAGTCTTGCAAAAGCGACGTGAGATGAGCGCCATCTATGATCGTGAACGGGATGCTGGTCGAACTGTTAAATGGGCAGGATCGAGGCTGATGGTACGCAATGAAACAGGTGGTAACTTCCGGGAAGTGACAGCATAGGAACAGATAGGCGAGGAGCTGCGAATCATTTCATGAAACATAAATGGGTTAATCAGAAAGTTAACAGATGAAGACTTCATTCAACATTTATCACGCTTTGACTTAATATTTTTGTGTGAAAGTTGGATTAATAACAAATGTAACTATAATTTAAACATAAACGACTATGAAAGTGTACATATATACGGAAATAAAACCTCAGGTGTTAAAAAGGGGCGACAAAGTGGAGGTATATCATTCTACTATAAAACGGAACTAAAAGACTATATATCTATTATAGAAACAAATGTTATAGGTATTTTATGGATCAAAATAGATCAAGTATTGTTGAATTCTGACAATGATATATATATCTGTCATGTATACATCCCACCAATTTCCTCCAAGGTATTACTTGACAAAGATATTGACTTTTTCGAGATATTAGAAAATGATATTGGGAAATATAGCAATTTAGGTGACACTTATATTACAGGTGATTTTAACTCTAGAACGTCAACTATATCTGATTTTCTAGAATTTGACATATATCTTGATATACATGACGAAACATCCAATAATGGCACAGCCGAAAATGGTACGAATAATATCCCAAAACAATCAAATATCGACACCGTAATAGATAGTTATGGTAGAAAATTATTATCCCTATGTAAATCTACAAATCACATTATAGCCAATGGTCGTCTTCATGACGACATTGACGGTAATTTCACATTTTGTTCATCACGAGGCTCAATTGTCACAGATTACCTCATGTTAGGAATAAACCATATAAATAACATACACAATTTTAGCATATTAGAATGGAACAATTTCTCCGATCATTGTGCGTTGTATTTCACGTTTAAACAGCTTCGCTTAGAAAAAACACCAGATAATATTAATTATGAAAATAATGAACAAAAATTAAGTTTCAACAAAGAAAAGGTAACTGAATTTATGACCTTGTTACGAAATAATGTTGATAGATTACAAATTACGAATGAAACTGTCGAAATACAAGTAGACAACTTAACTTCGTTCCTATATGATAATGCAAAATTGATTTTTAGTACAAATTACAACTATTGCGTAAAAACACATAATAAGATTATTAATAAACCTGAATGGTTTGATAACGAATGTTACACGGCTAAACAGAAATTCAAGAAAGCACGAAATGTATTTCTCCGTAATAAAAATGAAACAAATAGGTTATGCTTTACAAAACTCCGAACAAAATATAACCGAATTCGTCAAAAATCAAAATACCGATATAGAGTCGAAGAAGGTAAAAAGTTAAAACAAATAGCTAAAACGAAACCACGCATGTTTTGGCAAAATCTTAAAAAATGCTACAGTAATAGAGCGCCTAAAAATAACAATATAAATTTAAATGACTTTTACGAACACTTCAAGACTGAAACCCCAAATACAAATTTAGACAATATTAATAACGAAACTCCACCTTTAACCGATGATGACCTTGACATTCCTATCACAGAACAAGAGGTACGAAACGCGTTGTTTAAACAAGGCAATAATAAAGCATGTGGACCAGGGCCCGTATTCAATATAATCTTAAGTTGAAAATTTATCTTAAATTCTAAGATTTCCATTAAATTTAAGATTTTTCTTGCATTTCTTCCTTAGATTTCAAGAAAAATCTTAAGTGGTATTCACAAAGCATATTATCTTAAGATATTGTTTATTTTTCTCCTTAACTGTAAGGTACCTCTTAGCAGTCTTAACTTTTATCTTAAATATAAGGAAAATGCTAGTATTTACGATATCTACAATCTGCTGCTTGTATTTTGTTTAAAAGAAGTTCCAGCATATACATGTACAATGACTGTTATTTTATCGTTCTACGTATATTTCCATTGATGCCCTAGTATAACATTTGTCAGGGGCGACTATTCTTGCTCGATCTACCTGATAAACGCTTGTCAGTATTTACGAAGCGGGGTTGGAAGATTGATTTTGTGACTAAAATGCTTATTTCATTGTAATAAATTAAATATTTCTCAATGAATGTGATTGAAATGGTATGACATACATGTTTTGATCGGAATAGACTTTCAGACGATCATTCAACAACGACCAATGGATATCATATTTCCACGAAATTGTCTGGCATTACTGGGGGGGGGGGGGTACATTAATAAGTATATATTGTTATCTTATAAAGATATTGCTAAGCCTAATTTTAAACTGTTACGACATGAAATTGATGACTTTATATATCAAGACAGATTAATTATGAACTCTTATAAACCATTAGAATTACAGTGGTTATGACTGTAAAACAGAGAGAATACGTAACTACGGGGAACGCCACATACACAAGACAATACCTCCCCACGCAGACCTCAGGAAAAACAACAATCCACAAAACATAACGCACCTAAGGAGGTCAAACGTTACACATATTAAGGAACAGAGGCACAAGGAACGGCCCAACAGACCATAAGGAATAATTAAGAGTATCAAAGTGGACAGTAAAAGGAGGGGAGGGCATTAAGCAGCATTTCACATTTCTTTAATAATAGTCTGCATCATTAACATCACCAGCTGAATGACATCCTCAATGATATTTGACTTACAATTAAGTATTAAATCCTCAATAAATTAGATCTTTAAGATCGTGAAAATTCAAGAAAATAATAAACTATTTAAGCAAGTTTTCATCCTTCTGAGCATAGAATACCACTCAATATACTGTTTCTTAAGCTGTGTAGTGGAGTGTGACGAAACGGTAGAGCACCTTGCGAGAGTTAAGGTGGGGTCGAACCCAACACTGGGTGCACATCCACCTGCATTTATATGAAGGTAGCAAAAGTGTAGTGACGTAAGTGGGAGGAGAGCATCGGTGTGGGATGATACAGCCAACTGGTTACTACTGTTTGTAGAGCGTCATGCAGGGGTAGAGGGGGTGGCGTGAGTTCGAACACCTCATCAAGCGCCACACCACTACAGTACTTTCATATTTCAGTTCGAACCTCTTATGACCAGCCCCTGTTTATTCGCATCTTAGTCATCAGACATGAAATAGCAAACCTCCTCTTTAATAAATAGGCTTTTAGTGGGTAGGCATATCCGCCGACATATCTAACTGAATACTGTTCAGTGTTCTGTTACATTGTACCAGTACGTTTAAGCAGCTATCCACCGAAGTTTGCTCGTCTTCCTCTGAGAAGTTTGTTTGCCTACTGACAACAGGTGGATAGGCGGTTATATTTTTGTTTCTCAACAGACGACTGAGAGACGACGTGAGATACGTCTAGTTTGACATCCCCAAGAAGAGCGTGTACTGATTTACTGTGCGCACGAACATTCTTATTCGTAAGATCGCAGTCATACATGTATACGGACACATTTTGATAAAACGAACATTTCGTATCGTACGAACGCTCGTTCGTACGAATATTGATAAAACGGGTCCAACTCAAGACCAAAATTGAATGTTGATATGCGTGTCACAGGCACACTCATGACCAACTTTCTGGCTCATCGCAAGATTCCCCAGATCTGATCGATATTGGCTCCATGCTATAACCGATTATATATACGCCACTTTAACGTCTCATAATCATTATCATTCGCGACTTAATTAGCCAGCATGATGAAATTGCCAAGGGCTGTAGCATTTATCTTGATGTATCAGTATGTATGTAGTTGTGTATATTTTGCTTTCGAATATTACATGTATCATAATATATTTGCAAACAAAACTGTATCTGTTTTCTTCAGTATACGTTTTAATCAATAATATATATTGACATTTTAGTACTCAGTACATGTAATAACGCACGATATGGGATCTATGGTGGCATATTACTGCCACCAGTTAGCATGATAGCGTTCGCGAATAAATTCGTGTTAACCACTTAATTATTACGATAAAGTGGTCAACTAGATAATATTCGTGTTACAACTTACATGTAGAAGTCAAAAACGCCTTTATAAGTAAGTGGTAACACGAATCTTAAGTGAAATTCGCGAATTTGAGTTATTAAGTAACATAATAAGTAGTCAACTAGATAAGATTCGTGTTGCCACTTAAATCTAGTGTAATACATCATAAAAATGTAAGAGGTGGCAGTTATGGGCACTTTCAAGCCTGTTTCTAGTTGTATGATATTTATCTTACCGAAAATTTATCACGAATATTAACTAGATAGCTAGATAATTATCGTAATAATTAAGTGGTTAACACGAATTTATTCGCGAACGCTATCATGCTAACTGGTGGCAGTAATATGCCACCATAGGGATCTTTATATTTTCATTGACTGACTTTTAGGATACAAGAAATTAACAACACGATATTATGACTGATAAATAAAAGTTTTTGGAAGTAATGACACCTTTGATGTAAGTCAATTACTTAACACAAATGTGTGAAAATACACATGGATGACAAACAGTTGGTTGAAATGTATCACATTTCACACCTTGTATTGAGACATAATTTTTCAATAGAAAAATAATGAAATTGGTAAATGTAAATAAAATATTATATTATGTTATATTGGAATGTTAAGTACTAATACTACAATTCACATACTATTATACATATCTTTCACATAAAATATAATCAAGAAGTTTAAGTTAAAATCATGAAGAATAGGAATTGTAATACATTTTTTTCACAAATAAATTACCATACATTAAAGTGCTATCGTCATGTTGGGGGAAAATAAAATTAGTCTTTAAGCAAACAACATTATATGAACAGAACAGAACAGACATTTTATTAATACTTGTACAATGTAAATCGTCCACAACACATACATGTTTATATACATTTTGTCAACGTGAAAGTTACTTACTAAGTGTTATTGAACAACAATAAAAACACATCGGAATAAGTCATATATTACACAATTTAGTTTGAAATCAATCGTCGGAGGTTGAACTAAGCATTTATCTTTCAACAGTTAATAAAGTATTCAGTATTATATGAGATGTTAATCCAATTATGACAACGAAGATGTTCAATTGCCTGTAAAAACAATATCATCTATATAGTAATAAGTGACATGTACTTAAAACCGCATAACATTAAATGTTCGTAGCTTTAAATTCGACACGCTAGATGCATATAGGAGGTGATATTTCAAATCTAATTTATATATATTTATTTATTCAAGTCTCATCTTTGTACAAAACATAGATATACATATAGTAACGACTATAAAAACAAACATAAAACATTGCACAAAGCCATTCAAATAAGAATTATAAGAGACTATATGAGCATACACCTCATACATAAAATTATACAAACTTTATACGATATATTATAAGACTATCGAGTAGCCAAAATATTAACAATCATATTAACATAAATATTTAATTTTGAACTATAATCGTGTGACATTAAAACATAAGAATGACTATCTATCAGTTTTGTAAAAAGTTGTTAGTAATATAATACAAGGTAATAATACATTATCTGTATAAAATACTTTCCCTCAATTGTAAAATCTTAAAGCAGGTTTTGGCGGAAAATTTAACAATATCATTGTTGGAGAGAATATATATAAGTTTCTCAACATCAGTGAGATTTTTAAAAGTGACATTATATTCAGAGCATGCATTAAACAATTCATATCTGATAATATTATAAGCAGGACAGTGTAACAGTACATGTAATTCAGTCTCTATGCTATTTGTATTACAGATTTGACACAGTCTATTATTAACAGCAATATTTTCGTAACGTCCAGTTTCAATTCTTATTGGTGCAACCCCACATCTGAATTTGGCTAGAGCTATTCTATGCCTAACTGGAAAAAACATTGACAAATACCTTTCCAATTCAAAATTTTGTTTAAACAATCTATACGTTCTTAACTTGTTACAGCCTCTGCCACTTATTCCGGTATCACTATTTACTTGGGTTTTCCATTCATTTCTAAAGATAGACATGCACAAATTAACAACTTTATCACAGAAACATTTGGATGAAATACTCTCACCTAATCCAGTTGTTTGCTCTAAACCTAGTTTATTCATATTTTGGATAAAATCAAATTGCCAGTTTTTACACCTACTGCCACTTTCAGACAAACAATATGTAAAAATCTTATAATTAATTCTTGAATTATCCATTTTATTGAATCTATACCATTGTTGACAAACATACTTCATTTGTTTAATGTGCGGCGGGTGCCACGCCATCTCGCCATATAGGGCTGTGTTGGGTGTGTACTTACCAACGCCCAAATAATAGCGCATTGCCCTGTTTTGCACAGCACTGATACATGAGTACGATTTATTGCCCCATATAGAAGCACTGTAAGCAATAACGGGCCAAACACATGAATCATATAGTTTAACAAAAACATTATATGGCAAAGACCCAAATGATTTACACTTAGCAAATAGTAATCCAAGAGCTCTGTTTGCACTTTGCGCTACGCACTTGGCTGTCTTATTAAAATCTAAATATTCATCAAGTAAAATACCGAGGTAAGTATACTGACTCACTACTTTTAATTGCTGTTCTCCACATGAAAACATATATGCAGATCTACCAATAGACTGAGGGCGGAAATGAACAATATTACATTTTTGAGTATTAACAATCATTGAGTTTGCAGTGCACCATTCAGACAATACATTGAGCATATATTGTAGGTCATTTTCATTTTCTGCAATAAGTACAATATCATCAGCATACAACAAAATACATACATTTTCATTATCTAAATCTACACCTTTACCGATAGCTTTTACTTTAATAGCTAAGTCGTTAATGTATATATTGAAAAGCAAAGGTGACAGAGAACAACCTTGACGTAGACCACAGTTAACTTCAAACCAATCCGTATATACTCCATTCAGTCTTATACATGATGAGACTGTTTGGTACAGAGACTGTAATGCCTGATATATATTTCCTTTGATACCCAATTTAGATAATTTAGTCCAAAGAATATTTCTATCAATAAAATCATAAGCCTTTCTAAAATCTATAAAAGCACAAAATGTTGATAGTTTAGATGTTTTCCTTGTTTCAATTATGTTTGTAAGGGAAGACACATGATCAATAGTACTACGACCTTTTCTAAAACCATTTTGTTCGTTTACAATACTATTATTGGCCTCCGTCCACTTAGATAAACGCTGATTTAATATTGAGCAATAAATCTTATACATAGTACATGACAGTGAGATACCTCTGTATGACAGCGGGTCTCTAGGATCCGTAGTACTAGATTTGGGAATCGGACAAATAATGATTTTACCCCAATCAGATGGAATAATTCCTTTCTTAAAACAAATATTATACAAGACATGTAGAACAGATACACAACAATCATTCTTTAAAATTTCCATAGGAATGTTATCATAGCCCCAGGCTTTACCATCCTTTGCCTTAACAATGGCATTTTGTACTTCTAACACAGAAATATCGTCATTTAAAACATCAGAATTATTCTGACTTATATACTCAGAATCATTATTTCTAGACACATTCACATTGTTATCAGGTCTATTAAAAAGACTGCTGAAATCATTTTTCCATTTATTCAGGACTGTGTTTAAATCATTAGAGACACCTGTGTCGGTTGTCACCTCCATGGGAATAGCTTTATTTCTAGACTGAGCGACACCTACTTTACCAATGGTTTTCCAAAATCTCTGTTGGTTACCAGTACAATCAGACATAATTTCTTTTTGAACTTGCACCCAATATGAACGCTTAGTACGTTGAACTTCTCGGTCAAATTTCTTTCGACCATCTATAAATATAGACTTTAAAACCTTTTTCTGTGACAAAACTTTGCATTTAATCCAAGCCCTCTCAGTCTGACATAAGCTATTCCACAAGGAGGATAGGTGGTCACTCCACCAAGGTTTACCTATCTTTTTCTTTTCATTAGTAGCTCTATTATTGGCATTAACATGTTTATAACTAACCTTGTTATACATTTCTGACTTAATGGCGTCACATATGTCACTATAGGCAAAATTAATATCATTTTTATCTTGTAAACCCTGTTCTAGTTTAAAAATACATGCATGTATATTTTGTACAATATCTTCCTCTAACATAAAATTGGAAGGAATATTTTTAAGATCAAACTTATCATAAGATATGGATATATGATCAGCATTGTAAGGTTCACTATAGGATCGCTCAGGTATATCAACAACAGAATAGTCAACCGAGTCTTCATTCATTGACAAAAATGACCTCAGATCAATTTTCCATTGAATTAATGAATGGTCAGGTATGTTCTTCGACAATAATCCGTTAACTTGTCTCGATTGGTTAATTAGATCTGTTGCTGAAATAACAGAGAAATCATAAAAAAGTGACAAGTCGTCATAACGTGCTAAACAGTAGTCAACAACAGATAGACCTTTACTAGACACAGATGTAAAATCGTTGGTTCTGAAATTTCTACCATTTAAAATACACATATTTACATTAATACAAAAATCTATAAACAAAGCACCAAATGAGTTCGTCTTAAAATCAACGATATGTCGTTCTGGTAGATTATCAACCCCTCTAATAAAATCATCAAGTTGACCACAACGACTGTTAAAATCACCGCATAGAAACACTAAACCATCATTCTGATATGTGTATATATCTGTTAACAAACTATCATAAAACATATCAACATTAACTTGTCTAGAAGAATTTTCAGGAGGCAGATAACAAACACATGGAAGTAAAACAAACTTATCAACTTTGTGTATCATTTTCAACCATAAAATACCCTCAAAAGAATGTTCTAAAACAGTTATATCAAATTCATTACAAATACTGTTTTTAATTAAAAAACCAACCCCACCAGAGCCGGTTCTCGCTCTTCTATGGATATTAGTACGATTGAAACCAAACCATGTAAAACCGTTTATATTTAAAACATTGTCATCAACTAGATGTGTCTCTCCAATCCCTAAAATATCACAGTCACTTAATGTTGCACAAACTGAGCGTAAAACACTATTTTCAGAATTATTGTCAGAGCTCCAACCACGTACATTCCAAAACCCGACAGTTAATTAACTTCGAAGATTCATATTTCCACGACGCTGACCGTATCCGTTACGACCTCGTCCACCAGCCCTGATCCAACGTTGGTCCTGATTATGTGAGATGTTCCTTTCACTTCTACTGTTGGTCTGTGAGTTTTGATCACGCGATGAGCCATGATGATGATCAGATCTGCCTGCATTAACATTGTTATTAAGTATAACTCTAGATCCACGTAAGGATAGATTAGAGTTATTTAACGCACTAAGGATTGCCTTGAAGTTGTTGCTCATGATTCTGTCGGATTGTGAGAGGTCATGTTGAATATATACTTGATCATATGGTTTACGTGTCTTAAGGTCCCTTTTCTTGAGCATGATCTTGCGTTTATCGTCATGACACTTAAACCGAGCAATAACAACACCAGGTTTTCCATTATTTGCTGATTTCCGTTGGGCATCATCACACTTAACATCGTTAATACGCAGACCCTCTTTAATCAATATGTTAACCTTGTTTGTAGTATTTTCGTTTCTTGATTCTGGAAGGCCCCTTATAACTACATTTAGAGCAATATCAGAATTATTCTGGGTAGATGATGTCCGAGAGCTCACTTGTTGAATTTTCACATTCAACTCGTCCAAATCAGCAACAACATCTTCTTTTATAGATTCCTTGAAGGAGTCAAGCTGCGAGGTCACATCCTTGCGAATACGTCCCAACTCAGAATTAATCCGCTTATCAAGGAGTTGGGCCACCTTATTGGAGATACGTTGTTCTAGGCCTGACTCCAGTCTATCCATCCGCTCGGTCATTGCTGAAAACATCATGTGCATATCAGCAGATAGTTTACTAATTAGTTGTTCTACTGATGGAGTAGCATCGCCATGTACAGTTGCCTCAGTCACCACCGAGTTTGAATTTCTAGGAGATTGTTTCTGGTATAAATATATGTGTATATACTTGGTTATTATTGTATCGTAAAATGTTGCTTAATATGGGCGCTTTCCCACA
Organism: Mactromeris polynyma; assembly: GCA_032209605.1. NCBI lineage: Eukaryota > Metazoa > Mollusca > Bivalvia > Venerida > Mactridae > Mactromeris > Mactromeris polynyma. The sequence goes on from JASFXZ010000014.1 coordinate 4,321,987, forward strand.
CCTTACACTATTTGTCGGCACATCAACAACAATTTAAAATTTTACGATCTGTTCATGTCTAGCTGATCTTTGTTACATAGTTATATGATTACGTTCATGTAATAAAATTCACCAGACCAATGCTTAACAACTTTAAAGATTAAAATCTGAAACAATTTTATGCATTTCATATAATACATATGTACTGCATAACCATCAACAAATTGCTTACTTTTTGAAGAATGCACCCTCATAATGCATTTTAGATTTGTTTACAATAAACAACTGAATGTTGCAACTGTCATAAATTCTTGATCGCTTCAGTGAAAATTTTTGATTATAGTATATACGTTTTTAAGTATAAGTGTTTATTCATGAGAATGCAAAATTTCAAATCAGCTGAAAATTCGGCAAGGAGTCCAGGGGGGCCGCTGAAGCTACTGGCTTTAAGCATCTAAGACGGTTTAAATTGTCTCAAAAACGGCCCTTGCGAGCCTCAAATCAATCCCCGGAAAATTCTCATGCATGATTATTACACGAGTACAGTAGAGCCACTCGTAACAAGTCTCTTAAGTCATGTATGTCATGTTTTATATTGTTGTTGTTTTATCTATAAACTAGAGACAAGTGCTAATCAGTTCATCTACTGTCTGCCAGAGATGTAATCGATTTTTACAAAATGTTATTTCACAATCTTTCTGAAAAACGGAATATATATTGCAGAAATGTTTTTCAAAACCGTTTGCACAAGTTTGATATCTCAATCCATTGTTGAGATATTAACGATTTCCCACAGTTCCCATGTATTTTCCCCATTACCCACGTTATCGACGATGAACCAGTAATAATAGGACATGATTGTTGGGAGTAGAATATAGATGTGTTGAAACAACAGTAGCTTACAGAAATCATTGGTCCATGCAGCAGTAGAAATTTAGAACACGACTAAGATTTTTTTACTAAAGAAAATCTTAGGAAAGAAATATCTTAAGTAATATATTGAATATAACTTAAAGATAAAATATTTTTTATCCTTGCGTAAGGAAAAAATATGTCTTAAGGAAAAACTTATGAAATATCTTAAGATGTATATTGAATACGGGCCCTGAGAATTAATAAAAGCTTCTTACGAGGTCATATCCCCATATTTAGTATCAATATACAACCAGATATATAATAACTCAGAATATCCAAATAGTTGGGGCCTAGGATATATCATCCCAATATTTAAAGGAGGTGATCCAAATGAAGCAAAAAATTATAGGGGAATCACGCTAAACAATATATTAGCAAAGGTATACTCACAGATATTGTTAAACCGTTTAACTGTCCGGGCAAATAGAAACAACATAATCACACAAAACCAATTTGGTTATCAGAAAAAGAAAAGCACTACAGATTGCATTTTTATTCTACATTCCATAATATCGAAAGTACTAACTTCAGGTCAAAAATTATACACTGTTTTTATCGATTATGAGAAAGCATATGATAAAATAAACTTAAATTGTTTGTGGCATAAACTATTATCTACTAATGTAAGCACAAAAATGGTGAAATCCCTACAATCCATGTATGCTGTTGTTAAAAGCGCAGTAAAGCAAAACTCTTTTACATCAGAATACATTCAGTCATTCCAGGGCGTTAAACAAGGAGACGCTAGTTCAGCGTTACTTTTCATGCTATATATAAACGATATTCACGAAAATATAAATTCAAACTTAGACGGAATATTCACAATAGACGAACTGAAATTATTTTTGATTCTTTATGCAGATGACCAAGCTTTATTTGCCACATCTCCAAATTCTTTACAATCAATGTTAAACGATATTGAACAGTATTGTCATACATATCACTTAAAAATAAATACCAATAAAACGAAAGTACTTATATTTGAGAAAGGCACACGCCATACAACAACAGATTTTTTCTTATATAACACTAAATTAGATATTGTCACTAGTTTTAAATATCTAGGCGTGTTCCTATTTAAAAACGGAAATTGGCATAGGACGCAAAAATGTATTGCCGAGCATTCAGCTAAAGCAATGCATAGGCTATTTTCAGTTTTTCACCAATTTGAATTTAAAACCGAAGATAAATGTACGTTATTTGATACTCTAGTTTCACCTATTTTAAACTATTCATCGGAAATCTGGGGGCTAAACGAAGGCAAAGACATTGAATTAATACATACAAAATTTCTCAGAAAATTGCTGTACGTAAATAAATCTACAAACTTAGACGGTCTTTATGGCGAACTCGGGCGCGTACCTTTAAAAATCATGAGACAGATACAAAATTGGGCATTCCAAATTAAAGCTCTATTAAATAATCTTGGGCTTACTTACATATGGAATAACCAAAATGCAAATAATCATACCCTGACAATAATTAAATATAGAATTATAAATCAATATCAACAAAGCTGGTACAGTAATATCAATAATTCACAACGATTATTATCTTACAGTCGATATAAACATGAATTCAAACCTGAACTGTATTTAGACATTATAACTGAAAGAAAATTTAAAATTGCTTTAACAAAATTCCGAATATCCTCACATAGTCTTGAAATAGAACCTGGAAGATATAATAACATCGCACGCGAAAATCGGATCTGTAAATTTTGTAATATGAACGTAATTGAAAGCGAATATCATTTTCTATTAATTTGTCCCACATTCTCTGATGTACGAAATAAATATCTCAAAAAGTATTACTGCAGATGGCCAACTCTCTTTAAATTTGATAAAATCATGTCATCCGTTAATAAAAAAGAAATAGTAAGTAAGTAAGTAAAAAAGAAATATTAGATCTTTCAAAATACATTTATTTTGCAAACAAAATAAGATTACAATTAGACCCTACTTAATTACATCGTTAAAATCTAGATTTTAATTTAATATTCTCGATAATATATTATTAACATCGAATCACAATTGTTTAAGCTTCTCTACCTATCATGTATGTTTTTGACATCTCTGATTTCATGGCTTTATATAAAACTTGTCTATACCACTACATTACATTATATTATATTATTGCACGGCGTGTCAACGCCGTGCATATTGAGTTCTGTTAGCTTCGTTTTGCAATGGACTCGGTTAAGAACAAAATTTGGGGAAAAATCGAACAGAGCCTAGGGTGGGACTAAAATCCGGGACTTTAAAAAAATCCGGGACTTTGGTGGGAAAACCCGGGATCGATATTTTGGACTAAATCGTAGGTATCAACGGTCAATAACGGATAGAGGAACATTCGTTCACACCCTTCAGTTAACATATGTTCCACTCGAACAATTTTTAAAAATCGATCCCGGAGAATCACGGATCTCGGATAACGGGTTTCAGTCCCACCCCAGAGCCTATTGTGCGCCTGCGCAGACCGGCGGGAATATATGTCGGGAAGCGAACGATTGTACGTTGTAACGTCATTATTGATTTTGTATGCTACAAAAGCTAAATTAAGGTATGTGATTTTGTTGTTTATTATGATTGATGTCATTAACTAATATTTTCAACTGTATAATTACTGAATTTTATCGTTTCAACATTGTGGTTGACCCATCGCGTGGTTGACCTACATTTTATTTGTTATTGTTATGATGCAGCCAGCATTCGTCTCTGTGCTCTGTTTAATATTTTGCAGTATTTTCCCTCAATCATAAGTCATGTATCGTTCAAACATGCGTGATAATTAACATGTAAACGTTTAAACTCGCAGGTTGTATTAAATACACTGATCACATGTTCTAACCTTACAGCGATTTTCCGAAAATGTACTTTCAGTTTCAACTTTCAATTTCATTATTACATGCAGACTGAATGTGTCTAAGTACATAAGCGTCGACTCGATTTAGCATATTCCTGTATGACCTCCAATACTTGGAAATGACCCTGGCCTCGGATATGAAATTGCAATGACTTTCAATTTTAAAAGTCCACGGAAAACACTGCCAATGATAGATGGAGAATCTCAATTAAGATAATTGTCTGATGACATCTTTAAATAAATTAATGTCTTCAGATACACGATCAGCAAATGAATGGCTGTTCTAAAACATTATTTGAGATGAAAGGCAAAATGCATTATTATCCATTGGAAAGTCTAATGCAGTATTTTATTGATTTACCTTTTATTGCAGGAAGTTCCGAAGAAGCTGTATGTGAGGTACTGAGAATGTCAAAATAAAGAACATATATTTTGAAGATGCAACAAACAAATGTTAGGTGGCCTTATGGTGCAAATGTGTGAATGAAACCTTTCAACCTGGAGACTTGTCATAACAGACAGTGTAACAAATACCTACAGAAATGAAGTTTCCCTTTCAACAACATCCCAGACCTTAGTCACGGTATGTCACATGGTTCTCCTACTGTATAATAAACTCACTTTAAACAGATAAAAAATAGTGACTTTGAAAGCCTTGGAAAACTTGCGTTGAAGTACGTGTAACATTTCCTTGTATATAAGTTCATAATTTGAAGTTTAATACTTAAATGTTCATGGAAAAATTTGAAAGACATGTTGAATGAATAAAATAACAGTACAAATGCTGTTTTGGTCCTTGAATTTTGTGAAAATACCCTTTGAAGAGTCCTTGAATTTTTTTTGGGAAGGGTGGGAAATCTGATTTGTGTTGTGTCTTGAACAACAGACAAATTGTGAGGTTAATGATTGCAATTATAGGAAATGATACATTGATATTCTGCTATACAAATTTAAATAGCAAGTTCAAATTATTGCAATCCTGTCGCCTGTTACCTTAAGCTAAAATAAGATATTGCAAAAAAATTCTGAATGTACTTTAGTACAGTAGTTATATCATCAAAAAGGCATAAAGTTTTTTTTGTCCATTCAGATAGTTTTAGTTTAATAATTTTAGCAGCTGTCAACTGATACTTTTGAAATATATTGTTATTGGCTAATGCTTTTTAATACCATTAAATTTTACATGGAGACATTAATATGTCATGGTTATAATAAACATGTAACTAAATCCATTGTTAAAGCAGAAAAGTAAAGAAATACAGAATTAAAGAACAACAAACCGTCAAAGAGTATATGCAGCAGTAATACATTTTTTTTATCATAAACACGATTGGGTCACTTATCCTCACACTCCATTAAAAAGAGCTTTAACACTAGGCGAAAGGTTCAACACCTAAATATAGCAAAAATTGTTCAGATATTTCTTAAATATGTTTCATTAATACCCTTACAATATACCTATACTATTGTATTTTAACAGAAAACAGAATTTCCAGTAGAAGACGTAATTGATGAGGTGGATAGTGTTTGTCAGGAAGAAGATGAGTTCTCCTTCTTAACAATAGATGACAAAGTAGTTGTGGTACCTGTAGGAATGGTGAAGCAGATGTTCCCAGATATGCAAGATGAACATTAGAGCTTCATATTGTTGATTTGTGTAAACCTTACATAAGTGTCACTTGCACTTACAAGGACAGTGATCCCTTATCTATTCGGAACAACTGAGACTGCAATCAAAGTTATGCGAAAAACTAGATACTTCCATTTCTGATATCATTCGGTATTTATTCATATCCTGGTATTGAAGGTGCTAATTTTTTTTAATTTGAAGACATGATTCCCTGTGGCATATTCAAAGTACACACCAATTTTGATAAAAAGCATGAAAAATTATGCAATTGCTTACAAGTATAATTTCTTTTGGAATATTTTTGTTGCCAAAATTGAAAACCTGTTGCCAAATTATTGTCTTTTTCACATTTGATGTTATTGGCGAATGACAGAGGGAACCCTAGAAACAAAAAATGTGGATTTTATTCTTGATTTACGACTGTTTCAGAGAGAGAAAAAAAACTCCCCTCAACAACCTCTAACACACCACTTTATTATTTTCTTCATTGGTTGCTTTAGAAAATTGAAATTTACCATTAGCAGTAACTTTATTTCTGTAGGTAATGGGGTTAATATATTGCATCCTGTGGAGTGCAGTATTTTCTGGCCCTTTATTCTTAAATGTATAAAATCAGCTTGTTAGTGCAATGAAATTTACTTCAGGGACAATATTTATAATATTTGTGCATACGCCTTGGCATGTAACCAGGAAAGTACTGGGTAGATTCCAGGAAAGTACTGGTTAGATGCCAGGAAAAAGGTAACTGTACGATGGGTCTCATTGGCACTATGCAGTGACCGTATTTGGCTTCAAAAATTGTCTGTTTGACCTATACTTCTCTACTGGCATCAAAAAAGTATATTTATGGTGTGCGGCAGACATACCGGGTCGACCAAATTACCATAATGTGCATTATAAAATGTGCGCGGCGACGGGCGACCTCATAAACACAGTAATACTATACATACATACCTTTTTACTGAATGGCAAAAGTTAAGTATGTCAAAAAACCACATGTAAAAAAACCCAGTCAGCACTCAAAAGTTTTAAAAAAACCAAGCCCTCCCTTATTTTGATTTAATTTTTGCTTGGGCCTCTTATTTGAATATATTGTACTGTGTTTTGATAGTTGACTTTGCTTGTCTTTGATACTTGTAACAGTTCTTACATTAATGTGCTTTTGCAATATTCATGTCTTGCCTCAGTCTTCATGTGTTTTATTGCTGTTTGTTTCACTTTGATATTTTTTAATTATTTAACTCATTCGAGATTTGTTCATTGCATGATTGTCCTCAAATATTGTGTCACACAGCCCCACTCAGCGCCACTCGAATTCCACAATAGCCACTTGGGCTTCTGATTGCCAGACATTTTTTCTAAAAAAATCTATTTACCCTTTGGCTGATTTGCTATGAACATGGCACATGATTGTACTGTACCAAAATTACATCCAACATCTGATTCGCTGACATATTTTGGATATTATATCTAAAGCTGCTAGAGCAGTTTAAACCAAACCGGGTAAAAATGTTCCTTGAATAGCCCTATGCTGTGTCTGCAGTCTACTTTCAACTTTTGATACAACTGGTCTAACATACTCATTGTTACTGACTAAGCTCAAAGTAGTTTCCTTTAAAACAAAGCTTGGATGATTTGACCTGGATTCATGTATAAACTATATAAAATATGATGTTTTTGCAATTAAGCTGCATATGAAGTAAACAGTTTAGTACTAATATTTAACTACAATGTATAATTATATAAACTTTGTTATTGCTTGTACATATGTGTTCATCATCTTGTATTTATTATGTCTCCACATGTTGTATGTTTGTCTGTCCAGTCTGCCTTGTTCTCCCTTTATCTCCAAAATCCAGTAATAGATTTTCATCAACTTGCTGGGAAGTATCAGTATGAAGTCTAGTAGTTCATATTGTAATTTGGGGTCATAATGTTAAAAGTCAAGGTCACAGGTGTCTGAAACTTGAAAACCTTGTCTGCTGTTCATCTCTAAAAAAACCTGTTACATTTTCATCAAAGTTGTGCTTTGAAAATTAATTGGAAAATACCCCACTGCAACAAGATAACTCATAACCTATGGCAAGCTAGTGTTATCATAACTTTATGCCTGGCCATACTGATTTTACTCTAATTTAGCGAGGATAGAATTTAATATGTCATTTCATAATTAAATATTCACAAACGTTACTTAAAGGGTCTAATATCTTTGTATTTCATTTATTTACAATCGTGACAAACATTTCACATGTTTTACAGTCTTAAGGTTCTACCATTATTACTGACCATTTTTCTTTATTTTGGATTGAACATCTAGCATTTCTAGAACAAGTCGGATTGAAGATCTCTTGGAAAAAATGTTTATTCTTTCTTCAATAATTTTTTATTCTTTTTCACATTTATGTCTTATGTTTTTGTTTTATTCCATATTCCATGCAAACCTTCTTACCTAGTTACACAAACTTTGATATTATAAAACTGTTTACAGTCAAACCTGTCTGTAAAGACCACCCATGGGAACAGCAAAATGTGGTCTTTGTTTACAGGTGGTCTCTATTAACATATTAAATATCATTTAAAATGGTCTGATGGGAGATAAAATTGATGGTCTTTGCAGACAGGTTTTGCAATAGTGGTCTTTGTGCGCAGGTGGTCTTTAACACAGGTTTGACTATAGTTACAAAACAGAAACTTATATGCAACGAGTTGCCAGCTTGGCTACATAGACAAGTAGTACTGTCCCACACCCCATTTGATGCTTTGATTGTATTGAGTAATCGTTTTTGCTTTTTGGTCATTATTGCATTATTTCTTTCTACTGTTAATATGTATGTGATATATGTAAATACGTTTATATTTCTCTTTGCTATGTTCTTTTTGTTTACTTCTCTAGTCATTCATATACTAAGTCTGCTAAATCCGTCTGTGTACACCTCCTGTCACTTTTGTAGATTCAGGTATCATTTACAGTTTTCATTTACATATACAATTTCACCATTATCCAGTCCTCCACAAAGTTTATACTCATTATACATTCACACTGCTTGATAACTTATCCAGTGTGTGATTCTAGCATGCGGTTGTTACATACTGAAGTGATATCATATTTTGACAAGGTGCTATATCATTTAGTGATTAATGTTTTTGTATTGAGTTATTGTGTTGCATTTTGGTCACTTTTGCATTATTTCTTTCCACTGTAAATATGTTTGAGATATAAGTAAATACGGTTTTATTTCTCTTAGCTATGTTCTTTGCCTTATTATAATAGTCATTCATAAACTACGGCCTGCTTTCACTTCCTACCACTTGTTCATTCAGGTAGCATTTTATAGTTCTCTCATGTGTCACTTTTTAGCTATCATTTACATCAAATTACACTATTTGTCTAACTTTCAAAATGTCTAAACTCATTTTACATTCACACATTGCTTGATTAATTCAGTGTGTGATGCTGGATGTCTGTTTGACCACTGACATGTTGTTAATTAAACTGTAGTGCTCTCACATTTTGACATGATATGCAATATCATTTAGTGATTATTGTTCTTCTTTTTAATTTTTAGTAAATACTAATTATGTAAATTTGTCGGTATTTCTTTATTTATTTCTACCGTGATAATGATTGTGATTTATGTTAATATGTTTCAATCAATGTTTTGCATTTTGAGATGTATAATGTTGTCTTAATTTACATGCATGATGTTCATTATCATGAAAGTTTTCCGCACTATCAATTTCTATTTCTGTTTAACTGTCCATACAAAAACTAGTCTGTTCCTTAATAAATTCCTACTACTAAAACTACAAATGTACTTTTTATACATTAATATATAGTTACACATTAAAGCATAATAAACACATACTGTTAGTTCAAATTGCAGTTGTTCTATTTCATTTTGTTTACGCCGTGCACCCACCTTTGCTGCATCAGGCAGCAATTTTTTACTTGTATGTATATTATGTAGGCTAGAAGCTAAGTTATGCTTAATAGCTGAATAAATATTGTTGTTGTTGTTGTTGTTGTTGTTTACAATTTATGTAAGTAGAAAAATGAGAAATATATCGAATTCTAAAGTGTCATCTAATTTGATATAAAATTCGAATGATAATTGACATGAATTAATATATATTTCTTACGGTTCATTTAATCTGATTGGTTGATGCTAATTGTTTTGCAATTCATAAGCCACGCCCTAGAAGATAAGACCTAAATTTCACTAAATTGCCCCATGTGTCAGCTGTAAAAACACAAGAGTCATAAAACCACAGGAGATCTTTAGTATGTGTTAATTTCCGGTAAGATATAATTTATCCCATTGATAATTTCAACGATTAGGTCATATCAATCTTTGATCTCAATTAGTAATTTGCACAATGGGGCTGCATCTGTCATCCAAAAATATTTACTTCAAAGACTTGGCCAGCGACTTCAAACATCTTGGAATGTTAATTCTTGCTCAAAATAAAATTGATGTCACAAGAAATGCTGCACAGTCAATTAATACATGGATTTGACCTCTACGTTAATATTGATTTTTACGCCTTGTGCTGGTGAAAATAGGAGACTTGTGTACATAAAAAATGTCATGATGACATATTGCTGGTGTGATCTACATCCATTGTTTGGTCGATCTTTACACCTTTTTAAAGATTATTTAACCAAAATTGTTTTTCACAGCAGTCTTTTAAACTATCAAATTGGCGTGGAAATGTATTAATAAACAACAACAACAATACAATTAAACTTCGATGAAAATATCAGAATTGACGCTGATATCGATCTGAAATGCGGAAGTAAACAAAGGACCTACTCGACAACAACGCCACCAAACGGGCACCTGTTAGACAAGGGCGGATAACCGACTAAAGTCCCCCATTTATTAAGGGTATTTTTCCCAAAATGGGCAGATAAAAGGCCTAATTTTCAGCACAAAATACAGCCATTTGATTGAAATTAGGCAAACATTACACAGTCAAACAGACTTGAACTTTCTGTGTCTTAAGTTTCTATGCGATATATTCATATTTAATTGCCATGGGCGGATCCAGTATTTGGTCTTAGTGGGGGGGGGGGGGGGTGTAACTTTTGGGTCATCTTTTGATTTTGCTCAAGCCTTATAAAACGGTAATGACTGTGTGTTTTATTCTTTGTTTTTAAGATATCGAACATTAAAACCAATTCAGAAGGACTTAATTGAATACAACGCATTAGCAGCAGTGGAGCCATCTCTTTATATTTTCGTATTTATACTCGGACATACATGTAACTTTTCTAAGCTTGGGGAATTTTAGGGGGAATGTGCGCCAGGTGCCAGGGCCTGGATCCGCTAGTGATTGCAATCATAAAAATGTTATCGCAGTACTTATAACTTTTGTTTAGTGTAGTACTTATTAGTTCTATTCTTATATGTAGCTTCAAAGTGCTTAATTGTCATTCTTTTTGCAGCCATGATTGACAGACCATGTACTTCAGTCCAGATGAAATATGATCTACATTATATAAGATTCCAGAATTGCACATTGTAAGTGCTTGGAATGGTGTAATGGAACTACTGCTACTGTTTGAAACTACTATTCGTAGTAGAAACAGCCATGTTGGCAGCAATTGGAGTATTTCAGGATGACAATCAGGGTAAGTTTTGAACATAAATGTTAACGAATATGATTAGAATAAATTCAATAATGCATAAGGCCAATAATAAAATATTGTTTGTTTCCCCTCCCACGACCGACCGTTGAAAATTACCCCTACCGTAAATATTGTATTGAGGTTAGCCAATAAAATTGCCGGGTACAAATAGCTATTGGGTAAGAAAAACTGGAATCGCTGGTACCAGTCAGTTGAGTAGTCACATCATCAATAAATCTATGAAGCAAGGATAAATAGATTTTAGCTACAAGTATCATATTTTTACTTACCCTAATGAAAATTATTTTATCTACATGAGATTGGTCAAAATATTTGCCTTAATAAGATCTAGGTCAATATGGAAACGGTGTCATCTGAGGTCAAAAACTAGGTCACAGGATCAAATGACTGAAAATCCTTGTGGATTCTCGGAGGCTGCATTTGCCACATGACACTTGATCAGAATATTTGTCTTAAAAATGTAAGTCCAGTGTGGTACTGGGTCCTGTTGAGTCAAAAGGTAGATCACAATGTCAAATCATTGAAAATCCTCTAGGACCTCTTGAAGCCAACATGGCAATGAACTCAGCTGAGAGATACAGGGCCACTATGGATTGGTCCTATTTTTTATATTGCATTCATTGAAATGAATACAATTTATGATAATAATTATGTAACTACCATTGTTGTAAGGAGAAATTTAAAGATATTAAAAACATTGAACAACATGATTTTAAACATTTAACCAAAAAACCTAGAACAACAAGATTTTCAAGATGTAACCAAACTTCCTTGACATCATATTTTTGGTCATGTACTGATATTACAATGTATATCTATGCAGATTTCTGCAAATTGCTGTTCAGTCTGGTTGACCAGACATAGTACATTTTCTCATAAAATTGTGTATGAAAAATGGATGTAATGATCTGTTAAAAGTATGGAACTTTTGTAATTTATGTCATAAATGTATTATTTGTGCAATAAGCATTGTCAAGTTAACATTTATTTATTAACATGGATAAAAATACAGTAGTATAGATGAAGGTGACTGTTCTGGAAATGACCAGTGTATTGACAAATATATTTTGTTGCAACATTTTAAATCGAAGTGCTATTTTTTCTTCCTAATAAAACATAAAAAAATGAAGTACATTGTATTGTAATTACAAATGCAATGAAATGTAGCTCTGGTTTTATCAAGAATATGAATTATTTTGTCAGTTCCCAATATTTATCCAAAGTTTTGCAGGTTTTGCGTGGTAAAACTTCCTCAATTTGAGCTTGGCCAGAGAGCTTATGTCATGGCGAATTGTCTATTGTGTTTGTTTCATCGGGTTTAACGCCGTTTCTCAACGATATTTCAGTTATATACGGCGGCCGGTTCACCTAACCAGCTTTTCCTGGACTGAAATCTAACCAGTACTAACTTACCCTTCCACAAGGAGCCGGCAATTTCTCCACATGTGGAGGAAAATCGACATTTTTTGGCAAATTTTCATGGAAGGGTATGACCTGCCGCGACCGGGAATCGAACCCGGATCAATTTGCCGCGGCTATGTCTATTGTGTGTGCGTGTGTCTGTGTATAACGGAATGTGTTAGAAAACGTTTTAAATTAAAATAAAGTTATATTTAACTGATCTGGTCATTATTATTTGTTATTAGCCGTGAGCTTTTTTATTGGTCTATGCATAACTGCAGTTTTGAAAGAAAAGTGGATCGATGTTGCTCACTTTAAGTTGCTGAGCATGTTTATACAACACATGAATTGTAGAGTTACGCTTTTAACTCTTGATCACTGCTTTCTAGACAGCATTTCTAAATAGACAGAAGTTGAATTAAATATTTTTTACAAAATAATGGTGTTACATGTAGTAGTACTTGATGCCTTGTATTTAAACTCCCTGAAAAAATGTTTATCAAGGTGAAGACTAGAATCACCCTGTCATTGGTTTGTCTGCCCAATACATAACATATGTAGTTTGTGGATAACAACTTCATCAGTTTCAAGGACTTGCAATGAAATGTGGTAATACAAGTACCATGATACGCGCTTTGTGGATGTGCAAGACATAAACATCAGTGCATCCATCAAAATGTTTTTAGTATTTTGTCCCTTTGAACTTACGTCTCCCTTTAGAACATAATTATGTAATAACATTTTGGTTTATGTTTAAAATAACAAATCAAATTTAAAAAATCTTTGAAATGTATTAGATGGCAAGAAAAGAGAGGGGATGCACCGCTTCTAATGCTCGGTAGCGTATGAGTACATATGAAGTATGAAATTATAACAAAAACTTCTCTGATATATAAGGTATTGGGAGTACATATGTAGCCCGGGAATAGCAACAGTAAGTTATAACAAAAACTAGTCAAGCCACATATTCAGAGATGATCAAGCCGACAGTCTTCCAACGCTTTCAGCGCTTTGATTAAACCATACAACAGATAAACAGTAACTGCAGCTATTATTTAACGATTTGCTACAGTATTCAGTGTGCAGAAAAATAATCCGACTTCAAGTTCAGAATATTTACAACTCGTCTTCCGAGCGCGTCCAGGTACATTGTACAAGGTATTTCCTTCGTTGTCTATAAATAGCGAATTCGTAACTGCGAGCGGTCAAATTTTATGAATGATAGCGGAAATTGTTTGTAATTGAATCGTATCGACGATATATATAGTAACCTAGGCGGGGGTCAAACATGAAGTCAACAACATCAAGAAATGTATCCGAACGGAGCACTTGTTTCCGATAAAAAATAGTCCTCCCTCAATTCATCGATTTCTCTTTTTACGTTAACAAAAGCTGCTCTTACCAAAGAAATTTTAACCACAAACACTTAAACAATAATTCAACAATAATTCTTGAACCAGATATTTCACTTTAAAATAAAATTCTCACGATGGATTCGGAAACGAAGATCTATTTTACCATACGAACAATTTGCAAATTTATCAAAGACGAAGGAAAGTAGAACGGCGGTTAGTGATGTCACGACATGTTGATTGGTCGTATTGGTCGTAAGCAAATAATGCGTAGTGATACAAAGAGTGGTATCAAATGTGTCTAACTCTAACGGCTGTTTCCAAAATTACGGTTACTAAAGACATGGGGCTAACGCCCCAGTCTAATAAAGACATGGGGCTAACGCCCCAGTCTAAAAAGTACGACGTACACACAGGTGGCCGGTGAGTAGCCATGACATTTATAACCCGCATTGAAAAATTAGTTTTTTCACTCTGTTCTTATAGTAAGATAAAGGTGTCCAACTTCATACGTATTTACAATGAAAATATATACACACATTTGCTTTGACGTACTTTTCAAAGCCATTTCTCAACCGATTTTTATCTCTGATGTCTTAAAATACACACAAGGGATTTATGTCGACAGTGTATATACTCAAAAACTATTCACAAACAGAATAGACTGTTTTTTTTAATCGTCAAACATCAAGAATGGCTAGGTCGGACAACTTCCTACCGTTAGACCGAGTCGGTATTTTCAGAACAAAACTACTATAAATCGCTATTCATCTGACGAACGACTTTATGTTTCAATAAGAAACATTTAAAAAAGTATATTTCAATATCAAACAACTTACAAATCGACATACAGACGCGGAGATCACTACTTTTTCGCTCTCAGCTTTCCTTTTACGCGAACGCTGCCATTTTGAAAGGTGGACCCGGCTCTGCGTAAGAACACATTTTGTAAGCCGAAAACTAAAAACGAATGGTTTTCGGCTTACTAGTTTTGTTCTTGGACTGAGCCGGGTACCACCTTTCAAAAAGGCAGCGTTCGTGTAAAAGGAAAACTACGAGCGAAAAATAGTGATCTCCTGCGGGTTTTAAATGTCATGGCTACTCAGCGGCCACCTGTAGACGTACACATTGAATTTCGCAATTTTAGTTAGTCAAGTCTCTTCATGATTATGTCCTTACACTAAATGCCAGTAATCATTGCAATGACAATAGGCCTATTGTAAACAGGTGTACAGTTATTTGCTTAGTAACAATAAAATAAGATACGATAACAGTAATGTCCGTACGGTACCGTACAATTTACGTTCAAGTGGACGGCTAAGAGGTTTATTGCCGGCTCTTAATACTGAGGTTCCAGAAGGTCCCTTTTATGGTCAACGTTTTTGTTTCTTTTATGATAAAAATTCACAATCCATCGATATCACGAATTCTAACAACAATAGCTTTCATATATTTAGACAAGGGCGATAAATGTAAATGACTGGTATATTGCCATTTTTATCTGGTTCAAACATTTCTGTTAAGGGGATCAGTCAATATATATCTGACGAGATGGCCATTCCCTCTGCGGATAGGTCACGCTAGAGATTACAGTGACTTTCAAACGTTACGGGGTTACTAGATCGCAATTATAAGCGAACTTGTGAACGCTTTTTTTCATATTTGTGATATACGAAATAATTATAACAAAATCGAGAGTAAGGATTCAAGTCAGCTTAATGATTCTTGAATGATGTGCGGGAAGTTTGATACGTGTTCTTCCATCTCAATACGAACTGTGAGGAAATTGAGAATGTGAATTGAAAGTGAATATTTATAACGCGCTGATGTTGAAACTCGCGTATGGAACAACTACTTTTGTGAAGATTTCATTGATTGTGTTAAAATAACCAAACTTGTGGATCGGGCTTTTATGATCTTAACTTGCGTATAGACTCATATTTTGTGGAGTTAGTTTGTACTTTGCTCTTGTGTAGAATAAGATTGTTTGGGCTTTTGAACTGACGTTGTTTGGACTTGACTTTTGAACTTAGTTTGTGTAGAATTATCTTGTGTGAACTGCACTTGTGTGGACAATTATTGGTTGGATCATCTTTTGGACTTAACTTTTGTACTTAGCTTGAAGACTTAGCTTGCGGGCTTAGCTTGAAGACTTAGCTTGCGGACTTAGCTTGAATACTTAGCTTGAAGTCTTAACTTTTGTACTTAGCTTGAAAACTTAGCTTGTGGACTTAGCTTGAATACTTAGCTTGAAGACTTAACTTTTGTACTTAGCTTGAATACTTAACTTGCGGACTTAGCTTGAAGACTTAGCTTGAATACTTAGCTTGAATACTTAGCTTGAAGAATTAGCTTGTGGACTTAGCTTGAAGACTTAGCTTGAATACTTAGCTTGAATACTTAGCTTGAAGAATTAGCTTGTGGACTTAGCTTGAAGACTTAGCTTGAAGACTTAACTTGAATACTTAGCTTGAATACTTAGCTTGAAGAATTAGCTTGAAGACTTAACTTGAAGAATTAGCTTGTGGACTTAGCTTGTGGACTTAGCTTGTGGACTTAGCTTGAAGACTTAGCTTGAAGACTTAGCTTGAAGACTTAACTTGAAGAATTAGCTTGTGGACTTAGCTTGAAGACTTAGCTTGAAGAATTAGCTTGTGGACTTAGCTTGAAGACTTAGCTTGAAGACTTAACTTGAAGAATTAGCTTGTGGACTTAGCTTGAAGACTTAGCTTGAAGACTTAGCTTGAAGAATTAGCTTGTGGACTTAGCTTGAAGACTTAGCTTGAAGACTTAACTTGAATACTTAGCTTGAATACTTAGCTTGAATACTTAGCTTGAAGAATTAGCTTGTGGACTTAGCTTGAAGACTTAGCTTGAAGACTTAACTTGAATACTTAGCTTGAATACTTAGCTTGAAGAATTAGCTTGAAGACTTAACTTGAAGAATTAGCTTGTGGACTTAGCTTGAAGACTTAGCTTGAAGACTTAACTTGAAGAATTAGCTTGTGGACTTAGCTTGAAGACTTAGCTTGAATACTTAGCTTGAATACTTAGCTTGAAGAATTAGCTTGTGGACTTAGCTTGAAGACTTAGCTTGAATACTTAGGTTGAATACTTAGCTTGAAGAATTAGCTTGTGGACTTAGCTTGAAGACTTAGCTTGAAGACTTAACTTTTGTACTTAGCTTGAATACTTAACTTGCGGACTTAGCTTAAAGACTTAACTTTTGTACTTAGCTTGAATACTTAACTTGCGGACTTAGCTTGAAGACTTAACTTTTGTACTTAGCTTGAATACTTAGCTTGAAGACTTAGCTTGAATACTTATCTTGGGGACTTTTAAACATAATTATCCAAATTAACGTTGATAAAACAACCAACATATCATAATGAGGAGAGTTAGAGCCAATGTCAGAAATATGTCGGTATTTGCTGTAGGATGTTTGGCGCTATTTGGTTTCTTGTACATCTCTCGTGATGGTAAATATGTTCTTTATTTCATTGCTTTCCGATAGTTTACCGCGGAATAACGGTGCATTATTATCCGATAATTCACAGTGAAATTCTCAGTGACAATGACGTCATATTTAAATAATTCACAGTGAAATTCTCAGTGACAATGACGTCATATTTAAATAATTCACAGTGAAATTCTCAGTGACAATGACATCATATTTAAATAATTCACAGTGAAATTCTCAGTGACAATGACGTCATATTTAAATAATTCACAGTGAAATTCTCAGTGACAATGACGTCATATTTAAATAATTCACAGTGAAATTCTCAGTGACAATGACGTCATATTTAAATAATTCACAGTGAAATTCTCAGTGACAATGACGTCATATTTAAATAATTCAGGTTATCAACGAGGAGATTTGTTAGGAATTAAACATAAAAAATGCCAAAATGAAGCTTAAAAATAAATACAGTAAAACCTCACTTAAAGACCACCTCAATAATAAGACCTCTTCAAAATTAAGAACCCAATTTACAAGTCAATTTCAATGTTTTGCTCTTTGTTCAACCTCAATATTAAGACCACTTTTCAAGGGTCCCAAAGGTGGTCTAATTATTGAGGTGTTACTTTACAGTGTACAGTGACCAGAGAAACGTGACCCTTTTAGAGACACACAACTTGCCTGTTGTTGAGAGGTTGAGAGATTGTTGGTCTCGACAGTTTAACGAGATAGTAAACAACTTCTAACTTTATGCAGTTGTTGAAAACCGTATTTACATGGACCAGTTTACAGTTTGTCTTCCACATTGTAGTGCAATAATCAGACCACCTCATTATTAAGACCAGCTTTCCTCAGAGCCAATGTTTTGTGTTTAGATGTATGCATGTTGGGTTTCCCTTTCCCCTGTGCGGTTCTTTCACTTTGTATAGTGTCCATACTATTTTCTCCCTACTTTCGGCCTAGTGTTGCAAGCTGTCTTGACTTGGCCTGTGCTGTTTTCCATCCATTAACAGTGGCGGATCTACCGTGGGGCACGGAGGGCCCGTGCCCCCCCCCCCCCCCCAGCTGGCCGGCAAGTAATGTTTTTTGCACACAGAGACATCGATGTTAACATCGACGAGGTTGTCACAGACTTTGCAAGGATGCAGCCAAGACGGTTGAAGCTGCCAAACATCCTTGACAGCGACGACAAATGTTAATTCCATGTCATTATATGATTAAAATAATGCATTCAAAAAAAGTTCTATATGTTTATAATTAGTTGTGCCCCCCCCCCCCCCCCCCCATTTAGAAAGTCCTGGATCCGCCACTGCATTAACCCCCCCTCCTGTTTGTCCTCTTTGGTTCTCCTTAGTTTTCCCTTATGATCGACCAGGCCATTCCTTGCGCCCCTGTTCACTTACGTATGTACCCTTGAGCCTCCTCAACTGCCTGATGTTTTATGGATTGTTGTTTTCCCGAAGGTCTGTTTGGAGAGGCATTGTCTTATGTATGTGACGGTCCTTGTAGCAACTTATTCTCTCTTTTGTTTTTGAGGTTTTCACGGTATATTTCAGTCCCGATAAGCTATGTCGATTTAGCCCTCGAATGCCAATTAAGAAATAATTACAGTCGGACCTCGTTTATTCGACAAACTTCTGTCCGAATACTCGGTATCATCCGAAATAAATATCAGTTCCCGATGTGTCTTCTTATGCATGTCGATTTGAAATGGGCTTTTCGAAACTATTTATGTATTATTCGAATAAAATTCGGACCCGATGAATTCGAATGTTCTTTGCAATGACATTGATCAAAGGTGATAGGTTTTATATGAACATTATTTTATATTGTCGGACTTTTTTTCTTTTTTTAAAGCGAGATATTTTATTTTCCTCGTACAAAATGTAAATAAGTATGTTTGGGTCGAGGACATCACCCTCCATACTTTACAAAATAGCAGTTAGTATGCAAAAGAAAAATTTGAAGGTTACTATTTCATATATTCTGTAAGATTCAATGCAAGAGATACAAATAAAGTTTTATTACACTAACGCAGAAATGATTATCTAACATATGGTTGATTTGTACAATATCCATAGTTATATATTATCACTAAGATATCAACATTTTCATAAAACATGATAAATATTGCCCTCCCATATAGTTGGACTTGACGTAAACCACATACACACATAACTGGGCATATCTACATAACTGGGCATATCTACATAACTGGGCATATCTACATAACTGGGCATATCTACATAACTGGGCATATCTACATAACTGGGCATATCTACATAACTGGGCATATCTACATAACTGGGCATATCTACATAACTGGGCATATCTACATAACTGGGCATATCTACATAACTGGGCATATCTACATAACTGGGCATATCTACATAACTGGGCATATCTACATAACTGGGCATATCTTCATAACTGGGCATATCTACATAACTGGGCATATCTACATAACTGGGCATATCTTCATAACTGGGCATATCTACATAACTGGGCATATCTACATAACTGGGCATATCTACATAACTGGGCATATCTACATAACTGGGCATATCTACATAACTGGGCATATCTACATAACTGGGCATATCTTCATAACTGGGCATATCTACATAACTGGGCATATCTACATAACTGGGCATATCTACATAACTGGGCATATCTACATAACTGGGCATATCTACATAACTGGGCATATCTACATAACTGGGCATATCTACATAACTGGGCATATCTACATAACTGGGCATATCTACATAACTGGGCATATCTACATAACTGGGCATATCTACATAACTGGGCATATCTACATAACTGGGCATATCTACATAACTGGGCATATCTTCATAACTGGGCATATCTACATAACTGGGCATATCTTCATAACTGGGCATATCTACATAACTGGGCATATCTACATAACTGGGCATATCTACATAACTGGGCATATCTACATAACTGGGCATATCTACATAACTGGGCATATCTAAATTCATGCACTTCTAAAATAACGCCAGTATGTATGTATACTTTATCGGGGCTGTATCTTCCATGATAAGGAATAAAAGAGAGATTAAGTTGTTACACGGAACGCCACATACACGAGACAAATAGGTGACATGCGTACACTTATTTTTATCTCGTATGAACGCGATAGTAAGTCGTAGCCACGAGATAAATTGTTCCTCGTTTATCAGAACATTTCATCTTTAATTTTCAGTCAGTGGATTTTGCAAAGATATCAGAGGTGTGCTGCGTCAAATAGCCGCAGTGCACACTGCGCGGAAGATAATTGACCGAGAGCTCAGTGCAGAAGAAAAGGTACAACACATTATTTTCTGACTAGGATTTAAAAATATATCGCAATTTCACGCTGTTCTTGTTGTTTTCTTGTGTATATCTGGTGCGCGAGAATAATTACACGTATGCACAACAATGTAACTCCACTTAAGGTAGAACATCCCTAATGGATTCCTGCCAAAACTAATGAAACATCGGACAATATCAGTAAATTCCATGACTTTTTTGTTGAAGATCGGTCGTTTCCGAATATTTTCGGGCATTACCGGAAACGACCGATCTTCAACGGACTCGTTCCGATCATAACACAGTAATTTTCATTGTTTAGGCGTGTAATCTTTTTGAAATGTATCTATATGTGTCGCCATAACATGACTGGTACCTGGCTACATAATTGCGTGGCTTAGAGATTGTGGGGAGCCAGCTGGTTATCATGTCACAGCAGTGTTTCATCTTAGTAATCTTGAACAATGTGCATTTTTAATATCAATAATCACTGTTTTCATAGCATTCCTACTTTTGTAGGTCACGTTCATATGTCAGTCATTTCGCGCGGTTGTCACGTGTCTGTCGTTTACCTACATTCAAACGCTTGCAGATGTTTATGTAAATATATACATGTCCACTATTTCAGGAAGAAGAAATTCGGCAGAGGTTTAAAGACAGACGACACCGTCTACAAGAATCGTGTCGCAAATCTCATATTTTACATACGAAAGTTTTCCATCCTTGTAATAGAAGAAATACCGGTTTCAACTTAAAACACGTGGAAGGAAGCAACCTGGTTTATTGCGCAATCGAAAAAACCGGAAGTACATTCTGGAAAAGAATACTTCACGTAGCCGGTGGGTGGGGTAACGATAGCAATCCTACATCAATACGTTCTAAGGATGCAGATGCTGTAGAGGGTGGATTTGATACGCTTGTTAATTTTACACTACAGAGAATGATGAATGTTGTAAATGAATCATCTAGTATTATGTTCGTACGAGATCCGTACTCGAGATTGTTCTCAGCATGGTTAGACAAATTATATAACCCAAATCATTACTACTGGTCGATTTTAGGCCCTCAAATTTTAAAATCAGAAAGGCCGAGTTTGTCGGAAATCCCCAAATGTGCGCATGACGTCACATTTCCGGAATTTGTCAATTACCTTCTTAAGGAACTGAAGCGGAATCCTTGTCTAGATGGTCATTTTTCTCCCAATTATGAACATTGCTTCCCTTGTAAAATGTCATACGACTACATAGGAAAATACGAGACTTTGGAAGAAGATACTTTGCACATTCTTGATTCCGTTAATCTCTCATCACTTGTAACTTTCGGGAATTTTGAGAAGGATGCTATGTCGGACGCTATAAAGGATTCTTGCGAATTTGTGTTCACGAATAGAGAGAAATTGGAAGAGTGTGGTGTCCCATTTCGGTGTGTTTTATTCAAAGTTTGGAAGCGAATGCAGAGTCGTGGAATATTGAGCGCGAATATTCATTTCCCGTACCAGTCTGACGAGGATGTAGCGAATATTACCGAGGACGAATTCGTGACTACTATTTTTCAAGCCAATCACGCAAGCAACCAAAAAGAAATAAAAAAGAATCGCAAGGAGGCTTTGATACAAGCATATCAAAGTATTTCTCTTCGAGCTGTGTCAGAACTAATCCGGGCATTTGAGATAGATTTTGATATGTTTGAGTACGAACGATATCCGGAGTTCCTCAAACTCATGAACACTACGGCGCCACGTAAGTACTTTCAGCATTGTTCTGAAAAATACGAGAAGGTTCCGTCCTTGGCATGAAAGAAATACCGGTTTCAACTAAAAACACGTGGAAGGACCTGGTTTAGTGCGCACTCGAAAAAAACCAGAAGTACATTCTGGAATAGAAAAGTGTGACGTCATCTGACTCCTATTTGGACGCTGTAATTCTCATATCGTATGCTCTGCATTTGCTGTTGGATGTAGCTGAGAACATAGAATGACGCCACTTCCGCTAATAAATTTTTAATACACCGTAAATCCCGATGAACGCCATGGTGAATTAAAAAAACAACAAGTTTTAGGTGTTCTGTTTACAGATCCAAGTTCATTGCTATTCGTGTAATGGAAGAACTCCGCAATTGATGTGCGCTTTTTATTTGAGTGGGACACTGGTGTGGGTTTGGTGTGTGTTCGAGTTTTATATTCATGAATTTGAACCAAAATTAAGCTTGTGCTTCCAATTATATCCACTTGTCTTTTCGATGACAATTTAGACAAATAAATATGTTTAAACTAACCGAATTTAGGCTAAGTTCTATCCAAACTGATCAATATCTTTCCATTTTTCTATTTCTCTGGTTACGCCAAACCCTAAACCTTCACCATCGGCTTGTCAGTTGATTTCAAGAAGAGTTTAGTAGATAGTGAGTACATTAACTAAACAGTCATACCAGACTGTCCGGGACAGAAACGACCATAGCGGAACGATATCATTAGGGCTGTCATTTATATCGATATATATCGGTGATATCGATATATCAATGATGTTTTCTTTCGATCGATATGTGATACACACATTTAAATAAACAGTAAAACGTCAATAATGCGACCAACATTGGGACCCTTGAAAACTGGTCTTATTATTGAGGTGGTCTTATGGCGAGAAAATCGAGGAGATTGGGTACAGTCTAAAATGTGCCATAACAGCGTGACGTCGCTTTGTAGTCGGCCGCTTGTTAAACAGTGGATAGCGCATTCCAAATGTTGGCAATACAATAATTATAATGTGAAGTGAAAAATATGGATTTCATACTTAAATGGTATCTTGGTATCAAAAGAATACAATATGGACATTTAACTATGTTGTGTACACATACATAGCATACAACAAAATAGGAGTTAATAGTCTATTAAAGAAATTAAATAATATAATCGATATATCGTCGATATTTGTCAATATAATCGATATGCAAAAAAAGAATCAATGACAGACCTAATTATCATACAACCTATGAAATGTGATATCTGAAATGAGTGACCGGAAGTACTCAACGGTCAATCGACAAACACAAAATTGATGAGTACCTAAAAATAGAAATGACAGTTCAGTAAATTTCTTCATAAAAATGCTGTAACCCTTATTTAAAGTTAACTGTGATCCTCTATATTTATGCCATCTCGGCATATTTTTCGGCACAGCCATAAGCCGGGTTTCCATGAAGCCTATCTCAAAGAAAATGGCCGTTTCCAAGTTAAAACAAACACTACATTTGCAAGTTTTCCTTGCCCATTTGGAAGAGCTTGAGGTCGAGGATATGATGCTTGCACTTGTGCTTAAACAAAAGTTGCTGCTTCACAAACGCAGACATCGTGGAGTCATACAGACATGGATGACCCCTGACCAGCTCTATGAGCTTCTCATAAACTTGTACACTAAACTTCATCTTTCAATTTTGTTGACAGTCGAAAGTCACTGTTGTTGTTGTTCGACCCGGAAATCGAGGAAATGACGTCATTTTTCCTATCTACGACACCTCACTACGTCGTTTCGGCGCCGACACGCGGAATAAAATCGCTACCCGAAGCGAATTATTTCGGCGCCGACAATATTCAGCGCCGAAAAACGCGTCAATGGAAACGTCATCATGTAATATAGACTAAAGCGAATTATTTTTAATCGGCGCGCGATCGGCGCCGAATAAAGCCGCGCCGAAAACGCGTATTGTTTCCGCTTCATGGAAACCGGGCTTTAATAACATGGCTTGGATAAATATTTGCATATCGATGTTGTCTAAACCAATCACATCTTATGTTAACCATTAAAACAACTTCTCTTCAACCGAACATCATTTGTAACCTTGACGCCGATTGGTTAATCTTTCGATAATGGGTACGTTACCTTACCGAAATCAACTGAATTTCAGTGAATTTACCGCAATCCATTTTGGATCCAGGCCCGGATCCACCAGTGTGGGGGGGGGGCAAGGGGTTATTGGCCCCCACCCCCAGTCGGCTGTGGGGTGACCTTTTTCTTTTCCTAATACAAAATTATATCCCCTGATATTAGGTCTTAAGGTTACTACTCTTTTAGCACTTTAAATGCAATACATTGATTGATGGTCCAATACCTTTTGTATACTACCAGTATAGCCGAAGCAAGTGCCATAAAATTTGGCCCCCTGTTGTGCTCATTGGCCTTGAGACCGTCTAGAAGAATCGTTTGCTCACTCTCCAACAGCCTGGCGCTTTCAATTTCCTTATCATGCATATATATATACATAAGTTGAAAGCGTCTGTAAATCACAGATTATTGAACATCATACGTAACAGAAATCTGTCGTGGTGGTGTTTTAGTGATAGAAAATTGAAGGGGAGTTTAACACCTATTATTAACTCAACTGAATTATTTTAATCAATTCAATAATTTATGGAAGGGAATGTAATACTCGGGCCTAAAGTTTTGCAAAATATGTTTTCTCCAGAATACGCCTCCTTTCATATTAATGTTCACATTTTCTTTAAAATTTGTTTATAAAGAACTATCATGTAATACTAGTAAAGGTACAATAGTGATAATTTGACATCAGACGAATTTGTTTTTCAACTTTTATTTTCCGCTGCCGCGCAGCCGTCATCAAAATTAATGTTGTTAAAATGTTTCAACCAGTCTCAATAACTCTTCATGACTAGTGTACGGTTCTTTTGTTTTCAAAAACTTTGCCTTTGGGTGGCATTTTAAGTCGTCTGTCAACTTTGTTAACGATGAATCCGCAACAAGTGGACATTGGTAAAAAATATTGGTACTTGGTCGACTCGCATTTTTAACAAGATAATACTAGAGGAATTCTCATGAATGAGTCCTCTAATTTTAGACCCCGAAATGCACCAGAAGCAACCCTTTCATACCTATATTGTAAAAAAAAATCCGGGGGAGATCTGACTAGGGTTAGTACATTAAGTGGTGTCCCCTGGACATTTTGTAAAATGTTGTTACTTGTATGAATTGGTCGTTCTGTATTTTTGACTAGACACATGTAATACTAGTCATTTCTCATGAATGAGTCCTAAAATGTTAGACCCCAAATGCACCAGAAGCCACCATTTCATACTTATATTGTACAAAGTTTTCGGGGAAGATCCCCCGGACCCCCTAAAGGGAGTGGTCATTTGTCCTCATGTTTGCCCCCCCCCCCCCCCCTAGTCTGGAATTTCTGAATCCGGGCCTGTGATCTGGAGTGACCAGCAATCGTTACATCTCGGACTTTTTTTATATGTTGCACAACAAACCTTAACCTTCAAATTACACCGACCATCTTGTTTCAAGATATGCCTTGTTTCATTATGGGCTTCTCAAGTCTTCAGCAGAGACAGGCGACTTTAAATTTTAAATGTTTTTAATTAAATCGTCTGGATGATCCTGATCTACCTTGTCGATAGACGCTTATATCGGAAATTAGACAGTAAGTACCTCCAGAAACCAGAAAGTGGGGGCTATAAATATATTTACTGCATTGGATACAATTAGAAATGGAAAGGATAGTTCCTACATTTACAATATGTACCTCCCTTGTTCTGAATTGTTGGCCATATTGATAGGCAAATTTCCTTAAAGTTTATAGGGAATATAATGTAAATGATGATATAAAAAAGACTTATTCATTATGCTTTATGTAGGCAGTTGGCTCAGTAAATTGAAGAAAATGGTTGTCACGTGCAAATTTTCGTGGTATTTTCTCAAATTATCACATATTTGCAAATTACTCATATAAGGGCTTATCAGTATTGCTTATCAAAATGGCTGATATTTAAGAATAAGGGAGGTAAATATTTAAGATGCGGGAACTATCTAAACATGGAATTTGAAAAAAAATCTCGCTCTCCGTTTTAAAAGTGTAATATGCAGTTATGTTTAATGGATAACTGTGAAATATGTACATTTGTATACAAAACTACGAATCATTGTATTTTGACATATTTAATACTTCTAACACATGTGAACTAACAATATCATAATGAATAGTATACATACAAAAACTTAAATAACAACAATTACGCGAGTGATAATGGGAGGTAATTACGACTGCATTTAAATGAAACATGTACGAGTTCTCTCCCTTTTCGGTTGTGACTAGCAGGGGAGATAATAACTGATTTTTTACGCTTTGTAAGTCGTAATGGGGATAATAACTTAATACTCTCCCACTAGGTCGTAAGGGGGGTAATAACACATTTATCAATACTAAAAGTTAAAACGTATGCAAGTACTCTCCCTTGGTAAGTCGTAAGCGAGGTAATATGTTTAAAACGTTTGCGAGTTCTTTGCTTTGCATTGTTATTGTGGCACTAGCACTTCAAAGTCTTTTCTCTATAAATGTCACAAGCAGAATCATTTTTTAAAGCTGACACAAATGATAATGATAAAGATGTTAGCACTGAGCTCATATTTATCCGGAGAGCTTTACTATATTAACCGTATGTCATGAAAATACTCCTTGACTGGGAGACAGACCGGGTCACTGCAAGTTGCCTATTTGACTAGATTAGTTTTATTCCACAGCCGAACATTGTTCAGCATAATTATTATACATTATTAGCATCATCCCTGTTTTTCTAGTGGCTGTATTGGTGATCATACGGGTACTCTACATCGGCGAAGCTTCCGGTCTGAAAAAAGAGATAACGACTTATTGGAATACTAGTAAATCAACGTTCGGCCTCAAAAATGTTGCGTCTGATTAGAAGAATCTAATGCATTTTACGACCAATTCGATCCGTTCAGAAACAAGGGTTTAACGGATTCGGTCTACACACATAACAGCACACTGTTTCACTAACTGAAATACAGTCGGATTTCGTTCATCGAATAGCTGGTTTTGAATAGCCCATTTCAATTCGACGTGCCTATGAATATACATCAGATCTTAAATGTATTTAGGATGATACGGAATATTTGGAAAGAAGGATGTCGAATAGACGAGGTCCGACTGGATATACTATTCACGCCAATCCAGTTGGCAAGCGAGATTTTGAGATGATAGTAACAGGACTTTAGTCACTGGTAGCGCTATGTGTACCTTGGTATGATTTAATTAAACAAAATACGGCATCCGATATTACATCTCTTATATATATTTTGCCTGGCTTATAAATCAGCTCTCGCATGTAATAATTATGTTTCAAAATAGGTTTTGTTCGGAAGTCAGAAATAGCCAGTCGATGTTTTGTAGCTTTACCCTACGTATGCTCTTGTTTTAACTAATATTGTCGTAAAAACTGATTTAATAAATAAAAACATTTGAGTCGTTCTCAATTAATTTCGTACCTTGACGCATGTGCAGTGTGGGTATAGCAATGTATTTTCATGTCAATTTTCTGATGAAATCCTTTTCCGCAATATGGACAAACATATGCTTTGAAAGAGGTATGCGTGCGCATGTGAGTGTGTAAATTCGATGCCCTGAAAAAGAAAAAGTAATCATGTATTAAAATGGCCTGAGAAATAGGAATATTTTGAGAACTAAATTTTTAGCATGCGCATTCATAATGATTTATGTTCAACTTCGAGAATCCATTTTATATTTCTAAGTCTCTGGTATTGCGCCATATTATACTAGAATACACATTTATAATAATTATCAATATTTATTTAATGGAGTATTAAATATTGACTTTATATTTACCTGTTGAAAGCTTTATTGCACGTGGGACAAACATATGGTTTCACAGTTGTGTGCGTCAAGCGGTGTCTTGTCAAATTTCCAGGCTGACGAAATGCCCGGGAGCATATTTCACATTTAAACGGCTTGTCACCGGTGTGGATGCGCTGAAAATAGAGAATACCAAATACATTACATGAGCAGTTCACTTACTTGTTTTGAGAAAGTTTTCTTTAAAAAATGGATTTAATAAAAGCCAGTAAGAGAGTAGCAGAATATTTAAAATGACCATATCAGTCTATATTTACAAGAATCAATCACGTGGTTATTATGAGCAGTAGTTCTATGACACTATTCAACATTGCTTGACCATCAGTGGCCGACAGACACAATCCGGCCAACACATTTATATATTTTGCAAATACACCAGTGCACCTAAGATAATCATTTAGTACATCAGAGGGTCATGTGTAGTAATACCTCAATAATAAGACCACCCTTATGACCCTTGAAAACTGATCTAAAAATATTGAGGTGGTCTGAATATTGAGGGTGAATTAAGACCGAAACAGTGAAAATGGACTTGAAAATCGTGTTTTTAATTTTGAGCTGGTCTTATTAATGAATTGGTCTTTAAGTGAGGTTTTACTGTATGGACCATATTGTAAATTTGTCTTAAATATCGAGAGAAGAATGCCCACTCCCGCCGCGCACTTCCATTTCGCGAAACCAATATCCAAATTCTTCTTACGGCCCAGAATGATCACAGAATATTAGGGTCGCATTATTTGATTTATCGCCACAATAGGGGCCGAATATTATATTTAAAGAATGAAACTCAGACTTAGCCCGTTTCAATTTGCAAACGTGTGCCAGCATTTTGTTAGATATAAACTGATGAATTGTGTATGAACAATTGTTGTTACCCACTGTACATTTCTGCCATTGTTTATAACACCATAGGAACATTTAACATTTCGAGTCTGTGTCTTATAATGTATATGTATACGGCCTCTAGGCTTAAACAGATGCACATAAATAACGGTAACGTTTTTGAAGAATATAGTATTTACAGAGTATAATATTCAATCGAAATTAGATCTTCACAATACGTCACAAAGCACCCGTAATATTTGATAGTTGTCGTCTGTTTGCTATTGGCTATAATTTCATTACTTTAAAAATGCTGTGGTCACTAAGCGATACAATCGAGCGATCGTCTGTTATCGAGCGGTCATCTGTTATTTAAACAAACAATTACTTTTCAATATAATTTTGAATAGTGACAAGAGTCACAGTCTGTTCACTTAGGCACGTGTTGACAGTTATTTAGAGAAGCGAAATTGTCCGATATTGGTTCTTGCCGTTCAATACCGGACGTTGAGGCAGTACCACTATATTTTCGGTAAATATTTTTCTTTGTGTTCAATAATACGAAAACAACAGAAAAACTTCAATTGTTGTTGTATTTGACATTTTATGCAATTACTGAACTTCCTGGCAGTGTTTGTATAGAACGGTTTTCATTTAGTTCTCGTACATTTCCCGCATTGTTACATCTTAAATATTTGTCGTCTGAAAACTATTATTAGAATGCACTCCAGCGTACGACTTTTACGTCGCTCTCAGCCTGTATCCAGCATCCTTACCGAAACGAGGCTTGGAGCTGAAGTTCCTATAACTGGTTGCCAGTTCCTGTGTGCCTCCCTCCATTAGTCTCACTACGTTGTGAGAATATCTACAGGATGCAGGTTTCCTTAGTTTTCTTTAATCAATTCGTTAACAGCTTCGGGTAGTCGAACAAATTGACCATTATACGGAAAAACATCAATTTATCATAAAAATCATTCCGTCATTTATTCATTCTCCAAATTGTGAAGAATGATAATTTTCAAAGTAACATAGCTCAGCGTCGCATTAGCCTACTACAATTGAGAATGAAATATAAATAACTAATTATTTAGCGCATCATGAGTTTGTATTGTTTCATCCAAAATATATTTATCACGGGCATATGAACCTCAAATTGTGGGTAAACTATGTTTCGTTATCGTTCCACTGGTGTCAGCCTATTTCTATATCCGTGTAAGCATGTTTGTAAAATACATGTTATACGTTATTGTTTGGGGAACTATATATTTTCATTTGCATTCGTATTTTTCATTCTTGGCAACATGAAATATTCAAATAAAATCTGCCATTAATATCCCAAGAATGTTTCTGCACGTCAGAACAAGCGCCGGCGAGATCCTGATGACATTAGGAGATCTTAGACCCTTTGTTTATACAGTAAATTACATACATATACATTCTGATAAGCTTGTTTTCATTCCCCGAAAAGTAAAACAGAAAATGTGATATAATCTCAAATTACCGATTAGCTTTACTCTGATTTATTGAAAATAGTTTTAGTATAAAACCATTTATGTTGTGTAAACAAATGCGCATTATGTGCAAGAACGTTTTTATTCGGAACGCTTCGGTTTTCCGATGCGCGCTAGAAAAGAACGATATTTTTAAGAAGCTGTTTTACATAAATGTGTTCGCTGTGTGTTTCTGGCAGTGATCGTTCTTTATAGAAAATGCATCCTTAGGTGGAAATCATTCATTTTAATATGGAAAGCGAAATGTTCATCTTCAAATTTCTTACTTTAAAAGTCAGAGTTAAAAAAAGTCCATATTTATTTATATTCGATGTATTTTTTCCTCAAAAATGCGATTTGGTGAACCAAATATTTAAAACAATATCTCTTTAATGCTTGAAAATCGTGATTTTATTAATCGTTTTCTTGCGTAGCGCGTTCAGCAATTAGAAGTGACGTAGATTTTTTCCCTCTACCAGTTCGACTTCGTGACACACGTTCAGATGTATTATTTATGCAGATGAACAGCATGTCTTTATACTAAGTTCTCAAAACACAAGCTTGAACATTTTTAAATAGTCATTTGGTTTATAAAAGCTTGATACCAAGAACTTTATGACCGCCATTGGTAATATAATGCAATTTCAAATTACCTTATGAGTGACCAGAGTATTACTCCTTGAGAAAGCTTTTCCACATACGTCACACTTGTATTTTTTCACCGGTGGGGGCTTCTCTGGGTTGTATCGTCTGTATGCGGTACCGGGAAGATGCATCAGGGCCGGGTGGTATATCCCTGTACTGGGCAGCGGTATCATGGATGCTGGGTGGGGTATGTGCATGCTGCTAGCGCTAAATGGGTTGAACATTCTCGGGTCGGCCATATTCGGTAAATTGAGTTTTTCGGGCGCAATGTCTATTTTCAACTCTTTCTTCTCTGGTGTGACGTCATTTTCACTGATGGAATTTTCATTTTCTGGAGAACTAATTGTCTCTGTTCTGGATTTTCCGCGACCTGATTTTAATGAATCGGGCGTTATCGGCGGTTCTCGATCATCTGCTCGGCTATCTTCGCCTGCCATCTTACTGAGCGGAGTTGTAGCAGTGTAATCTTTGCTGTTTCCATTCAATAGTTTTGTCAAGTTCAAGAAATAGTTTGTAAACGGAATTCTCGGGTCGACGTAATAAAACATATTTTTGTCGGGCGAGTCGAACGTTTTGTTTTCCCTCGAATGTGTAACAGAATCCCCCGCCAAGGAATCCCCCGCCAAGTACGGAAAATAGGACGATGATGTCGAAGTTCCCATTTCCGATGATGTCGGCAAAAATCCTGAATATAGATGTGGAAACATTGTTGGATAATACGCTGACATGTTAGCAGATGTTGGTGTTGGAAATAATGGCGGCGATCCACCCTTGTTGGACGATTCTTGTTTTCCAATCTTACTGAACGCTGATTCGGGGGATGGTCGAAATAATGACAAATGTTTTGACCCGGCATCGCTGTCGCTCTCGTGAGAACTGTCAGGTGATTCTTTACTGTCGTGAAATGAGCTATCAGAAACATCCTCTACTGAAAAAAGGAATGAGGTCTCGAATATAACTAAATTCGTATTCCTGTAGTAAGAATTTACTATCAATTTAAGATATTTTGAGTAACTTTAACAACGGTTTGAATTTGTTGAACCAAGAGTTTACTGTCTATACAACCTCTCTAGAAGAACGACCTCTAAACAACAACCCAAATATACGTCTCCCAAATGGTCTAGTTCTAGAGAGCTTGTAATGTACTTTCAAGTGGTCAAGAGAAGTGACCATTGACCTCTATTAAGGTTTATTTAAATAATTTTGAACGTGTTGTTACTTCCAATTATACATTCTCAGTAAAACATCAAATATAAGACCACTACGGGTTGTGAAGAAAGTCATACATTGCTGTGATGCGCTATAGTTCATACATTGCTGTGATGCGCTATAGTTCATACATTGCTGTGATGCGCTATAGTTCATACATTGCTGTGATGCGCTATAGTTCATACATTGCTGTGATGCGCTATAGTTCATACATTGCTGTGATGCGCTATAGTTCATACATTGCTGTGATGCGCTATAGTTCATACATTGCTGTGATGCGCTATAGTTCATACATTGTTGTGATGCGCTATAGTTCATACATTGCTGTGATGCGCTATAGTTCATACATTGCTGTGATGCGCTATAGTTCATACATTGTTGTGATGCGCTATAGTTCATACATTGCTGTGATGCGCTATAGTTCATACATTGCTGTGATGCGCTATAGTTCATACATTGCTGTGATGCGCTATATTTCATACATTGCTGTGATGCGCTATAGTTCATACATTGCTGTGATGTGCTATAGTTCATACATTGCTGTGATGCGCTATAGTTCATACATTGCTGTGATGCGCTATAGTTCATACATTGCTGTGATGCGCTATAGTTCATACATTGCTGTGATGCGCTATAGTTCATACATTGCTGTGATGCGCTATAGTTCATACATTGTTGTGATGCGCTATAGTTTTTAATAAAGAATATTGATGAACATAAATGCATGGCAATACGGTCTTATTAATGAGGGTGGTCTTAATGTCGAGGTTGTCTTTCAGTGATATTTCGTGTCTACAATAGCATCATTGCTGTTATCAGATGAACACATTTCTTTTTATTCAGAAATACTTGCATGTAACATATTCTAACATTCAAGCAAGGGCCGGACCTGATGAAGAGTACTCCAGATTTCATCATCTAGCAAATAATGTTTACGTTGATGCTGCTTATAAAATCAGTGTTAGTAAATAAAATAAAAAATACATTAAAACATAAATATGTTGGAAAATAATTAGTTTTCATTTATAAAGTTGTGCAAATCTTTGAATGATTTAGAGTAAATGAATTTCAAAACATTTGGAAACATATGGTTTTGCCGGACCAGTGCGATTTAAATAAAAATAATATGTTAAAATAAATTATAAATTAAAATGTAGTTACTTCGTAATTATTAGTCTAGGAACTTTTATATTGAATATACCGTAGTAATATATAATTCATTTTCCATATATTTCACAGTGTTTTTTGTGTTTTAATATAGTGTTTTATAGTGTTTATTTCTCAATACATTAGACTTGATAGTCTATGAGTATACAAAATCAACAGTTGAACAATTACAATATATGTGGTCAATGGCCACATTAATACTATCATAATATATGTACATAGTTATAACAGTTTTTGTACAAAATGTGATACTATCTAAATAGCGTTAATTTTACATATAATAATAAGATCTAATGAACCTATATAAGTATAAACATTGTACTGAAAAAAAACAACAACAAAAAAACAACAGTATCTATAAAATAATGATACATGGAGTACTAAGCTGCATGAGAGTATATTAATTCATATAAAATGTTTTGTTTCTCATTTCAAATGATTTGTAAGTGTACATGGCAATATTTCTTATAATAGTTTTGTTTTTTGAATTGATCAAGTCAATAAATTTAATGATATTTGCATTTTTCCAATAATATTTTTTAATATGAACTTGACGAATTTCTTGGTATAACGGACATTCTAATAAAATTTAAATAAATTTAATCATTATTATTATTAGTAGTAGTATTTTTATTATTGACAACAATATATCAGAAGTTCAGAAGTGTAACCACAATATTTGACGAAAGAATCTCCGACAACTTAAAACACACATGATATAGCAAATATTATTTACTATTTAAAGATAATATGTTTGTAATGTTCAGCAGAAATTATCATTTACATTTAATTCTTCAAACATTAAAATCCATTTACCTTCCATTTCGTCGATCTTGCTTCGTCCAGTCATTAGAAACGATTTAGGCATAACTCCTTTTGGTACAAAGTCCCAGAAACTCCTGAAATGATTTTTTAATTATTAAATTTCTCCCGAATTGTTTGACAGATATATCATTCCAGAGTGGTGGAATGTTGCCTTGCCCTTTCGTGTCTGGGATAAGTATATTTCTAGCGAACTTTTCCTTCGTTTCTGCGTTTGCAAATCATAAAATTAGTAATAAAAACTGGACTTGCATAATTAAGACAGCATAAAACGTAATTATATTACCGTTATATTTTAAACCAATCAGAAACGACGGATTTCCAACCGTTCAACATGCGGACGACTGATTGGATGATTATTGACCGGTGGGCGGGACTATTCGGTTTGTATTCATGCGCGGTTGATAGGATTATTTCCAATCAATATGATTAGCACCTATTTTGTTTGCATATGCCCGAGAACAGAATGGGACACTAATTTTATTGTTTTTGAACTTATTTTGCACCGTTGGAAGAGAAAATCTAAGCACTTTCACATCTACACTTGTGTGTTTATCGAATTCTCATTTCTGGTCGCGGACAAAGAGACAATAACGGCAACATCCGACAAGAGATTAATACCAATAATTTATATCGAGCGGTCAAGTTAGGCAGAATGATGGACGGACATACTGACCGCTATAAGAATACATGATTTATTCATAACAACTAATGTAGTTTCAGTTAATCAGCGTTTTTGGTGTCTATATTATCGAAAATCACTAACAATATGCGGTGAGTTCAATAAATGAAATTATCAAAAAATAAATCCATTTCACGGAATCAGTGGGTTTTTTTCACGAAAGACTATCCACATAAAATTCACAATATTCTGCATACATTAAAAAGCAGACGGTTTTTATTACTTAATGCAGCGTCAATTAAATATGCTGACATTGCTTAACATCGTTTTAATATGCAATATATAATATTATGTTTCATGTATCCCTGTGCTTCGAGTGTATGTGTACTTTGTGTCTGGCATACCCTGCACGGCTGCGTCATTCAGTTTTCTCTTTGTTAAAGTAGCAAAAAGCATTCAATACTACTCGTTATTAATTCCTGCTGGGAAATATTGCAAAAAGTAAACTCTGGGAAGACGGTGCCATTACAGTCTGTCTTTATATATAATAAAGAATAATTAAGTAAATTTACAAATACTAAATGCATAGTTTTAAACATTCATTATCCTTAAAAATCTTTATAGTGGTAATGTTTACTTCCATAAAAATAATGTCGATCTTAATTTCAATGCTACCATATACATGTACCAACAACAAAAATATAAGTTATAAATTAAATATTTTATTTGCTCTTATTTTTCTATAGTTTTAATTTATTTATTTTACATCAATTATGACATAAATGTTAACAGCTTATATACTAATCATACGAAAGACTGACACTCGTGTTTCCTCACTTCTTTCTTTATAAAGTCACGATTTCAACTTCACGATTTCAACTTCACGATTTCAACTTTCCGAATTCTATAATGAATTCTTGGAGTTGAATTTATGAATTCGTAAAGTGGAAATCTTGGATATCTTTATCCGCCCGAATATTTTTACGGGAGGGTTTTTGTCGCACCAGTTAAATCACGGGAGAAGATTTATACGCCATAGCAAAATTGACGGGAGGGGGTTGTCCGGGAGGGTTTCGTCCGGCTCCCCTTATAATTATAGAACTGATCCGTATTTGGGCAATACAACATTTTACGTCTTCGAAACATAAAGACGGTGATAATACTTATCAAAAACATGTACATCTGAGAAAAATACTACAACTGCTCGACTGAGCTTAAATAATGGGTAAATATATATGTAGTTAATAATTACATTTTTGTCGAATTCACAAAAAAATGAAATCAACACTCAAACAGAGGGACATAAAGAACTAACCTTGTTTCATCCATGGATTCCATGTTCATTTGTTGTAATGGCGACAACATAGATTTATGGGTGGATTTAAATCCTTCCCGAGTATGCAAATCTCTGTCTGTGTTTTTGTAAAAGAGCAAGTTTAGCGAGTAAATACGAAGCCAGCTCATATAAGCAATTTGTATTTGCTAAATTACGTCACGGAATTAACCGAAGTTTAACACGAATGGTTACGGAAACCGCCGATCTATATGAATATCCTAATCCAGAAACATGTTACATCACGGAGATATCCGACGATAATCCACTCAACTGTTTGATGTAAACCGCCAGTCGCCGACTTTAATTAACTTCATTTACATGTTAATCCATGCCTTTACAAAAATAGGATATTTTTCAATACATAAACTGTAATCAAACTTCGGCATCGAGGGTAGATGGCGCTGTGCTAGTGTTTAAGGTGGTGCCTTCAGATTATGACCGTTTTACGTCTCCTTGAGTTCGAGACAGCCCGACCGATGTCATGACTAACGCTACAATGACGTACCGTTATGAGAAAGTCTGAGTGTTTTACTTGAGTCATGGTTAGTCATATTTCTTGTCTACGACTATTCAGACAATTCCCGTGTGACAATAAATTTGAAAAAAAAAATCTACACGTACTTTAACAGCCTTGGTGAAAATCCAAAATGTTGAATTGGTTTAAAAAATTAAATCTAAAGTTGGGGTACAAAAAATAAGGAAGCGTTTTTGTCTGTAAAACCTGTAATGTGTGTATTGAACTTTTAAGAAAACTAATGGTTAAAACAATTAAATTTTGCTTATCTTATATCTCGAAACAACATTAAAACAATTAGATATCAAAAAGCGCCCTTTTTCTTCTTTTTTTTCCAGCAAGCCTAACCAGTTTTTCTGGAATTAATTATCAACCAGTACTAACTTACCCCACCACAAGCAGCCGACAACTTCCCCACCACAAGCAGCCGACAACTTCCCCACCACAAGCAGCCGACAACTTCCCCACCACAAGCAGCCGACAACTTCCCCACCACAAGCAGCCGACAACTTCCCCACCACAAGCAGCCGACAACTTCCCCACCACAAGCAGCCGACAACTTCCCCACCACAAGCAGCCGACAACTTCCCCACCACAAGCAGCCGACAACTTCCCCACCACAAGCAGCCGACAACTTCCCCACCACAAGCAGCCGACAACTTCCCCACCACAAGCAGCCGACAACTTCCCCACCACAAGCAGCCGACAACTTCCCCACCACAAGCAGCCGACAACTTCCCCACCACAAGCAGCCGACAACTTCCCCACCACAAGCAGCCGACAACTTCCCCACCACAAGCAGCCGACAACTTCCCCACCACAAGCAGCCGACAACTTCCCCACCACAAGCAGCCGACAACTTCCCCACCACAAGCAGCCGACAACTTCCCCACCACAAGCAGCCGACAACTTCCCCACCACAAGCAGCCGACAACTTCCCCACCACAAGCAGCCGACAACTTCCCCACCACAAGCAGCCGACAACTTCCCCACCACAAGCAGCCGACAACTTCCCCACCACAAGCAGCCGACAACTTCCCCACCACAAGCAGCCGACAACTTCCCCACCACAAGCAGCCGACAACTTCCCCACCACAAGCAGCCGACAACTTCCCCACCACAAGCAGCCGACAACTTCCCCACCACAAGCAGCCGACAACTTCCCCACCACAAGCAGCCGACAACTTCCCCACCACAAGCAGCCGACAACTTCCCCACCACAAGCAGCCGACAACTTCCCCACCACAAGCAGCCGACAACTTCCCCACCACAAGCAGCCGACAACTTCCCCACCACAAGCAGCCGACAACTTCCCCACCACAAGCAGCCGACAACTTCCCCACCACAAGCAGCCGACAACTTCCCCACCACAAGCAGCCGACAACTTCCCCACCACAAGCAGCCGACAACTTCCCCACCACAAGCAGCCGACAACTTCCCCACCACAAGCAGCCGACAACTTCCCCACACGAAGCAGACGTAGAGGCCAAATAACCGAAGCTTAATGTAACCGAAGAATTTGACCGAACCCGGACATCTCGGGTGATATCCCAGCGCCCTACCAACGGAGCTGACCGGGTGGGGTATTATATAATATTAAACAAAAGCCTCTCATCATAGTTTTTATTTGTTATGAAAATTTCAGGCTAACAACTAGATATCAAATATTAAAAATATGAAGACGACCATATTTTGTTATAAAGTCATAATGGATTTAATTCAAGTTGGTTTTTTGAAAACTTGACAGTCTCGAAACATTGATTAATAAAAAATTATGTTGCTATATCATGTTATTATTCCTCACGTGATTTATCCATGCAAAATTCACATATACATGCTATAAGCAAATCCTTAATGTTACCCTGTGACATACGTTTTTACCCTGTGACATAACGCGCGGGATTAAAAATAGTCTACTGGAATTACGTAACATAGTCCGAGTCGATGGGCACTTTATTGTTTCTGTTTCACATTGACTTTATTGTTTTATATTTTAACATCAAAATATATGTTCGGTATAATAAAATAAATATCAGATCCCATGGAAAGTGAAAGCATATAATGTTAAACCTCGAAATGGAAAACAAACAAATACTACAGCGTCTACATTGTCTACTACAGCGTCTACATTGTCTACTACAGCGTCTACATTGTCTACTACAGCGTCTACATTGTCTTTTGTTTGATAACGTCCGCCTTTTTTACAATCGGGGGAAATGACGTCAACGTCATTTTAACGTCAATATCATTCCCGCGCTTTTATTGGACGTCTGCTGAAATATGTAAACAAACAGTTAGAACTAGTAGTGTTGATAGTTTTTCATTTATATTTTGTTCGATATAATAAAATATATATCAGATGGCTTCCCAGTGAGACATTACATATTGTCAACATTCGAGACAATAATATTACCCCCGGCTTCGCCTCGGGTAACAGTATTTCCCTCATGTTGCCAATATACGTGTAGGACTACTGTCACACAGGAAGCCATCTGATATTTATATATTGGTGTTTGATTCTATATACATGTATATAGCTCTACTATTGTTGCAATGCAAAGACACATTTCTGCAAACACCTTTCTAAATCGCGCCAGTATGTTTGATTTACACTGTTGTTGGTATGTTTGATTAACACTGTTGTTGGTAGGCATATGTTTGATTTACACTGTTGTTGGTATGTTTGATTTACACTGTTGTTGGTATGTTTGATTTACACTGTTGTTGGTAGGCATATGTTTGATTTACACTGTTGTTGGTATGTTTGATTTACACTGTTGTTGGTATGTTTGATTTACACTGTTGTTGGTATGTTTGATTTACACTGTTGTTGGTATGTTTGATTTACACTGTTGTTGGTATGTTTGATTTACACTGTTGTTGGTATGTTTGATTTACACTGTTGTTGGTATGTTTGATTTACACTGTTGTTGGTATGTTTGATGTACACTGTTGTTGGTATGTTTGATGTACACTGTTGTTGGTATGTTTGATGTACACTGTTGTTGGTATGTTTGATGTACACTGTTGTTGGTAGGCATATGTTTGATTTACACTGTTGTTGGTATGTTTGATGTACACTGTTGTTGGTATGTTTGATGTACACTGTTGTTGGTATGTTAAGAGTACACTGTTGTTGGTATGTTTGATTTACACTGTTGTCTATGTTTGATTTACACTGTTGTTGGTATGTTTGATGTACACTGTTGTTGGTATGTTTAGAGTAAGACAAGAGGACATTGCCTCACCTCGCCGAGTAAAACATAAATGATTTTACCAGGAAAAACTGGTTGGGTCAATTGATCGCAATGTATAGATGAAAAATGTTAAAAATAGCTTAAAACTCAATAGACAATTTATACTGTATTGTATATGGACATAACAGTGGCCTTTGAATAATTCTTTTATTTGTTATGTTTAAATATAAATTTAGTGAGGTCAAGGCAAATAATACAAATGTTCCCTATGCGTCATTCGCCCAGTTGTTTGTCAGAAGACTATTTGACTCACGGTATTAAAATTAATTCTATCAGCTAATGATTTGAACAATCGAAAAATGTAAATGAAAACCTGTCAAAAGCACATTCATCTTTTCTGATCACTTTGTCATGATAAAATAAAAATCTCAAAATACAATACACTGTATACAGTAAAACCTCTCTTAAAAAACACCTCAGTAATAAGACCACCTCAATGATAAGACCACCTCAATGATAAGACCACCTCAATGATAAGACCACCTCAATGATAAGACCACCTCAATGATAATAACACCTCAATGATAAGAACACCTCAATGATAAGACCACCTCAATGATAAGACCACCTCAATGATAATAACACCTCAATGATAAGAACACCTCAATGATAAGACCACCTCAATGATAAGACCACCTCAATGATAAGACCACCTCAATGATAAGACCACCTCAATGATAATAACACCTCAATGATAAGAACACCTCAATGATAAGAACACCTCAATGATAAGACCACCTCAATGATAAGAACACCTCAATGATAAGACCACCTCAATGATAAGAACACCTCAATGATAAGACCACCTCAATGATAAGAACATCTCAATGATAAGAACACCTCAATGATAAGACCACCTCAATGATAAGAACATCTCAATGATAAGACCACCTCAATGATAAGAACACCTCAATGATAAGAACACCTCAGGGATAAGACCACCTCAATGATAAGAACATCTCAATGCTAAGAACACCTCAATGATAAGACCACCTCAATGATAAGAACACCTCAATGATAAGAACACCTCAGGGATAAGACCACCTCAATGATAAGACCACCTAAGTGATAAGACTGTTTTGCTCTTTATTCAACCTCAATATTAGGACCACCTCTATAAGATGGCCATTCCATAGGGTCCCAACGGTGGTTTTATTATTGAGGTTTTACTGTACTTTCTGAAAGAACGTTTTATTTTTATTTTGCTAATTTAATTTATTTCACATGGATAAGTTAAACCTTTCACGTTTAGCTTTTTGAAAAGCCAGTACTTCGAAGTGAACGCGAATTGACCACACATATTAAGACATGCTTATCTCATACAACCCACCTTTCCCACGGAGAAAATAGTGACCGATCCATTTTTGGGTAATTAGCTTAATTCCTACTCTGGCTATTTTATTGGATTACTACACGAACAAAGGCGATAGAAAGAAGTTAGAGTAGATTATCAGCCATGACCGCGGATAAGCTTATAATCTTGTTACCAGTTACAATTATGAAACATTATGGTCATATTATTGTCAATTACGAACGTTACTCAAAATATCGTCGGATAGTTATTTGTCATCGTGTTTCAGACATGCTGTGATTTTTTTGTCTAATTGATGTCAACATGTAGATTTTCAATCGCAACATCTCGGCAATTACCGTAACAGTTCGAAAAGAGACCTCGAAAGTACGTGTATGAATACGTGGTGCGGGTTTCCTATACAGTTAACTTGCTCCTCCTGGGATACCAACCAGTACTAACCTGCTCCTCCTGGGATACCAACCAGAACTAACCTGCTCCTCCTGGGATACCAACCAGTACTAACCTGCTCCTCCTGGGTTACCAACCAGTCACAACCTGCTCCTCCTGGGATACCAACCAGAACTAACCTGCTCCTCCTGGGATACCAA
This sequence comes from Mactromeris polynyma, assembly GCA_032209605.1. Lineage (NCBI taxonomy): Eukaryota > Metazoa > Mollusca > Bivalvia > Venerida > Mactridae > Mactromeris > Mactromeris polynyma. Next base: position 4,364,032 of record JASFXZ010000014.1, read on the forward strand.
CCAGTACTAACCTGCTCCTCCTGGGATACCAACCAGAACTAACCTGCTCCTCCTGGGATACCAACCAGTACTAACCTGCTCCTCCTGGGATACCAACCAGTACTAACCTGCTCCTCCTGGGATACCAACCAGTACTAACCTGCTCCTCCGCAAGCAACCAGTACTAACTGGGCCCTCCGCAAGCAACAAACAACTTCCCCCAGATAAATCAGGTATGAAGGACACATAACTACGAAAGTACTATCTTCATTCAAATGGTCACAGAGAGCATACGTCTGCTGACCGAACATTTGAATTTATGACCACTCAATCGGCTGGTGACAAATCGAGATTATCTGAGGCGTACCGTTATTTGTACAAACATATATTTTATTCTACTTATATGTGATGTATACGTACGATTATCTGAGATGAGCTGTCAAACTATTAGGGGTCGTGAACGGTTGGCAAACGGTAACCATTATTTAACTCTCATTGGAATGGACCCCTACCGCACGGATCTATTATTAGATCCATGCCTACCGGGTACCGAACCTTCGACCTCCCGCTTCCAAAGCGAATGCCTTTACCACTTGGCCACGAGTGACAGTTTGTGGGTAGTTACAATCTGAACTGTGCAACTTGAAAATTGATTTTACAGGTTCACTTTAACATTTTTTATACAAGTTCTACATACATGTATATTCCAACATGACACAGTCGGCCTATCACAATGTTTGCTTTTAATTGTACTTTTTTGTTGCCGTAGACAAATTGAAGATTATCAATAAAGTATTTAACCATAAAATTCCATAGAATCTGTCTCAAGTGCAGACTACCTAATGATTTAATTATATGCAACAATCCAGGATATTGTATCTTATATCATTAGACTAATTGGCAATTGTATTAATATTGATAAAAGTAAATACCGTGAATGGATAAGTACATGTATGAAGCGCATTAAAATTTCTTCTAATGCTTACTTAATCAACATATAACAATAAAACATTATTTTTATATTAGCAATATTTCGGAATTTAAGTGGAAATAATTATGTGTATATAATAACCTTATTAAAAAAAATGCGTAATCACAAAACTACAATAATTGTTAAATGGTTATTTTTTTCAGGCGGGGGGGGGGGGGGGAGAATTAATGCAGTGTTTGCACTGAAAGAAAGTTATGTTTTACAAATTGGATTAATAAAGGATTTTCTTTTAATATACGTAATATGCGGATTACCTTTGTCTGTGTCGCAATGGATTTATAAATAATATGTACCGTATTAAAGAAGTGCGCGCGCATCAATACACATCTTTGGGAAAGTTATAGGAACTACTTTATGTGCCCAAAAACATGTTTGTTCATCCTGAAATTAAGAAAGATAAGTCCTTAAAAAACTTGTAGACAAACGTTTGAAGTGGCCGCTAATCGTATTAATCCGCGGACTGACGACATATTTTAAACTGGATTAATATGTGCTCTATGGTGGGAAAATTAGTTTGCATTGAATACAAATATCAAACATACAAACAAATGGAGCAGTAATGAATATATTTATCACACATGATTTATTTATTTGATTTTTAATTTATTACCTTACCTTATTAAAGGCGAAGATTTAAAAAATAATAATTATATCAGACCGTCTCAAGTAGGCGTATAGTAACAGACAATAAATTAATTAATAAATACTATTCCAAAATATTTTCAGGAATTATAAAAATAACCTATTTATCACATTTGAGGGAAGCGTAATTCAACAAACAATAACCATATGATACTTCCAGAAACATTAAAACAAATCATTTTGTTACAAGTATGCTTATTAACTTAATTATATATATTGTCAATTATGTTTCATATATTGTCAGTTATATGGGATAATTGGAAAAATACCCCCAGAAGGATATGTTGCCATAGCAACCAACCCAATGATATATTTGAAATATTACAGTTCGTTTTGTAAAATTCGTGAACCAAGCCCTTTAATCCAAATAGACAAAAATATAACTGTCTTAAAGCGAAACTAATCTATTTACGTATGAATATAAACAAGCAGTTTTTTGTGTTTCGCTCCCGTCTCGCAAAATGTGTATATTATGTAATTACTTATTTTCTTCATAAATGTATCTTTTTTAGCGTTTATTTGAATTTATACTTGCTGTAGGAAATGTAAAATATTTGCCTATTCAATTTTAGGTATACATTTATTTCGGTATGCGTATGTGCATTCAATGATTTCCTAAAGAAAAAACAATTACAGTATAACCTCAATAGTAAGACCACGCTTGGGACCATTGAAAACTAATCTTATAATTGAGGTGGTCTTGATATTGAGGTGGTCTTGATATTGAGGTGGTCTTGATATTGAGGTGGTCTTGATATTGAGGTGGTCTTGATATTGAGGTGGTCTTGATATTGAGGTGGTCTTGATATTGAGGTGGTCTTGATATTGAGGTGGTCTTAATGGAATGGTTTTAGTGAAAGAAATATGCTAAACAAAATCAATGTCGCCTCAATTGTTAAATCTACTGTTATTCTTGTGTGTATGTTACAATCAAAATTACATGAATAGAAACAAACTGGACATATTTTTGTTAATTTATGATGTCGCAATAAAGTTGCCAGTTTTATTGGTGGACGAAATTACGATATATAAATAATGTAGGTATTTTTTTTCGATATGAATGTATCCCTATACATTCATTGTACGTCTATGTTTAACAGTCGTAAATTATTCACATCATTTATTGTATTATCACTTGGACATATGCATCGTCGCGAAAACCTGTGAAAATCGCCGCCATTTTCACACATTGGATACCAAAATTGCGTCTTTTCTCACTTATCGCGAGATGTCGAACCCAATAACTACATAGCATTAGACTACAAACGAGGCTTGACGCGTGGACAGATGCGAAATATGACACTTGTATAAATAAAACGGTTAATTTAATCATTTTTCGATAACCTCAGACACTTTTGTCATTGTTGTGTTAAATGGACATGATTTCACTGTGTAGGCGACATATTTATTAAGAGCGAAGATCGACACCTTAACAAAAAGATTTCGTACGAACGATGCGGTTCACTGATGCGTGATTATTTGTAATTATTCTCTTAATTGTAAATATTATATAATTGTATGTACACATTTATTGTAGTTTGTTACTTTTGTAATATGATTAAATTATGAATAAACTGAACGATGGTATGCACAATTGATTTAAATAGAATCTTCAAATAGTTTAATACATTTTGACATTGGATAATGACGACACTGGTAAAGAAATGCTGATTAAATGGTATAAAGGTAACGTTGACAATAGCGTATAAGATACGTGCTTCTGTCAATCAGTTAAGTCGCGGACACAACGTTATTAATGAATCCAGTCACGGACACTTCATTCTCAAGAAAATTTGTGACCGAATGTGACTACATTCTCAATAAATAAAGTCACACATCAAGTCAGGATAGCTACATTCTAAACTCATCCGGTCTCGCGGGACTCTACATTCTAAACTCATCCGGTCTAGCGGGACTCTACATTTTCAAAGAATCCAGTCACGGACACTACATTTTAAAGAATCCAGTCTCGCGGGACTACATTGTGCATTAATAAAGTCACACATCAAGTCACGGTAATTACATTCTAAACACATCCAGTTTCGGACATTACATTTTCAAAGAATCCAGTCACGGACACTACATTTTCAAAGAATCCAGTCACGGACACTACATTTTCAAAGAATCCAGTCACGGACACTACATTTTCAAAGAATCCAGTCACGGACACTACATTTTCAAAGAATCCAGTCACGGACACTACATTTTCAAAGAATCCAGTCACGGACACTACATTTTCAAAGAATCCAGTCACGGACACTACATTTTCAAAGAATCCAGTTTTGGACATTCCTGGAACTTGAATGAATCCGGTCACGGAAACTATATTTCCAACGTATTATATAGAATTGTCGACATTTTTGCACAAAATTTAAGGCCTTAAGCGTGTTTTGTTCATAATACACGTAATTCTTTTGGCTACAACATAATTTACTGAATATAGTTTAAGCCAAGAACATTGGCTCCATAGCTCCGTGGGCTAGAGCGCCTCTCTAGTAAACAGGAGGTTCGATCCACTCTGGAGAGTTTTCAAAATATTTTTATATTTTCATTGATTTTTAGTCTACTGATAGTGCTGTTAGATTGAACTGGTGCCGACATTCAGGGCCAACCCATGGTGCCAATTTAGGTAAGAAAATGCACCCGCGCACCACAATGACAGATGTTTGATTTAGTTTTCTATCAATATACAATGGCTACTTTTCTCCGTCAAACTCACCGACAAGCACGAACAACTCTGTTCAACCATTTTGAATTGTACTGGACAAGGGAATATATTCATGAGTTCGCGGTTAAAATAAAGCAGTACTATTTTGTTCATACATGTACAACCTTTTCGAACGAAGCCACAAAGACTTGCTTCTGATTGCTTGAAAAACTATTAATCGCCTCACAGCTAGCATTATATTTAATAGTTCTTTATAACAGGTATATCCTGGGGGCATAGTACAAATCCTGCATCGATATATACTCATGTATGCTTTATAATTATATTCTATACGAACATTAGTAGGTGAACTATCAAGCACGCTCTCCAGGTTCTTGCATAATTGATATTTAGTTTTGCCACAGAAAATCGGAAACGACACTTGATTTTACTCAAGGGAACTCTTCTGCCGCTCATTGGGAAAGTTGCGAAAATATGTACCTTGCAATTACTGCCATCAATAACTGACCAGCGTGTCCGAAAATAAACTGAATGAAAAAAGCACTAATTTTACAATAGATAATCAAGACGGTTTTGATGATAACGATTCTAACTAAAGTCGATATGTTAGCCAATACCCCAGCGGCTTAAGGCACGGATGTTTTATTTCTGATCTGATGATGACTGCTGCGCACTTGTAACAAAAATGTGTACTCAAACCGACAAAGCTTTACAAAACAATTCCAGATCTCCCTCCTCGAGAGACGCTTACATCGCAATAATATAAATATACAGTAAAACCTGACTTGAAGACAACTTCATAATAAGACCACCTCAAAATTGAGAACACAATTTTCAAGTCCATTTTCTCTGTTTTTCTCTTTATTTAGCCTCAATATTAAGACCATCTCAATGTTAAGACCATCTCAATATTAAGACCATCTCAATATTAAGACCATCTCAATATTAAGACCATCTCAATGTTAAGACCATCTCAATATTAAGACCATCTCAATGTTAAGACCATCTCAATATTAAGACCATCTCAATATTAAGACCATCTCAATGTTAAGACCATCTCAATATTAAGACCATCTCAATATTAAGACCATCTCAATATTAAGACCATCTCAATATTAAGACCATCTCAATATTAAGACCATCTCAATATTAAGACCATCTCAATGTTAAGACCATCTCAATATTAAGACCATCTCAATATTGAGACCAGTTTAACGAGTCCCAAGAATGGTCTTATTATTGAGGTTTTATTGTATTGCAAATTATCGTGCAGATATCGGTCTATGAAATTACGGTATTTTTTAACGAGGTGGTCTTAATTTCGAACTGGCCTTTAAATCAAGCGTGGACTTCTTCTTTCCAGCAAAATATTCATTTCATTGCCAATGTAACAGATTTATACGACACATAATACACGAAAGTAAAACCTCACTTAAAGATCACCTGAATATTAAGACCAGTTAAGACTTCCAAGTGTGCTCTTATTATTGAGGGTTTACTGTACGAGTATTGCAAATTATCATGGACTTCTTCTTTCCAGCAAAGTATTTATTTTGTTGCCATGGTAACATTATTATTGATACAGCACAGAATACAGTATTTTCTAAAGAAGTTTTACGAAGAAATTTACCGCAGATTCGATTTTAGGAATGTACTTACGCCTTTTATTTCTGTTTTTATATAAAATAGCGGTAAAATCATTTTTATTCATTTTAAAAAATGGATCACAGTTGGTCGGTTTTCATTTGTTATCTGATTAAATATTATACAAATGTTATATTAGTTTCGCGATAGGTATTGTAATTTTGTACTGAAGTTAATATATTGTCTGTTAATCTCATCGGCTCCATAGCTCAGTGGCTAGAGCGCCTGTCTAGTAAACAGGAGGTCGAGGGTTCGATCCCCTCTGGAGCCTTTTAAGTCATTTTTTTTTGTAGTTTAAATTACCTTATTTTTTGGTTAATTGCATCTTGAAGTTATCAGTTATGTATCGGAATCGTAAATATAAAATAAATTACTTATAATAAGATATTTAGTTTACACAAAGCGCATGCGCGAGTCAACATGATTGTTCGGCGTGTCAGTTTTGTATGTTTACTAACTAGATCTTATTTTTCTCGCGAGCATTCATTGGAAGAAATTGACTAAAATTGGCTCTTATACATAATGCTCTTCAATAATTGATTCAATTTGCTCTAAGTGATGAATTTAACGGTTGTAATTAGTAGTAATTTAGTACATCTCAGTTTGACACACGAAGCAAATTAAACGAAGATTGAAAAAAGAAGTAATATGACAAATCACACTCATTCTTAATATAAGAAAACTGTTTTTATTTACTGACAGTTCCAAGGCTGTAAATCGCTGTTTATTATTTCTATTTATGTGTTTTAGACTTGTGTTAAGTTCCCCTTCCACATGTGCAGTTTTTTAATTTATATAATATGCATGTTCATTTCTCTCTCCCCCTTTCGGTCTATTATTGTTGACTGCAGGAAACTTCAATGATCTGGCGCACGTACTAGCTATAATCACTAATTTCAAAACGTATAATTTCAATAAAATAAACAGGTTTTTCTAACCGCTGTCAGTCATTCGTTGATAACTATGTACGCTAAATGCCGTACTTTACCGTAGACGGTGGCCAACGCTGCATTACAGTTGAAATAATTAAATCAATAACTTTATCTATTATTTGAAACCACTAACCGTCAAAAGTTTCTTTTAATGAGCCGAAATACAAACAATTAGAAATCATATGAAGTTATGTTATTTTTTACATTTTATTTCATAATGCTAAAAAAGTACCAAAGGGGCGCAATTCGGACTCTACTAAATAGGTTTTGCTGCTAGTTATCTCCCTTTATAAAATATTGAATTATCAAATGCATGTCATGCACAATGTGGCGTTCCCTGGAACATTCTGGTATTGTGCATGTGGCGTTCCATGGAACATTCTGGTATTGTGCATGTGGCGTTCCCTGGAACATTCTGATATTGTGCATGTGGCGTTCCCTGGAACATCTTAATCTCTCGTTCGAATTAGAATACGTGTGAAAATGTTACCGACAAACACTTCGAGAAAACCAGTTTGGCATCGTTAAGATTACTTGGACCAAAGGTGATAATTCCTTTATAAATATTTACTTAACGCAATTCACTTAACACGGTAGCTGACTCAGTTTTTGTTGTACAACAGCATTCGGGTGCTCCACTAATCGACCACAACGCCACTATCTGACGAGCCATGTGTAAATTGATCTTTATCTGAAAGATGACAGAAATAATTCAACATTTTTCCTAATTAAACATTTCTGTCATTATCTGAATTATAAGATCGGCTTAAAAACTTGGAAGTTTGGCCAGACTTTAACTCAGAGGTTCCACCTGGTGCTGAATCTCAACGCTCATTTTGACAATTTTTGTCCAGAATTTACAATTTTATAGCAAAAAATACCTATAATTTAAAGAAAAGTTGATAATTCAGCCAGAAACATTCAGGTCAAAATGTGGCATTTTGGAAATTCCCGGTGTCAAAGGGTCATCTCCAGGGTCAAATATAGCCCCTGTAACTATTCCTGAAAATTGAAGTGTGTGTGTGTGGGGGGGTCTGGGGCTACGTATTCATAGTTGAAACTGAGTATGAGAGTAATACATAAAATAATAATTACGTACGTACCTAATCTCTTCTGGGTAGGGTTATGCCTAGCCCCGCATACGTGTCTCTGTACTCCGACTTTTACACGCGTCTGTACAGCGACATTATAGAGATGTGACGTCCGTGGCTGGACTAGGTTATGCCTAGCTCCGCATACGTGTCTCTGTACTCCGACTTTTACACGCGTCTGTACAGCGACAGTATAGAGATGTGACGTCCGTGGCTGGACTAGGTTATGCCTAGCCCCGCATACGTGTCTCTGTACTCCGACTTTTACACGCGTCTGTACAGCGACAGTATAGAGATGTGACGTCCGTGGCTGGACTAGGTTATGCCTAGCCCCGCATACGTGTCTCTGTACTCCGACTTTTACACGCGTCTGTACAGCGACAGTATAGAGATGTGACGTCCGTGGCTGGACTAGGTTATGCCCAACAAACTGTATTAAAGCCATGACATTATAGTTGAATATAAAGTCACCCATTCAACAAGTCTTAAAATAATGGTAATACAGTAAAACCTCAATAATAAGACCACGCTTGGGACCCTTGAAAACTGGTCTTCTTATTGAGGTTGAATAAAGCGCAAAACAGTGTAAATGGTTGTGAAAATTGTGTTATTAATTTTGAGGTGGTCTTTAAGTGAGGTTTTACTATATGTAACAAACTGTGTAAACTATATAGAAGTCGAAATTGGCCGATCGACTATTATTGATGTTACATGTGTACGTGCAGTACATGTATATGGTATTATTGATGTTACATGTGTACGTGCAGTACATGTATATGGTATTATTGATGTTACATGTGTACGTGCAGTACATGTATATGGTATTATTGATGTTACATGTGTACGTGCAGTACATGTATATGGTATTATTGATGTTACATGTGTACGTGCAGTACATGTATATGGTATTATTGATGTTACATGTGTACGTGCAGTACATGTATATGGTATTATTGATGTTACATGTGTACGTGCAGTACATGTATATGGTATTATTGATGTTACATGTGTACGTGCAGTACATGTATATGGTATTATTGATGTTACATGTGTACGTGCAGTACATGTATATGGTATTATTGATGTTACATGTGTACGTGCAGTACATGTATATGGTATTATTGATGTTACATGTGTACGTGCAGTACATGTACATGTATATGGTATTATTTGTCATATATGATCGACTTTAGCGACTGTTTATCATCGTTAGACGAATTAAGTATATTCGGTAATTCATGTACGCGAATATTTCACATGAGTATCAAAATGCAAGCTGGACAACGTAATAAAATATTACCAATGAAACTGTTTACATCGGAACTGAACTTTCTGTACAATCGCCAATTTCAAAATGGGCCTGAGCACGAATATGTCTGGATTGTCGCCCTTGATTTAAACAAATTAATTCAATGCAAATGGCAACATGTGTTTACATTAACTGACCTTATGACTCAATAACTAGGTAGTTTTTTAGATAACTGATACTTGTTGAAGCTTACGGTGACTATTGATTTCATGAAATATATCATGTTACAGTTTGGATGGGATGGTAAAGAATGGAACTAAGCAATCAGAGCGATGTCACTGAAACTTCAAGTGTTCTAGAAAGAAAGCAGGCATATGGATTATATGAGCCTAAAAGGTAGGTCGGACAACTGCACGATTTTAACTTCGATGTTTTTTTCTGTTTATATTTTTTGTTTTGTCGATGAATTATGATTTTAAACGTCTTTAAAATGGTCGGCCAGACCATTCCTTGCACCCATATTCCCATACATGCTTACCCTTGCACCCATATTCCCGTACATGCTTACCCTTGCACCCATATTCCCATACATGCTTACCCTTGCACCTACTCAGTGCCAGACCATTCCTTGCACCCATATTCCCATACATGCTTACCCTTGCACCTACTCAGTGCCAGACCATTCCTTGCACCCATATTCCCATACATGCTTACCCTTGCACCTACTCAGTGCCAGACCATTCCTTGCACCCATATTCCCATACATGCTTACCCTTGCACCTACTCAGTGCCAGACCATTCCTTGCACCCATATTCCCATACATGCTTACCCTTGCACCTACTCAGTGCCAGACCATTCCTTGCACCCATATTCCCATACATGCTTACCCTTGCACCTACTCAGTGCCAGACCATTCCTTGCACCCATATTCCCATAAATGCTTACCCTTGCACCTACTCAGTGCCAGACCATTCCTTGCACCCATATTCCCGTACATGCTTACCCTTGCACCCATATTCCCATACATGCTTACCCTTGCACCTAATCAGTGCCTAATTTGTTGTTTTCCCGGGGGTCTGTGAGGTAAAGAACACTAAACAACGATGCAGATTTATGCATTTTTTGTTTATGAAAGTGAATTCTTGACAGTGTAGTTTTGTATAGGAAAAACATGTTTTTGGCTACTTTTATAGATGCATGTGTCGAGTACCATTCTGCTTGATGCATGTGTCGAGTACCATTCTGCTTGATGCATGTGTCGAGTACCATTCTGCTTGATGCATGTGTCGAGTACCATTCTGCTTGATGCATGTGTCGAGTACCATTCTGCTTGATGCATTTGTCGAGTACCATTCTTCTTGATGCATGTGTCGAGTACCATTCTGCTTGATGCATGTGTCGAGTACCATTCTGCTTGATGCATGTGTCGAGTACCATTCTGCTTGATGCATGTGTCGAGTACCATTCTGCTTGATGCATGTGTCGAGTACCATTCTGCTTGATGCATGTGTCGAGTACCATTCTGCTTGATGCATGTGTCGAGTACCATTCTGCTTGATGCATGTGTCGAGTACCATTCTGCTTGATGCATGTGTCGAGTACCATTCTGCTTGATGCATGTGTCGAGTACCATTCTGATTGATGCATGTGTCGAGTACCATTCTGATTGATGCATGTGTCGAGTACCATTCTGATTGATGCATGTGTCGAGTACCATTCTGCTTGAACGAAACACTGGATCATTTATAAATAATTTCTGATATAAAACGTATTAAGATTTAAAAAATCTAGTAACACGTCACTTTAATGTAGAACATGTGTGAAACAAAATTCGACAAAATATACAATAGTCGCAATGTTGGTTTCGTTAGAGTTTTACACCGTTTCTTCAGCAGTATTTCACTTATGTTCATCGGTTAACCTAACCAGTTTAAATAGTTTAAACATGTTTACTATACATCGGTTGTGGGATTGTGAAGTGCGTGATACAACCCAGACCATCTTGGGGCTCAAACACAGGACATAGGGGTCAGGAGGTAACCAGTGTTCCTTGGTTAGACACCAGTACTGACATATTCTTCCACAAGCAGCTGAACAATTTCCCATATGAATCAGACGTGGAGGAGAGATTAAGTTGTTACAGCCATATACACATGACATTGCCTCACACAGACCTGCGAGAACCAACAGTCTACAAAACATTAGGAGGTGCAAGGGTAAACATATACGGGAATAGGGGTGCAAGGAATGGTCTGGCACTGAGGAGGTGCAAGGGTAAACATATACGGGAATAGGGGTGCAAGGGTAAACATATACGGGAATAGGGGTGCAAGGGTAAACATATACGGGAATAGGGGTGCAAGGAATGGTCTGGCACTGAGGAGGTGCAAGGGTAAACATATACGGGAATAGGGGTGCAAGGGTAAACATATACGGGAATAGGGGTGCAAGGGTAAACATATACGGGAATAGGGGTGCAAGGGTAAACATATATGGGAATAGGGGTGCAAGGAATGGTCTGGCACTGAGGAGGTGAAGGGTAAACATATACGGGAATAGGGGTGCAAGGGTAAACATATACGGGAATAGGGGTGCAAGGGTAAACATATACGGGAATAGGGGTGCAAGGGTAAACATATACGGGAATAGGGGTGCAAGGAATGGTCTGGCACTGAGGAGGTGAAGGGTAAACATATACGGGAATAGGGGTGCAAGGGTAAACATATATGGGAATAGGGGTGCAAGGAATGGTCTGGCACTGAGGAGGTGAAGGGTAAACATATACGGGAATAGGGGTGCAAGGAATGGTCTGGCACTGAGTAGGTGCAAGGGTAAACATATACGGGAATAGGGGTGCAAGGGTAAACATATACGGGAATAGGGGTGCAAGGAATGGTCTTGCACTGAGGAGGTGAAGGGTAAACATATACGGGAATAGGGGTGCAAGGAATGGTCTGGCACTGAGTAGGTGCAAGGGTAAACATATATGGGAATAGGGGTGCAAGGAATGGTCTGGCACTGAGTAGGTGAAGGGTAAACATATATGGGAATAGGGGTGCAAGGAATGGTCTGGCACTGAGTAGGTGCAAGGGTAAACATATATGGGAATAGGGGTGCAAGGAATGGTCTGGCACTGAGTAGGTGCAAGGGTAAACATATATGGGAATAGGGGTGCAAGGAATGGTCTGGCACTGAGGAGGTGAAGGGTAAACATATACGGGAATAGGGGTGCAAGGGTAAACATATACGGGAATAGGGGTGCAAGGAATGGTCTGGCACTGAGTAGGTGCAAGGGTAAACATATACGGGAATAGGGGTGCAAGGGTAAACATATATGGGAATAGGGGTGCAAGGAATGGTCTGGCACTGAGGAGGTGCAAGGGTAAACATATATGGGAATAGGGGTGCAAGGAATGGTCTGGCACTGAGTAGGTGCAAGGGTAAACATATACGGGAATAGGGGTGCAAGGGTAAACATATATGGGAATAGGGGTGCAAGGAATGGTCTGGCACTGAGTAGGTGCAAGGGTAAACATATATGGGAATAGGGGTGCAAGGAATGGTCTGGCACTGAGGAGGTGAAGGGTAAACATATATGGGAATAGGGGTGCAAGGAATGGTCTGGCACTGAGGAGGTGAAGGGTAAACATATATGGGAATAGGGGTGCAAGGAATGGTCTGGCACTGAGGAGGTGAAGGGTAAACATATACGGGAATAGGGGTGCAAGGAATGGTCTGGCACTGAGGAGGTGAAGGGTAAACATATACGGGAATAGGGGTGCAAGGAATGGTCTGGCACTGAGGAGGTGAAGGGTAAACATATACGGGAATAGGGGTGCAAGGGTAAACATATACGGGAATAGGGGTGCAAGGAATGGTCTGGCACTGAGTAGGTGCAAGGGTAAACATATACGGGAATAGGGGTGCAAGGGTAAACATATACGGGAATAGGGGTGCAAGGAATGGTCTGGCACTGAGGAGGTGAAGGGTAAACATATACGGGAATAGGGGTGCAAGGGTAAACATATACGGGAATAGGGGTGCAAGGAATGGTCTGGCACTGAGTAGGTGCAAGGGTAAACATATACGGGAATAGGGGTGCAAGGGTAAACATATACGGGAATAGGGGTGCAAGGAATGGTCTGGCACTGAGGAGGTGAAGGGTAAACATATACGGGAATAGGGGTGCAAGGGTAAACATATACGGGAATAGGGTTGCAAGGAATGGTCTGGCACTGAGTAGGTGCAAGGGTAAACATATACGGGAATAGGGGTGCAAGGGTAAACATATACGGGAATAGGGGTGCAAGGAATGGTCTGGCACTGAGTAGGTGCAAGGGTAAACATATACGGGAATAGGGGTGCAAGGGTAAACATATACGGGAATAGGGGTGCAAGGGTAAACATATACGGGAATAGGGGTGCAAGGAATGGTCTGGCACTGAGGAGGTGCAAGGGTAAACATATACGGGAATAGGGGTGCAAGGAATGGTCTGACCCACCATAATAAACCAACTAAGGAGAAATTAGAGGAACAACAAGTTTAATGGATGGGAGTCAAGTCACAAAACAAGTCAAGGCAGTCAGTAATAATAGGCCGAAAGACTGGATGTATAATCCATATACCTAGTTTTTTGTTACATGTATTCAGCAAAACATCCATGAGAGATTTACATATCAAGGGTGTATGGTGTGTATACATGAGAGATTTACATATCAAGGGTGTATGGTGTGTATACATGAGAGATTTACATATCAAGGGTGTATGGTGTGTATACATGAGAGATTTACATATCAAGGGTGTATGGTGTGTATACATGAGAGATTTACATATCAAGGGTGTATGGTGTGTATACATGAGATATTTACATATCAAGGGTGTATGGTGTGTATACATGAGAGATTTACATATCAAGGGTGTATGGCGTGTATACATGAGAGATTTACATATCAAGGGTGTATGATGTGTATAGATGAGAGATTTACATATCAAGGGTGTATGGTGTGTATACATGAGAGATTTACATATCAAGGGTGTATGGTGTGTATACATGAGAGATTTACATATCAAGGGTGTATGGTGTGTATACATGAGATATTTACATATCAAGGGTGTATGGTGTGTATACATGAGAGATTTACATATCAAGGGTGTATGGTGTGTATACATGAGAGATTTACATATCAAGGGTGTATGGTGTGTATACATGAGATATTTACATATCAAGGGTGTATGATGTGTATAGATGAGGTTTGAGTTACTGTATAAAAACAAAATGTATACACTGAAATATAAACTTGAGTTAAGTATTCACATTTGAACATGAGTACGCATAATAAAACGATATTCTTAATGTACAATTATCACAAACGTTTATAACCTCTGTACCAAGGATTTCCGTATGTACACAGAGTACAGTGACACATTGATAAAAATACCACACCATTGGTTCTGATGAAAGTCAGTGTTAGTTGTCTTATTATAGAGTTTAAGTATGAAAGAAACAAAAGATCCATACCATACGGTCTTATTAATGAGGTGGTCTTAATTTCGAGGTTGTCTTTAAATGAAGGTTTAACTGTAAATGGTGAAGCGATATAATGTGCTGTCCGATGTTTTAATATCAAAATGTGTTTGCTTTGTCGAGATATCCGGCTTTATAAGTCCGGTTTTCGGTTCGTTAGTCAAGTGAACCGGATTTGTCTGTACTGTTTTTATACTATCCGGACTTTGTTTATTGTAGTGTGTTGAATATTCCCGATCTTCGGTCCGGTCTGTTGGCTGGATTGTCCCGTGTTCAGGGTTTGTGGATTTAGGTTTTGGTTCGTTTGTCGAGTATTTCTAGACAGAAAATGGTACATACTTCAAATCTGAGAGCTAAATACCAAATGTTAGGGACGCAGTTTTCTATAGTTCCGGATGAGATGTGTTTTACTCGCAACATAACATGTCAGCAGACAACGAGCACACATAAAATATCACCTAAAATTAAGTCCACCTGATTAACTAGAATGTATTTTTCAGGACCAGGTTGCAATGTTTTTCTACATCTAGTTCAATACTTAGATCAGCTCAACAGACCATCTTTCTCTGGAACCAACGGTAATCTTAATAAACCGTGTGCATGTATTTATGTAGCGTACGTTTCAAGATTCTGCTTACTTTATTTTCAATATTACAGATCCGCAAAATCTCGAGCAACAAAATGGCGAAAACTAGCAGTCATGGCGGCTGGATTGATACTGCAGTTCGTGACGATGGGATTAGGGTTCGGTCTATCAGTCATGTATCCGGAACTGATAGCCACATTTAGCGCCAAGAGATCTAATGTAGCCGTAATACAAGGCTTGTATCTAGGTCTAACAACTGGCGCAGGTAACTTGTGTCTATTTTAAAATTTCGCTGATTGTAATGCAGACAGTATGCAGACAATTTTTGATTTTCGAGGAGCATATTTTCTCGTCTGCAAGCGGTCCGGTTAAACAGATTATCCGGATGTCGGAAAACAATGTTTTTCATCAGTACACCGGTTTTAGAGGGTCTAGTAGATTAATGTCCGGTTTTAGAGGGTCTAGTAGATTAATGTCCGGTTTTAGAGGGTCTAGTAGATTAATGTCCGGTGTTAGAGGGTCTAGTAGATTAATGTCCGGTTTTAGAGGGTCTAGTAGATTAATGTCCGGTTTTAGAGGGTCTAGTAGATTAATGTCCGGTTTTAGAGGGTCTAGTAGATTAATGTCCGGTTTTAGAGGGTCAAGTAGATTAATGTCCGCTTTTAGAGGGTCTAGCAGATTAATGTCCGGTTTTAGAGGGTCTAGTAGATTAATGTCCGCTTTTAGAGGGTCTAGTAGATTAATGCCGCTTTTAGATGGTCTAGTAGATTAATGTCCGGTTTTAGTGCGAGTTGTTTTACTCGGAATTTGGTTCGGTTTTGTGATGTTTTATGTTAGGCATGATTGCGAAAAAACATGTTTTCTACTTCCAGGTATACTATGGACAGGAGTGATTAAAAAGTTCGGACCAGGACCGACTGTTATTGTTGGGACGATTGTTTCCGCTATCGGCTTCTTTTTGAGTGCGTTTGCTCAAAATTTACCGACAATCATAGCACTCGTTGGCTTCATGTCTGGTAATGTCTTCATTTTTCTGAAGTTATGGCTTTTAAATTGGTTTACTTTTTGCTTTATCCAAGCGTTTATGTTAAGGAACTATGTGATGGAAAACTTGGGTCAAATGACTTATAAAATACACAGCTTGAAGAGAGAGAATAAGTTGCTACAGGGAACGCCACATACATAAGACAGTGCTTCCCCACACAAACCTCCGGCTACAGGGAACGCCACATACATAAGACAGTGCTTCCCCACACAAACCTCCGGGAAAACAACAAACTATAAAACATAAGGCATTTGAAGACAGAACACGTATCAGAATTTAAAGAAACTAATACAAATGCTGTCTAATGCCGATGTATGGTCGATACCTATTTCAGAGTTCCAACCCACAAGCATAGAGGCACTAATGCTTATGCTTACCCGATTATAAACGGAAATTGCCGAAAATGACCGATCATTTTTATATCGTCTATTTTACATTTAGGTATGGGCATGTGTACATGCTATCTGTCAGCATTCATAGCAGTCAGTTGGATGTTTCACGAAGACCCTGGGTTTCCTCTTGTGTGCCTCACAATTGGTTCGAGTCTTGGTCAGTTCATCATTCCACTTCTATATGAAACATTTATAGCCAATTACGCATGGTCAGGTGCGTTTATGCTCTTGTCAGGATTGGCATTGCAATGTTTACCATGTGGCGTTATTCTGTATACATCCAGAGATTATTACGTCACGAATGACGTCACAAGTGATAAAAATAAAACGGAGACACAATCTACCTGTTCGGGATATACCACATTACTCAAAGATGTTCTTTTGTGGATTTTACTCTTTGACTTTCTTCTGATAGCATCAACTGGTAAGTGCAAAAAGGTCCATCATTCATTGGATAAACTAAATGTGCAACGACTACGTGCAAAAAAGCTGCAATGTTTAATTGTTTTGGCGTGCTGTTCGTGTGCTGTTCGTGCTATTGCGAAGCTCTGTTTGATGTATATGTGTATGGTGTATTTAAAGAGGACAATGATGATACTGTCACATGTCGTCAAAGTGTTTCAAAAGATCTCGATCTAACATTAACCTCAAATTTGGAAATGTTTTTGTGTCCCCTCATTGTGTGTGCCTCCTCAAAGTGCTTTTGTCTCGATCTGACTTGTGAAGTTCTGATTCATGAGTTCTCTCCCCTGCTTCGCATCTATTCCCTTTCACCAAGCCTTTGAAACAAAAGTTATGACCAATCTTCTCGATTAACATATAATGAATACATGTAGAAACATTGCATGAAATGAAATAGTTTAGTTAGATTCTAATAAGTAAACTTTACTTTTCAGGAAATGTTGAGTCGTGGTTTATAGTTGACATTATGATGTCACGAGGATTTCCAAGGGAAACGGGGTCAATATTAGTATCAACTCTTGGATTTGCCAATTTTATTGGCCGACTATCTGGCAGTACCTTGCGGTTCAAATGCAAGTATGTTATGCCCCAAAATATGCGCGTTTCCTGAAACTGACCCAAATATTTTACCCCGGACCCAAATGTTGCATCAAACAATCCTGAACGTCAGATCTAGTGGTCTCTGGCCCCTGTACAAATATACTAGGTAAAATCCCTAAAGTCCATTCCTAAGCAGATCTCATACAGTGCAATTAATAAATGCAAATTTTTCTTTGGAATGATTATGAATACACCGATATAAAAACAGTTTTCCAAGCTCCTAATGATTCGTTTTACTGTACATGTATATTACTATATATTATTGCTTGGACGTTCAATTTAGTCCTGTAATCAAGTTTGTTCAGTTGTGATTTTATGTGACAAGCAATCTAAAGACGGTTACTTAGATTAAGACATTATGTTATCCAGGTTGTAAGCTATTTATCATATTCTTGTTATTTTCCTGTCTACAGTCCTGTACAATGTGTCTCCATGTTTTTGGGACAGATAAGGCCGACTAACCGACAAATATTCCGTCAAAAATCATGCTTAAATTCTCATGTTTTACCAGCGTTGTGTTCAGTAAAGGAAATGGTTTGCAAATGTTCGGAAGCGCTCGGTAATGTTCGTAAATGAACGTCCAGTTGGCCATTAATGGTTGCAACCCATTACAGTAAAGACAGTGTGCAAAAATGACCGAACGGGTTGTTTGTGAGACAACATGATTTGCCAACGGAAAATGGTTCTGAACATAAGACAGGTGATTAAATTAATTAATTGTCATGTAATCCAATGTGTTATCGTCATTACGTTACGAGATTGATATGACAACATTACAATTACAGTCGTATTAGCTTCCTGGAAAAAGGAACCGTTCGGATGACTTTCGGTGAGATGATTTGCGGGGTTCAAACCCACAACCTCATGGCTTAGCAACTAACACCTTATCCATTACACTGCCGATTCTATCACAATATTAACTAAAGAGCGACTTAGTTATTACAGGGAACATACACATACACAAGGCATTGTCTCCTCACACAGACCGCAGGGAAACAACAGACTACGAAACGTTAGGGACTTGGGAGGTACAAGGGAAAACATGTATGGGAACGGGGTAGCAAGGAATATCTAGTCGACAATCATGGATAATTTAAAGGGGGGTGGGCAACAAGGGGGAACATATTGAATGGATGGAATATATCACAGGACAAGGCAAGAAAGCCAGTAGCTAGGCCATGACCGACAAGGGGTAGAAAAGAACATGCGCACTATGTCAATGCAAGGAACTGAACAAACGTCTAAAAACATAAATATAAATAATAACCACACACACAAGGTTTTTATTTCGAGTCCAAACAATGTTTGCTTCACGGAATCGTATCGAGAGATGTTGTGATCGAAACGTTGCTTTTTTCTTTCAGCAAAATTCCAACTTTATATCATTGGATATGGATATGTCCGATTATCGCAGGCGGTCATGCTCTTATTGTTAACTTGACCGATTTCTGGCCGTTATTTGGTGCATGCATTGTACAAGGTGTTGCATTTGGGACGAACAACGCCCAGACGCCCGCAGTGATGGTCGAGGCGTCCGGCGTGGCCAGATACCCACAAGCAATGTCACTAGTCAACCTCATGTACGGATGTGGAGATCTAATTAGTAATTTAATGGGAGGTAATTAAAAAGTTCTTACTTAATTTTAATACGATTTATCTGTATACAGTCATTATATGAGTTGAGGGCCGGCAAAGAATAAAACAACCTTTGAGTGGTGATAGCGAAACTAGTCTGTCTGTATTCCACCTCGACATGGATAGTGAACCCTCAAAATAACCCCACCATTGGTTCTGATGAATGATGGTCTATTTATTTTGACCCTCAGAATACCGGCTCAAGGGTCAATTTGTCTCTAAATTGTAAGTATTTTGGCGATATAATGGTAAAATCCAGTAAACAATTATCAAAAGAACACTTGAGATTCAGCACCTAGTAGAACCCCTGCTGTATATCGCAATACGAACTATCAATGACAATATATTTGCGAAAGAACAATACAATTTTATATATACGCACCGCTTAAGCAAAATAACCGAGGTATTCCGAATATTATTTATTTTTTTGTATTTTTTCAGGTTCAGTCAAAGATGTATTTGGAGCTTATGATGTTGCTTATTACATAGCAGTTGGTGTATCTTTATTTGTTACACTAAATAGTATATTGGCTTCGTGTGTCATACATCATCGAACGCAAAGAAAAACATTGCTCGAGAAGAAAGATTTTAGTGCAATTAAGTACCATAGGACGGAATAGATTTGTTGTAGATTTTAAGTAATCTTGCCTGACCCAGATGTTCGAACTACCTAGGTTCATAAAATGTGTCATCCAGCAAAAGTATTTTTAGGAGATATATCACCTTCTTATTGTTCAAACCTTTAAGGACACTATTTTAGGATTGATTCCTATTAACACCGTGACTAAAGTCTACGCTTCCGTGACTTTCCGTGAGTGGTATACATATATTTATTGGAGCACAAGTATTGATGACGTCAAACCCAACTACACTAACAACAACGAATTATATTTTTAATTGGTGGCATGTAGAAAATGTACTTATTACTGTTGTCTTTGTCTGATAAACATAACATTTATTCAAATAACATTATTTCATTTTGATGTAATCTATTAAAGAAAATAAAACTACGACAATAATTAGTCTGTATTTAAAGAAGTCTAGTTACGGTCCGTAAGGACGTGTAGCACAATTATAGTTTCAAGTTTCAAAGTTTATTGGCATAACGGCAAAGATAATTGCCTTTGGCCATTTACAAACTTTATGGCAAAGACAGTTATGAAAGGGTAATAAAACACAAAAAATGAAAAAGTTAACAAAATGAATATGAGATTCACGTAACATAACTTGAATATAAATGAGCACAATACATATGTAACATTTCAATGTTATCCAAATTTAAGAGCCCAAGAAGAAGTCATTAACTGGAGGGTATTTTGTCTTATATACATACTGTACATTCTTTAATAAATTCACATAAATGAGAAATCTTCTTTATATTTGTGGAATTTAATAGCGATTTGACTTTGTTCATATTTGGCCAAGAGATATGACCCATGTATTTAGTACGTATGTTTCTATAACAATTGCAACACATAAGGAAATGGTATGCATTCTCAATAACATCAAAGTTACAACATTTGCAAACTCTATTTTCTCGTCAATACCATTAAATCGACCTTGTTCAATTTCAAATTATAAATACGTATATGTCTACATTCAAACCTTAATTAAGGAAAGACAAATCATTCCCACGCAGTGTTTACAACGTACACATTTGAATTTAAAAAGGAAATTTGCTTCGAACTTCAGATTTGATTGGCTTGCGCACAGCGGTTACTCGAATAGCCAAAGGGGCCATACTACGGCTGCTCTGAAAGCATTACCTGTATAAACTCAGTGAACAGATCAATGTTTTGTTTTGTGAGAATGACATAACGATACTGGATTCACTATCATATATAGCGTCAAAGTCTATTAACCTCCATATCATTATTGTAATAAAAATGAACAACAGTTAATGGATTTAATTGATTTGACCTCAAATGACCTTGATTCATGCCCTTGGCTGGTGACCTTGAATTTAATTTAGTCAATGAGCTGCAAAAACATTAATACGTATGTGTAAACATACAAAACATGTGCTTGTACATAGAAGATGCATTCATTAGAAATTATCGTAGAGCTATATTCTATCACAAAATGAAGATAGAGGTGGTATCTCATATTTCATTTTACTTATACCATTATTTATCTTATGTCCATTAAAAAAGCTTTGTTATAAATTGCTTTGGCCGCAGGTAAAGACAAAATACTTAATGAAAACACTATGAAAAGCTATTATTTCATTTTATAATGACCTTGACCTTTGGTGAACTTGGTTCACAGTTCAGTGGAAATGTTGACCTTGATATTATTTTAGTCATTGACCTGCAAAAACATAACACTTCCTGCAACCACACGCAAAAGATGTATTTATAAGCTATATTTGCATATTTTATGGAAACGTGGTGTCATATAATTTCTTCTAACTATACAAAATTATTCAACTTACGACCATGAAGTCAGTTTTGTTTGACGCGTTTAATAACATTGTTCTTACATTTAGACCTTTAAATGGCATTGACCTTTGGTGACAGTTCAATAGAGAGCTCTATATATGTACATACATTACCTCATACATTAAAATCAATATTTGTTTGCAGTTAATAGTAATAATCGTTACAGTAAAACTAGTCTCATGAAATGATGGCCATCTTGGCCGCCATCTTGGTTTCCATGGAAACTGACATGATGTCACCTGTCCGTCCACACTCGCTAAAAACTTAAAACGCAATTATACAAAGAAACGCTCTGGACAAAATATTCACACAAATAAGTCCTGGGACGGCGTTAATGCGCACTTTGTGTAGAGTTGACACATTCAGTTTGTATTCGTGGTCACGATCTGTGGAGTTTTGAAATATCTACAGTCACGGAAATATTTCAAGTTATGTGTTTTCAAATAAGCTGTAAATATACAACAATTGATGGACGCACGTATGGAGTACGAGTATATGTTGTAAAATTAACGCAAGAAAAGTTGTTATATTAGAAAAACGAAATAAAATAAACTACAAAGCATTGGCTCTCTCCAGAGCAGAGCACTCTATTGAGCATCAACCTGTTTTTAACAACCGTTACCACATTGTTATGTAGTGAGAATTGTTCGGTTTAACCTCTAAAGAGCATCAACCTCTCACCACCAGCCGAAACTTCCATCTCCAAGGAGGTGTTGCTCTGGAGAGGTTGCACTATAAATACTTCTTTTGTGATCTTTTAAGGACATAATGAAAAACAACATTTAAAAACAACCGAAAGCATCACCCGAATGATGTTGCAGTGGAAAGGTTGCGCTGAACAGTAAAACTTCAATTATAAGACCACCCTCTTCTGACCCTTGTAAACTGGTCTTCTTGTTGAGGGGTCTTAATATTAAGGTTGAATAAAGTACATAACAGTGAAAATGGACTTGAAAATAGTTTTTTCTTAATATTTAGGTGGTCCTGATATTGAGGTGGTCTTAAAGTGAGGTTTTACTTTACTCAAATACAGGTAGTCCAATATAGTGTTTTCATTTTCAATTAACCTAGATGCTCTATTATACTGGCATATAAACATGAAGCTCTTTACACCACATTAATTAATTCAACTTCCATAAGCGAGGCATAGCGGTCGGGGTAGAGCAGCACCTTACTCCTGACAAGATGGTCGTGAATTCCAATCCCACCATGAGCATGGTTGAAGCACAAACTGCACACTCCCTGAATTAGACGTGAGTACTGGTAAGTAGCCCAGGAAACAGTCACCGAGAGTGATGTG
This sequence comes from Mactromeris polynyma, assembly GCA_032209605.1. Taxonomy (NCBI): domain Eukaryota; kingdom Metazoa; phylum Mollusca; class Bivalvia; order Venerida; family Mactridae; genus Mactromeris; species Mactromeris polynyma. The sequence goes on from JASFXZ010000014.1 coordinate 4,387,215, forward strand.
TAATGAACATGGCGTACAATCGTTGTGAAATAAAAACAATTGAATCAAGTTCCGTGAAGTTTCAGCATTTGTCTGCCGAGACCTTGGATTTCTAAAGCATTGACCTCTGCTCAGCCGTCGTCAAACTAGTTTACGTCACATTTTAACTGCTGTTGTTTTGGCTTTGTAATTAATTCATAGTCAGATATATGAAAGGTCAATGAGTAACTGTAATACATGGTACATTCCGGCACTGTAACGACGAGACACTGTCACTGAACTGGTTACAATGTGCATTAAAGGTGATTATCATTGTCAGAGAAATATAGATACAATCATATTCGACAGAAATGGCGATAACAATTCATTACAACAGGGACACAGAGGAAAGCACGCGCCTTTTAGAGGAACATAGGACTTACACTGAAAGCATTGATACACCACTTCATGGGTAGGTTAATTTCTATAATACAATTCTGTACGTCGTCCCATGTACTTTGTAGGACTAAAATGTCGCATGAACAGTAAGGTTTATGTTGAGATTTTACCCGGAATTATGGTGGAGGAAAACCCCACCTAACGCATTTGACCTTGGCAATAGTGCTGAACAGGATTATAAGAATCTTTCAAATTGTGCTGTGATTTTGCCATTAAGAGTTATAGCCCTTCAGTAAATAAAATAGGGATGTAAACGAATAACCGGTTAACCATTCAAAAATGCGGTAATCGATTAGTAAAATCACTAACCGGTTAATCGTTTATTTTTATGAAAGCATTTTTGAAAAAAAACACGAAAAAATCGCGCAAGATATCCGTAGTCACAAATCTCAATACATTGTCCTGAAAGGTGTGAAACCGCGGCGTAAGGGGGCAAACCCGATAATCCGTAACTAACAGTTTGACACGTTTGCTACACATATTGTTTTTTTTCATGTAAATATATATATCTTTATTAACAGAACAGAACAGAACCGAATTTTTATTTTTTGGAGGTGATCACACTTTATAAAAATTCAGTCGAACAAATTAACCTGATCTTGTCCTTTTGTAAATGAGCATATTCTTTAAGTTTCTGTTACATTATCAGCCCCCTTCTTCTTTTGACCCGGTCGAATCCGAAACTATATAAATATATTCAAACATGTGAAAATAGAGGTCACCATGATCAGATTAATTAGTCCGACGAATAATATGAATATAAAATAAGTGAACAATTAGGTATGACATCAGAGCAATGCACCAATATCATGTAACATGATACACTAATACATTACTCTGATGTCATATCTAATCACATAAATAAGTTTCAAGTTTTAGTGGAAAACATCAGATGGCAATTATCATTTCAAGGACATTAAGAGAAAAATAACCACACATACAAATAAATAGTAGCACAAACAAACATCATGTAATAATTACAAATATAAATGTGTATTTGTCCTGGTTTTGCCCTTGGTTAATCAACACAAAAAAAACACAAAGACAGTCATTGCATACAAACAAGCATACAGAAAAAACATACATCCAGTCCAGCGGTAACGCGCTGGACTTGTAATCCAGGGATCGCTGGTTCGATTCCCCGCTCCATCACTGACCGTACTAACCGTCTTTCGGACGAGACTTTAAAAACCGAGGTCCCGTGTATGATGCTTTACATCGAGCTGATAAAATAACCAGGGTGCTTCTGGAACTGGGGCATCTCCTGTATCATGAACTATCCTCCAAAAGTCTAATATGACTAACATTCTTCGCAAATACAAAAAAAACGTACATCCATACAAACTAAGTCATGAAACGCATTACCTAATTGAAATACAAGAACAATGCAAAATGGTAGGACAATTGAGAAAAAAAGGAAAAGGAAAAGAAACTAAGGAACTGCGTGATTTTTCAAATAATCGTTTCTAATAGAAAAAGCTTCCCCTTAAGTAAATAGCAATTTTAAACAAATATCTTTTATTTTTTGAAGACATAATAGTAATAATTTTTTCTAAAGATGGCCATGATATAATAATTACCTAAATATTTTTCTAATAGTTCTATATAGAGGACAGCACATCATAAAATGATATTCAGATTCTACAAATACGGTTTTCTCTTGGAATATTATTTGCTCTACCTGTTTCGATACTTAGTGAATGCGAGCATAATCTGAAAGATGCGAGTTGTTTTAATAACTTATCATTTTCAATCAAACTAATATATTCTGAACAACTGAAAAGTTTTTGAATTTATTATAACATGCTAATCTCCGTATATCGTTTACAGTCGATTGCCACTCCTGAATAAAATGATCGCGTAATCGCCTTTTAAGAAAAGGGAGATAATTTGTACTTAAATCAAAATGTTCAATAATATGTGAACAGCCTAATTGTTCAATAATCGTTTTCATTTTGTATGCCCAACAATGAGCATTGTTAGTGTAACATTGTTCATTGTACATTTGCTGAATGAAAGAATTAATTTGCTGACATAAGTTTTAACCAGAATTTAATGAATCGTTCTTTAGCTATGAGATATAATGGGTATCTGCATAATTCTCCAAGAACAGCGTGATTTGGAGTGTTTGAACGCACACCTAGTATTCTTTTACAAACTTTTATATGTAATTTATCAATTTCTTTATATTGGTAAACACCCCATACTTCAGAACCGTATAGTAAAATTGGCACAACCATTGTGTCAAAGAGATAAAGTTTTGTTTTAACATTTAAATTTATTCTGTCAAATACTGAAAGCAGGTTATGATAAGCTTTCAATGCCTGATCAGACAAAGTTTTAACTGCGTATTTCTGCCGGTACTAGTAAAATGCATGCCAAGGTAAGTAAAACTGTCAACAATATCAATAACTTCATTATTAATTAAAAATCGTTCATTATTCAATTGTTTTTTCTTATCAAAGACACATATTTTAGTTTTTTTTACATTAATTTTAAGACCTCATTTAATCGAGTGTGCATACGTATGTTATCAATTGAGCTTGTAAACTTCGTGGGCTGGTAGTGAAAAAAAAATATCGTCTGCAAAAATGATTAAATATCTGGAGAGTAAATTAATATCGATCTCAGTTAACGAATCAATGTTTATACAGTTTGTAATGTCATTTACAAATAAAATGTATAATAACGGTGATAATGGTTCACCTTGTCTCAGGCCAACTGGGACATAAAAAACTCAGATATATTCATGTTAGAAGACAATTTCAAACATGATTTAACATTTGTGTACATAACTTTGAGCAATGTTAATATTTTCCAACTAAGACCGGATTCCATCAACTTTACCCATAATCCATCACGAAGTCAAAGGCACGTTCATAGTCAATAAAAGCACACCATAGTTTCTTATTGTTCGATACAATGTTTTGTATAATGCTGTGTAGAATAAACATAGCATCTGATGTAGACTTTTTATCACAAAATTCAAACTGGGAATCGTTAAAAATATGTTCATTTTTACATCACTTATTTATTCTATTCCTCAATAGCAATGAAAATATTTTTGCTATTACATTTATGAGAGTGATACCACGGTAGTAAGTACGACACCTTACATCACCTTTCTTAAAAATTGGAACTATGATCCCTTTAGACCAGCTGTCTGGGTACACACCTGTATCAAAAATATGATTAAAAACTTGGCATAAATATAGAGATATAAAGTAGCAAGAGTCAATAAAAAATCAGCGACATTATTATTGATATCACAACTTTTATTACGTTTCAACTGGTGAATCGTTTTTCTTATTTCTTCGATTGGCATCGGAGCACCAAGCTGATCGATATAAACGTTATAGTCATGCTCATTTGTATGTTCAGAATTATTAAAATCACAGTGGGGGGGGGAGTATTTGAAATGTTTTCAAAATGTTTCATGAAGTCTTCGAGACCCACATTTGTAACATTTTGTTTCTTATTCTTAAATTTATTGATATATTTCCAAAACCTCCTTTGGGAAGTTTTAATCATGTTCGCCGGTTTATTCGATTCTTTGGAAAAATACGCATGCTTATATTTCCGTTATACTTTCGCATAATCTGATCTGCATTTAAAAAAAAAAGTTTATTGTTCTCAGTAGGATTTGATTTAATGTTCTTTTAGCGTTTAAACAAATATATTTAGATGACCGACATTCATCATTAAACCACTCCGCCGTACGTTTCATTGGCTTTCGAACATTAGAACAGGTTTTACCAAAATGAGAGAAAGAGATATTGAAAATGGTATTTGAAAGTTGGTCTATACATTGACTAATGTCAGTTTCATTGGAAGAAAGTTAAGTAATTCATCTGTGTGGTAGCTATCCTAAACAATTCTATCGAAAGAACTATTAACATTGCGTGGTACATTTATATGGTCATATGATAGAGAAAATATCAATGGACAATGGTCCGAGAACTTTGTCATATCCAAAACACACATATTGGAAATATATTGAAATTTTCATTTTTCGTAATTAAATAATCAACAGTACTAGCAATATTTCTATTTCTGCAAATAGCATTATAAGTGTATGACCCCTGCACCTCTAATCTACCATTTGTAATAAAAACCTCATTACATTACATTAATGAAAAGGTCAGTTAATTGTCGTTTATGACACTCGTAAAACTCGTTTGGGTTTTGGAGAATTTAGGCATATTTTAGAAATATATTGTTATTGTACTAACTTTTGTGTTTTAGCATTGTTGTATTCGAATAGAGGGTCACTGTCTGTTAAGTTAACTGTGATTTGGAATACTTCAATTTATCATATATCATATCATAATGTTTGAAATAAAAATGATGTTTTCTTAAAAATAATTATTTTATGAATTATTTTCAGTATTTAGCAGAAATAAAACACTATCTACATAATATATGTCTAGTCATGGTAAAAATATACATGACAAAATACGAAACACGTAACGAATGTCATGTTTGGTTAACCGGTTAGCAAAATAACCGAATATTGACATCCATGTTAAGTTGACTCTATTCGTTTAGCTGAAGTAAGTTTTGATATTTTGCAGTAGAACAATAAAGGCTTCGAAGGGCCGGAAGTTAATGGTTATGGTGTCTGCCTTGGTGCTGCAATGTGTAAGTGTCGGACTTGGGTTTGGGTTGAGTGTCATGTACCCCGAACTTCTTTCAGTTTTCAATGAGGTTCGATCAAAAGCCGCTCTTATTCAAGGGATTTATCTAGGACTAACTTGTGGCACAGGTAAGAGATATACTGAAGCGGCATAACGTGTTAATATCATGTAAATAATGTATGTAAAACTGTTTTTCCGAAGAAAATATTAATTATTTCGCTGAAATTTACACAAGTTGCAATGAATAAGACAAAAAAAGGCTTACCTCCTAACTTTCTCCGAAGCATTTTCACTGTCACTGCATAACTATGGGCATAAACTGTTAAAGTGGGGCGATTTTTACGATTTCTGACAAAAAACACGAGTGAAAAATGTTTGCGGTAAAATGAAACATAGTGTCATTCCTTGTTCGTAATCAACACGATCAACCAGAACGCCCTCTCCGATTTGTCAAAATCCCTACTTTCGCTTGGATATATAAAATCAGCGACCCCCTGGTTGTCCTCCTTAATTCTCCTTAGTAGTTCTTAATGGATGGAACCTTGCACCCCTGTTCCCATGTGTGTTTACCCTTGCACCTCCTCAGTGCCTGATGTTTTCCCGGGGGTCTGTGTGGGGAGGCATTGTCTTGTGTATGTGGCCGCTGGCGTTTCCTGTAGCAACGTCATCTCTCTTTTATCTTCGGTTCAGAAACACGTGAATATCAATATATTTAATTGGCGTCATCATTGCAGGCCAATTCTTCTATACAATGTGTGAATTACATGGTGGATATCCTACATGACTGAATTTCGCACAATTATCTAACATTTTTGACAGCATGTATATTACATAAATGGAGGAAAATGCCATGTACTTGTACAGTGTGTAATCGGCCACGTTGCTGTTTCATGAAAATACATCGCATGGATATAACGATATTGGAATACAACGATATCAATCTTACGGTCTCATGAATGTCGTTATTAGCGGAGTTTACTGTATGATTTTATTAATGAGAAGTGAGGTTTCACTGTATTTTTATGCTAATCTGGTGTGTTTTATTATTTTTTCAGGGATACTGCTCACAGGGTTAATCAAACGAATAGGACCAGGGCCGACAATCATTCTAGGAAGTATTATTGCTTGTGCAGGGTTCTTTGCAAGTGCTTTCGCCGAAAACCTGACAACTATAATTATATTGACAGGTGTTGTTGCAGGTAGTTACATGCCATTCTTTCCAGAGCGACCCACTCGCGAGCAACATACTCTAGCTTCAAATATATTATTAATTCCTTATTGTAAAATTTTCTATCAAGCATTGAACAACCCTCGAAAACAGCTGACATTTACAGTATCTCCCAAAGGGGTTTGCTTGTATAAATCAAGAGTATAATTATGTTATCAAATTATTACATTTGAAATGGTAACATATATTTTGAGACACCCTGCGTTATCAATGTTCTTATTGTAAAATTTACTATCAGTCGTTGAACAACCCTCAGTATCAGCTGACATTTACAGTATCTACCAAAGGGGTTTGTTTGACCGGTTGCGCTTGCGATGAACAAACGATAATGGAATGTTATTTAACAGATAAACGCCGTTTGATACACACCTAGTCACTGACACAAGTCAAAAAGTTGATCTAACAAGTATTCGTGTTTTTTTCTACCCAGTACAATTGGCAACTAACTTACGTAATCAGCAATAAAGGACGAAAGGCTTTCTATGTAACATTACTTCAGCGACACCATTGCAGAGAACAACTCATAAAACTATATTGTTCTTACAATCCTCCTTTTTATTATTTCAGTCATACAACGGCAGTTATGTGACATTATTAATTTTCCTGACTTTCCATACATGTTTACCCTTGCACCTCCTCAGTGCCTGATGATTTGTAGGCTGTTGCTTTTTGGGGTCCGTTAGGGGAGGCATTGTCTTTTGCATGTGGCGTTCTCCGGAGCAATTTAATCTCTCTTACCAATCAAAGTAAATCTAGATTCAATTTCGTTCGTAAGCAACCGAAAACATCGCAGTTTGAGCAAAAGTAGGAATCTATTGATGACTGAGACGTGAACATATATGTAGATCTATTTATATTCAAGACATATTTTTATTTTATTATAAGAATACTTTACTTAGTTGAATGCTCTGTATACATAGATAATATTTCAGGTGTAGGAATGAGCACTTGCTATCTGTCTGCTTTCATTTCTGTTAGCTGGATGTTCCATGAAGATCCAGGATTCCCTCTTGTTTGTGTGACAATAGGTTCGAGCATCGGTCAATGCATTATTCCTCTTCTGTATGAAGTATTTATATCTACATATACATGGACAGGAGGGTTTATGCTTGTGTCAGGGCTAGCCCTACAATGCGTGCCTTTTGGAGTCATTGTTTATACTTCACGGCGTTATTACGTCACTAATGACGTCAGTGCTGAAACGAAATCGTCAGAGCCTCGGAGTGGTTATGTAACTTTGTTAAAGGACCCGCTTATGTGGATCTTACTCTTCGACTTCCTCCTCATAGCTTTAACGGGTTAGTATTTGTTGTCGCTTTGTACCTTTTTGGGCGCTGCAGAAGCGAAGTTCATATTATTACTTTTAAATTGTGCCAGTTTAGCAAATTTGAATGTATAAATTCTACCTAGATCTATCTAGTCTAAACAACCTGATATGTCATTGTCCATTCGCCGGAAAAATACTTTTGGAAATCTAAAATTGGTATAGAATCCATATGTTATTTTGACAGGAAATGTGGAGGCATGGTTTATTGTTGATATTATGACGTCACGAGGATTCACACGAGAAGCTGGATCCATTCTAGTATCAGCATTAGGCTTTGCTAATTTTCTTGGGCGTGTAAGCGGAAGTACACTTAGATTGAAATGCACGTATGTATGATTAGAAACAGTATTATTAGACTTCGACTTCATTGACAGAATGATGTTCTCGAAAAATTGGTTTAAGCCTAAATAGCAAGGCTTAAATGTGGTTATTCCACTGACCATATATGTTATCCCGATCCAATTACTCGACTGACCATACATTTTATCCCGACCCAATTACCCGAATGACCATATATTTTATCCCGATACAATTACTCGACTGACCATATATTTTATATCGATCCAAATTTTCCAAGGCATTAAAAACGTGTTCGAAAATAATCATCCGAAATTATGGTCATTATTTAAAAATACAAACATTGCTCAATAAAATCACATTTTTTATTAATAACCACCTGTGATTAAGATAAGCAGCATAGGTTGAAGAATACATTTTAAACCTGGAACAAAAGTGCAGTTTTTCTTACACTATTTGTCCTGTTTCAGACGTATGCCCACTGTTTACCACTGGCTGTGGTTGTGCCCCTTGATTGCTGGGGGCCATGCCCTTGTGATAAATCTTACCGATTACTGGGCCCTATTTGTTGCTTGCCTCATACAGGGGACAACTTATGGAATGAATAATTCACAGACACCAGCCATAATGTACGAGGTGTCGGGCCTTGACAATTATCCGCAAGCCATGTCCATGGTAAACTTGATGTATGGATTCGGAAATGTATTTAGTAATGCTTTTGGAGGTATGATTAAAATCTTGCTGTTATTACCTAGAATACTGAATTTGTCTGCCCGCATGATTGATTGTTTGGTATAACTCTACCTACCCGTGAAAATGACCACACACACTGCATTTTGAGATTTTTGGGAGGCAAAATCTTTTAGCAACGAACTAATAGTTAACACCAGCAATGGGGGAAATTTCCCGAACGGGTATTCCCCTATAAAGTTTAATCAAAATTCATTTGTTAAAATTTTCCAAATTTTAAAACTATCAAAGTACATGTATTGACACAGGGGGATATTGTAAGATCGAAAGTTATTTCACCGAGTGAGCAGCGGACGCAATATTTTCACGAGTGAAAATTATAGTCAGGTGCTAACAATCTACGAACGAAATGCCCACAAATATATAACTGATTAATGCTGGCAGGAAACTCAGAATACTGATCAGGTAAGTAATCCACAAATATCTAGCTGAATAATGCTGGCAGGAAACCCAGAATACTGATCAGGTCGGTAATCCACAAATATCTAACTGATTAATGCTGGCAGGAAACCCAGAGTACTGATCAGGTCAGTAATCCACAAATATCTAACTGATTAATGCTGGCAGGAAACCCAGAATACAGATCAGGTAGGTAATCCACAAATATCTAACTGATTAATGCTGGCAGGAAACCCAGAGTACTGATTAGGTCAGAAAACCACAAATATCTAGCTGATTAATGCTGGCAGGAAACCCAGAATACTGATCAGGTCAGTAATCCACAAATATCTAGCTGATTAATGCTGGCAGGAAACCCAGAGTACTGATCAGGTCAGTAATCCACAAATATCTAGCTGATTAATGCTTGCAGGAAACCCAGAATACAGATCAGGTCGGTAATCCACAAATATCTAACTGATTAATGCTGGCAGGAAACCCAGAGTACTGATCAGGTCAGTAATCCACAAATATCTAACTGATTAATGCTGGCAGGAAACCCAGAATACAGATCAGGTCGGTAATCCACACATATCTAGCTGATTAATGTTGGCAGGAAACCCAGAGTACTGATCAGGTCAGTAATCCACAAATATCTAACTGATTAATGCTGGCATGAAACCCAGAATACTGATCAGGTCAGTAATCCACAAATATCTAGCTGATTAATGCTGGCAGGAAACCCAGAGTACTGATCAGGTCAGTAATCCACAAATATCTAACTGATTAATGCTGGCAGGAAACCCAGAATACAGATCAGGTAGGTAATCCACAAATATCTAGCTGATTAATGCTGGCAGGAAACCCAGAATATAGATCAGGTCGGTAATCCACAAATATCTAGCTGATTAATGCTGACAGGAAACCCAGAGTACTGATCAGGTCAGTAATCCACAAATATCTAACTGATTAATGCTGGCAGAAAACCCAGAATACAGATCAGGTCGGTAATCCACAAATATCTAGCTGATTAATGCTGGCAGGAAACCCAGAATACAGATCAGGTAGGTAATCCACAAATATCTAACTGATTAATGCTGGCAGGAAACCCAGAGTACTGATCAGGTCAGTAATCCACAAATATCTAACTGATTAATGCTGGCATGAAACCCAGAATACTGATCAGGTAGGTAATCCGAAAATATCTAGCTGATTAATGCTGGCAGGAAACCCAGAATACAGATCAGGTCGGTAATCCACAAATATCTAGCTGATTAATGCTGGCAGGAAACCCAGAGTACTGATCAGGTCAGTAATCCACAAATATCTAACTGATTAATGCTGGCAGGAAACCCAGAATACAGATCAGGTAGGTAATCCACAAATATCTAGCTAATTAATGCTGGCAGGAAACTCAGAATACTGATCAGGTAGGTAATCCACAAATATCTAGCTGATTAATGCTGGCAGGAAACCCAGAATAATGATCAGGTCGGTAATCCACAAATATCTAACTGATTAATGCTGACAGGAAACCCAGAATACTGATCAGGTAGGTAATCCACAAATATCTAACTGATTAATGCTGGCAGGAAACCCAGAATACTGATCAGGTCAGTAATCCACAAATATCTAGCTGATTAATGCTGGCAGGAAACCCAGAATACTGATCAGGTCGGTAATCCACAAATATATAACTGATTAATGCTGGCAGGAAACTCAGAATACTGATCAGGTAAGTAATCCACAAATATCTAGCTGAATAATGCTGGCTGGAAACCCAGAATACTGATCAGGTCAGTAATCCACAAATATCTAACTGATTAATGCTGGCAGGAAACCCAGAATACTGATCAGGTCGGTAATCCACAAATATCTAACTGATTAATGCTGGCAGGAAACCCAGAATACTGATCAGGTCGGTAATCAACAAATATCTAACTGATTAATGCTGGCAGGAAACCCAGAGTACTGATCAGGTCGGTAATCCACAAATATCTTGCTGATTAATGCTGGCAGGAAACCCAGAGTACTGATCAGGTAGGTAATCCACAAATATCTAACTGATTAATGCTGGCAGGAAACTCAGAATACAGATCAGGTCGGTAATCCACAAATATCTAACTGATTAATGCTGGCAGGACACCCAGAATACTGATCAGGTCAGTAATCCACAAATATCTAACTGATTAATGCTGGCAGGAAACCCAGAGTACTGATCAGGTCGGTAATCCACAAATATCTAACTGATTAATGCTGGCAGGACACCCAGAATACTGATCAGGTCAGTAATCCACAAATATCTAACTGATTAATGCTGGCAGGAAACCCAGAGTACTGATCAGGTCAGTAATCCACAAATATCTAACTGATTAATGCTGGCAGGAAACCCAGAATACAGATCAGGTCAGTAATCCACAAATATCTAACTGATTAATGCTGGCAGGACACCCAGAGTACAGATCAGGTCGGTAATCCACAAATATCTAACTGATTAATGCTGGCAGGAAACCCAGAGTACTGATCAGGCCGGTAATCCACAAATATTTAGCTGATTAATGCTGGCAGGAAACCCAGAATACTGATCAGGTAGGTAATCCACAAATATCTAGCTGATTAATGCTGGCAGGAAACCCAGAATACAGGTCAGGTAGGTAATCCACAAATATCTAACTGATTAATGCGGGCAGGAAACCCAGAACACTGATCAGGCCGGTAATCCACAAATATTTAGCTGATTAATGCTGGCAGGAAACCCAGAACACTGATCAGGCCGGTAATCCACAAATATTTAGCTGATTAATGCTGGCAGGAAACCCAGAATACTGATCAGGTAGGTAATCCACAAATATCTAACTGATTAATGCGGGCAGGAAACCCAGAACACTGATCAGGCCGGTAATCCACAAATATTTAGCTGATTAATGCTGGCAGGAAACCCAGAATACTGATCAGGTCAACTGACAGACGTACATAACTGAAAACACCCGGAGAAAAAATAATCAACAAAACAATGAATTGCAACGTTAATAAGCAAAAACGGAACAGACAAGAGGATTATTTTACATACACTATTTAACAATTTATCTGTGTACAGTCTGGTGGATATTGGAAATAAATTTCAAATACAACTTTCATAGCTACTTGTTTCTTTTAGGGTTTATTCGGGATATTTTAGGACAATATACAGTGTGTGTTTATTTATTATATGACTTATGAGACACCTGCATTCTGAGCACATTTACTTCCCGATTCCTATCCTTTTAATGCCAATCACAAGGCAGATAGGTGCAAGGTAACCATTATCTTACTAGCTGGCGGTTTACCAACCGGTCCCTTTAGAACGGACTTCGACCTCCTGCTTCCAAGACGGATGCATTAACCACTCGGCCAAAGGAGACGTTTATTTAAATACAGCCTGGTGGATATTGGCAATTCCGATACATTTCAAATTAATGTTTGAATCAAAGCTTCTTGTTTCTTTTTAGGGTATATTCGAGATACTTATGGACAATATGACATTGCTTTCTATGCGGCTGTTGGCTCTACCTTGTTGATTTGGTTAAATAGTACTGTTGTGTCGTGGATTGTTTATTCAAGAAAAAAGAGAAAGGAAAAAACAGAAGCTGAACAAAATAGCCAACACAAATATGAGGTTTTGTAATAAATAAACTAGGTCATTGTTCGTGTGTGTGTTTTTTTCGGCGCAGCCGTACTTATATGGCTTTTCTTTTTGCATATCAGTGTTGTGTAAACCACTCAAATCTTACATTAACCACTAATCCAAGTTCTCTTCAACCGAACAAGTTTTCACATGTTGACCTGTCAATATGGGGTACGCTACCTTACTGAAATCCACTGAATTTCGGTAAAATTACCTGATGAACATAATATTGTTTGCCTTAACAGCTGCGCCTGAAAGTAGATATACACTATATTTCAAGATTTATCTAGTGAGTAGTGTTGTAAGTTAATCCCTCGGGAAATGGCCTGGCGTTGGAATAAAGAAGATTCTAGGTTTTATGTACCAGTCACGAAAATAAATCCCCACATGTAAGACGTTTATAAACATGAAGGTGTGATTTCACGACTGATACAATAAGTACTGATGAACTTTATTGAAAGTGACCAGCAATCGTAACATCTCGGCATTTTGTTATGTTACACAACAAATCTTAATCTTCAGATTGCAATTAATTTGCTTACTACAGATTGCGCTGACCATGTTTTTCAAGATATTTCTTGTTTCTTTTGACTATCATGGTGATACAAAAACAGACATGACTTGTCACGCAGCTGCAATATAAATCAAAGCGCTGAAAGCACTGCAGTTGGTCGGTATTGTACACTGGTTTTGTGTTTCACAGATTCACAGAAAATGCAAAGTAAAATACCAAGGTAGCGTCTGATCACTTTGTACAAGTGAAGTTCCATATTAGTGCGAAGTGATTTTCTCGAAGATGCTCATTTAAATTAATTGAATTTACATAATACATTTTAGTATAGAAATACAAAGCCATTATGAGCATTTAACAATAATCAAAGCATGGAAAGTGCTGACAGCGAGGGGCTCACTGCAGATCACAGATGTCACTTGGACATAGATTAACCGATCACAATAGCCTATCAAGAACACTTTGTTAATTCAGTATATTGAATAATGAATAATATAGGAGTTGTATACATAAGATTGTATACACATAATTGTTATAGACGGTCAGAAGAATAAATGCGGAAGAAGTAAACAGTACCTTCATGTAAGTTACAGAATAACCTCAACAATAAGACCACCATTGGGACTCATGAAAACGGTCTTCTTATTGAGGTGATTTTAATATTTATGTTGAATAAAGAGCAAAACATTGAAAATGAACTTGAACATTTCTAAAAATTGAGGTGGTCTCATTATTTAGGCGTTTATTCATTGTTTGAGGGCGTATACATACAACGCATTAAAGACTTCTAAGACCATTATTTTGAAAAACTTATTTATTTAAACGTTTTAACTATTTAGTAAAACAGTCATCAAGAGTTAAAAGCTTGACTAGAATTTATGTAAAATAATTATGCATAAACTAAGCAGTCTCACAGAAAGAAAAATGCTCAGCAACTTAAGTGAGCAACATCGATCCACTTTCTTTCAAAACTGTATTAGTTTCTGAAATTAGTTTTCAATATAATAAGTTGAATAATTTCATGTAAGTGTGTACTAAAAACAGCCCACTTATCAATGAAAAGTATGTGCCAATGCAAAGTATCTGAAGTTTTGTGTGAATCATAGACCAATAAAAATCTCACAGCTAATAACAGAAAATAAAGCCAAACTCAGTTTAATATAAAAAGTGTTCGAACATAATCAGCCGTTATACACAGACACAAACAATAGACAATTCCCAATGACATAAGCTCTCTGGTCAAGCTAACAATTGGAAAGCTTTACCACCCAAAATTTGCAAACAATATTAATTGCGCCAGATGTTTGGCTCAAACCCACAATCCCCTAAACACTGGTACAACCCTTTACCGACACAGCTAACGGAGTTGCCATCTAACCCCCACACAGTAAATGAGTAATTCAGCATGTTGTAAAGAACATTTGCATGCATTCTGCATACATTCAAGAAATTCGCTCGATCCGACCTCGGACGACTTATAAAGATCAGAATCTTACTTGAAAGCTATACCTGTATGATGAAGTGTAGCATGTCTGTTGTTTTGGCATCATCATCATGTCAAATTCGACAATCTGTCCCAGGGTTACACGTTTGACAACGTATTTTCTCCCTTGTCTTGCGTTTTCGTGGACGCCGCCATTTGTTCGCTATCATGGGAAATTCCATAATAATTAACAGTTGACAATAAAGTATTCAATTTAGGACATTTTCCGTAAATCGTCGATATGCTACGGAACGATAACGGAAACTTGAATTTCCCATGCACACGCGTGATACGTAAATGATCACTTGCGTGGCTGCGGCGCCTGAAGACAATTTTTCTGTAATTGCAATATTTCAACTGCAATTTCTTTGGGGTAGATTCTATCATGATAAACTCACATTTTTAATCAGTGAAAAAACAAGATTGTGTTAATTTTCGTTTTGATTTGTTACGCTTACCTCGACAAGAAAGTTTCCATATGACGGTTTTCTAAAACCATCAACAAGTGATGTTTTTCTGTATTTCCAGATGATGTTTTCTCACAAGTCCTTTGATTTCCTTTCTGTTCAGGTAGTATATATATATAGTGATGGAGGTTGTTGTTGTAGGTGCTGTTGTTGTAGTATATATATATAGTGATGGAGGTTGTTGTTGTAGGTGCTGTTGTTGTAGTATATATATATAGTGATGGAGGTTGTTGTTGTAGGTGCTGTTGTTGTAGTATATATATATAGTGATGGAGGTTGTTGTTGTAGGTGCTGTTGTTGTAGTATATATATATAGTGATGGAGGTTGTTGTTGTAGGTGCTGTTGTTGTAGTATATATATATAGTGATGGAGGTTGTTGTTGTAGGTGCTGTTGTTGTACTTGTTTGAATTTGAGTAGTTGTATAAATAATAATTGTTTTAGTTGTTGTTTTTGAGGTTGTTGTTATAGTTGTTGCTTTTGATGTGTTTTTGTTATATTTATAGTTGTTGCTTTTTTATTCGTTGGTATAATTGTAGTTAGTGCTTTAACCACCGTAGAATAACAGAAATAATAAGTGCTCCGTAGAATTTGACTAATTGTTGCCACGAGGAGATAATGTGGATATTAATTTACCAATAGAAAATGTTCGTGAATGTATCACTTGTATTGACGTCAATGCCCAGAAAGTTATTTGCAAGTGAATAGACGTTTGTAAAATTCAACATTTTCACCCAAAACTTTATTGACAACACTGGTACATGTATAAGATGTGATGTTTTGCATCATAGACTTAGTGCTTTCGAAATGTCGATTTACAAAATTACTGCAGAACGGGCCCTTTAAATTGTCTCTACTAATCACTAATACAACATATGTTGCTAGAATATAACCCATCCTTTTATCTGCCGATTCATCATTAAATTGTACAACATATTGACTGAACGCACAGATACACAATGGAGGTACAAAGCTAACGAAGGTAAATTTACCGATGATATTTTATATTTTATTTCAGTAATTATCGACGAATTTATTAAAGCTAGTATATATTTTGACCATAAAATACACTCATTTTTCTGTTTCATCTGTTTTGAATATTAATAATAATAATAATGCATGTCTATTACTATGTTACGTACGTTAGAGTTGGCGCCGAGTGTATTAGTTACTGTAAATCACTTTATTTTCGCGACAACGTAATTTCCGCGTTAATTCGCGAATCCGGAGACACGTGAATTCAACTTTTTCGCGAAAGTATGCTTGTTGCAAATATTATCATGCAAGTACGAATTTGGTACATATCCGAAATTGCGTAAGCTCTGTTATGTATACATAAGCGAAGTAAAGTGTGAAACGATTTGATTCGTAAATAGATGTTCAAAAACAACACTAAACTTACTGGCATATATAAATGTATGGAAATGTTTGCAAGTAAATAAAAGAAATACCACCAGTTATCACGTCTTTTATTTCATAATTCATTTGTTAAATAAATAGCATCAAACAGAATATAAAACAACACTTAAAGTGACGCGAATTCATCATTCGCAAAATACTTCTTGTTAAGTTATTTTGCGATAATTTCATGTGGCGACAATAAAGTGATGTACAGTATGTGCGGCAATCCTGGGTGACCTATCCCGTGTTCCTGGGTGACCTATCCCGTGTTCCTGGGTGACCTATCCCGTGTTCCTGGGTGACCTATCCCGTGTTCCTGGGTGACCTATCCCGTGTTCCTGGGTGACCTATCCCGTGTTCCTGGGTGACCTATCCCGTGTTCCTGGGTGACCTATCCCGTGTTCCTGGGTGACCTATCCCGTGTTCCTGGGTGACCTATCCCGTGTTCCTGGGTGACCTATCCCGTGTTACTAGGTGACCTATCCCGTGTTCCTGGGTGACCAACCAGTACCAACCTGATCTTACACAAGCAACTGACATCTTTCCCGAATTTAAATGTCACTGAGAACATATTATCACCCGGGGATCGATTCTTCGATTGGCAGTGAAGCGCACCATTTACTCTGCATGCTGTCAACTCGTCTCTTTTAAAAAAGGGTGATAAAGTAGGGTTATATTTTTAATAAAAGTAGGGATTTTATTGTCTAAAAGTAGGGACAGTAGGGTTAATTCCTTACTTTTAGAATATCAAAAATGGTAAAATGTTACCGCACTGTACATTCTCAAGCAAGTAAAACAGTAGGGAAAATATAGGAAAAGTAGGGCCCACTTGACAGCCTGACTGTGTTAACCGGTCGGGTTCAATACATGACTAAATTAAAGATGTATCTGGCTGAAATGAACGTAAACTATTTCACCTGGCTTCAAACAGTGTTGTTGCTACATTGACTAAAGCATCTTTAGTACGAACAATGCAATGTAATACCGAATACAAAAATATTGTTACGCACGTACAGAGCTTACAAATGTTAAACAAACGGGAAGGTTTTATTCTTAATTAACATCTTTTATCGAACAATACAGAGGCATTCATTATTAATGTATTATTTGATAATGCAGGTTTGCTGATTATTTTAAGCACATTGAATATATTTCATGATTGTTTAGATGAAAACCGAACAAAAAAATGAGCATGGTGTCGACAATTATGACGCCCTTTTGTTACCCCATTAGAGTCCTTTTCAGAGTGTATTTATGCTACTGAAAAATATTACATACATTGAGTTAATGTTTCGGGATGATTTTATTAATCATTGAGCAATAAGAATTAAATGCATTTTTAACCATTGAGTAAAAACTAGTAGGCCTTTCTAATTAATTTTAACAGTGTTCAGCTTTTATAAGATGCTGTTAAAGTTGCTGAAATACTACGTCACGCGTAAGTAGTCCGTACAGCAGTAAATTACACTTTTAGGAAATTGGGTCAAGTGCATTGTATCCGAAATGTAGCATACAATACATAAGTCATTGGGGCTAAAGCCTCGGGCAAAGAAAGAGTAATGTCTGAGTCGTAGTGTATTGTGTCTCACGATCGAACTTATCGAACGATTCTCCTAGTTATTCCTTACGGTCGGCCAGGCCATTCCTTGCGCCCCTGTTCCCTTACATATGTACCCTTTAACTCATCATGTGCCTTATGTTTTATGGATTGTTGTTTTCCCGGAGGTCTGTCTATGTGTGTGTGTGTGTGGGGGGGCGGCATTGTCGTATGTATGTGTCGTTCCATGTAGCAATTTATTCCTTCCCTTTTAAGTTTTAACAATATTGTACAGCAATATCTGAACAGTTGTAGAAACTGTGTTAGTGTAAATTACTATCGTTTCACAACATCTGCTTGTCATACGTGTTGTAATTATGGCATGGGATATACATACATTATTGTTTTAAAATTAGTATCCAGAGCGTCATTGAATCAACAGTTATTTTTGTTGTTAATATAATTATATAAGTTTTCAGAGACTGGCTCATAATATATACAATCAGTTAAAATGAAATGTAGTAAATATTTGGTGTTTCCATTTCGTTCACGTAATTTAAACATTGGGTAAAATATTACCATGTGATATTTCAAGTACTTTTTGCAAATTGGTGTACATGTACTTGAATTTAATGTAATGTATAATACAGTTCACTTACATGAATTGTGATGATTTGGTGACGTGAGCCAATTAGTTTCAGACAAATTTGCTGTGCGCCGGTGACGTGAGAGACATCAACAACATTCACACTGGTTTTTGCCCATACGATCCTTCCAATGTATAAACATGATTAATAAAACGAGGTGTAGTTGAACACGTAGATAAACATTTATCATTCGTCTAATTAATTGTCGAGAATATTATCATAACCATAAGCAGAACTCGTATGGATACTTATGCCTTGTATTTTGATGAGTCAACGAAATACGAATAGCAATGTTCGATAAATTATTATCATATGTCGGCTCGACAAAGGCGGTGAATGTGTACGAAGAAATTGGCGAAGATTAACGAGTGAAAGTTTCATCTTGCCCAATACTAACGCTGGATTTCTTTGTACTTGAAGGTGTTGTCGAAATAATTACCATAAGGAGAAACAGAAGAAGTGCGCAGTACAAGGACATAAAACAATACACTGGCATAAAACAATACTCCGACATGCATTATACGTGTGGACAAAACAAGGACAAACAATAAACGCACATATAATACAATACACACATCAGACAACCGAGTATACCGTTAAGCAATTTCGAATTATATTTTAAAGCTGTTAATAACCCGGATGATCATTTCTTTAACCCCGAACGTTTTATTAACAATGAATTCGACATACTGTTTTACGAATTAGATGTGCCTTTTCGTCTCGAAGAAATTTTAAAATGTATTAAGCTACTGAAAAATGGCAAATCCTCAGGACCGGACTATTATATAAACGAATTTTTCATTCACGGAGCTAAGGAATTAGCACCATTTTTATGCACTTTATTCAATACCGTATTAAATACTGGTATTTTCCCTAGTTCTTGGTCCGAAGGATATATTATACCTCTTCATAAAAAAGGAAATATAAATGACCCTTCAAATTATCGGGGAATCACATTGCTAAGTACGCTCGGAATACTTTTTACTAGTCTTTTAAACCAGAGATTAAATTCATGGGCTGAAAACTATAACGTTTACCTCGAAGCCCAAGCAGGGTTTAGACGCGGTATGAGCACCGCGGATAATATTTTTGTACTACATGGCATAATAACTCATATGATAAATTCTAGTAAAAAATTATATTGTTGTTTTATCGATTTTAGTAAAGCTTTTGACTAAGTAGAAAGGAACACTTTGTGGATGAAATTAATAAAAATGGGTGTAAGAGGTAAAATCATGACTGTATTAAGAAGTATGTACAATAATATAAAAACACGTGTAAAGTTTGACAACATGTTAGGCAATGAATTCTCATGTATGCTTGGTGTAAGACAAGGAGACTGTCTGTCCCCTTTCTTATTTTCGATGTTTTTAAACGATATTGAAGAGTACTTTGTATTAAATAATTTTCAAGGTATTGAAATGCATATGATAAAATTGTTTTTACTGTTATACGCTGATGATATTGCCATTTTCTCAGAAACAGAGTCTGGTATGCAGAAAGGATTAAATATATTACATGATTATTGTATGAAATGGAAATTAAAAATTAATGTCAACAAGACAAAGATAATGGTCTTTAGAAAAGCCGGACAGCTACCAAGAAACATTACTTTTTTATTAAATGGCAAACAAATTGAAATAGTCTCAGCATTTTCATATCTTGGCATTGTCTTTACACAAGGTGGTTCTTTTGCAGAAACAGAGAAAAGTCTAGCCGGAAAGGCCCAAAAAGCTATATTCAAATTGAATAAATATTTAATGAAATTTTCTGATGTATCGATACCCCATAGACTAGAATTGTTTGATAAGTTAGTTTTACCCATATTATGTTATGCATGTGAAGTCTGGGGGTTTTATAACGCTAAACATATAGAGCGAATTCATACAATATATTGTAAAAATATGTTAAGTGTAAAACGTTCAACACAAAATGACTTTATATATGGTATATTAGGTAGATTTAGTATGGAAAACACTAGATACCTTAGAATTATTAAGTACTGGTTAAAAATTGTGAATAGCTCAGAAAATAAATATTACAAATTAATATATGACATACTAAAAACAGACGCAGATTTATATCCAAATAAACATTGTTGGGTCACGTCAGTTAAAACACTCCTGTCAAATTTAGGTTTTCAAGATGTTTGGCTAGCACAAGGTGTTGGAAACAATAAGTTATTCTTACACGCTTTCAAACAACGTTTACATGACGTAAGTTTACAAGACTGGCATACACGTGTAGAAGAATCTTCCAGAACATTATTTTATAAAGAAATTATTAGTTTTGACTTTCAGTATTTCCTTAAATGTTTAAATATCCCAAAATTTAGAATAGCTATGACACGTTTAATCGTCTCTTCTCATAATCTTTTCATAGAAACAGGCAGATGGCAAAGACCAAGAATTGAAGTTCAAGATAGATTATGTAATTCTTGTCATAAAGTTGAAAATGAATATCATTTCATTCTCGAATGTATAAAATACAACGAACTACGTGAAATATATATAAGTAGATTTTATTGGATAAGACCTAATATGTTTAAACTGAAATTACTTTTTGAAAACAGAAATGCAAATGTTATTCAAAACCTAAGCGTTTTCATATTCAAAGCATTTAAAATCAAACAAAATGAAATGTAGTCGACTATGTTTGATTATTCTCAATTTATATGTTTATAAATGCGTAAGAATTTTATTATTAAATCTATCTTTCATGGAACACTGTACTTATACATGTAATCACTTGTTATCAAAATAATTATTTTGTCTTCTTATACCATTTGTTGTCAATGTTCAATGTTCTCATATCTTCATTTTGAAATACTGTTGTATTAACATTCAAATGTCAACTTCTCTTGCATATGTTTGTATTTCTATAACGAAACCTGTCATTTTTCACGAAACACATTTATATTGCACTGTTATGTATATAACTATATGTAAACTGAGATAGGATCTGTTCCCTTAATATATTGTTTTTATCTTACAATGTCCAAATACTTAATTTCCCATCACAGATGGCATCGTATTTCTTTATACATATAATTGCCTGGGATATGAAGATGTTTTTTGTTTTCTTCAGACATTTTGTTTTGCTTACGATGGTCGAACATTTCATTTCATTGCGTTTAGAATACAAGTAAAACTATTATTAATCACCTGCTAAGGTATATAGCCCTTAAAACAATTATATATTAAATCATTAACCCCACCTTCTCCGTTTAAACTAGCCCCATCCAACCGTCCTACCCTAGTTTTAGAGTATTGGCCTCTCCGTATATTTACAAACTAAATATACAAAACTAGAACGAAGCTTCAATCACATTCTATTTATTTAATTTGAGAAGTATTGCCTGCTGTATGATATGTATAACATTGTATTGATATTGCTGTTTTCACATTTTGCCACTATGTTGTGTATTGATATGTGTCAATCTCACGGGCCTCCGGCCTACAGATATATTGAAAATAAAACGTACATATACAAATACGGTATACAGCCAAACAATAAAAGGACATACTACCCAGTAATATAATATATACATATTCTATACACTTTCATATAATACACGCACATACAATACACGCGCATACAATACACGCGCATACAATACACGCACATACAATACACGCACATACAATACACGCGCATACAATACACTCACATACAATACACGCACATACAATACACGCACATACAATTCACGCACATACAATACACGCACATACAATACACGCACATACAATACACGCGCATACATTACACGCACATACAATACACGCGCATACAATACACGCGCATACAATACACGCACATACAATACACGCGCATACATTACACGCACATACAATACACGCACATACAATACACGAACATACAATACACGCGCATACATTACACGCGCATACATTACACGCACATGCAATACACGCACATACAATACACGCACATACGTTACATGTATGTACACTACCAGGACAAACAAAACGCGCGCATACAATATACGGACATACAATACACGCACACATACACGCACACATACAATACACGTACATTACAATACGCGTACATACAATAAACGGACATACAATACACGTAAAATACACGCACACATACAATACTCGCACATTGCAATACACGTACATACAATACACGGACAAATACAATACACAGTCACATAACACGCGGATATACGATGAAATCAGTGTGTACTTCGCGTAAAGCTTTCGTGATGTTTGTATGTCTAGTTCTACAGAGCATTGCAAATGGTGTCGCTGTAAGTTTTGGTGTGATGTTCGCGGAACTTGTGGATGTGTTTGATGCACCAAGATCCAAGGCGGCCCTTATTCAGGGTCTCTTTATGTTCTGTATGACGTCAGGAGGTATTTTTATCATCATAAAAATCTATTTCAGTAATAGACCGCCCTTCATAGTTATCGAAGTTTCAACGAAAAGAACCGACTGACCAATTCTTGTCATCTAAGTACATTTAAATACTAGTGATAAACAGGGAAATCTCAATAATACGACCAACCTTGATATCCTTAAAATCTGGTATTATTATTGAGGTGGTCTTAATATTAAGTTTGAATATTAAGAGCAAAACAGTGCAATTAGATTTGTGTTCTTCTTCAAAAATTGTGTTCTTAATTTTGAGGAAGTCTTATTATTGAGGAAGTCTTATTATTGAGGTGGTCTTTAAGTGATGTTTTACTGTACTAGAGCAGTGCAACCTTTCTAGAGCAATATATTCTGGAAAAGAAATTCGGTTGTTGGTGTGAGGATGTTCATCTAGAGAGGTTAGATCGAAATTGATGTGAAAAGGAAGTTGATGTTAAGAGAGTGTGTCGCCTACGAGAGGGCTCCTCTAAGCATGTTGCACTGTTGACACTATTTATCAGTACAAATCTCTCCGTTTCTAGTAACCTCCATTCAGTCGTTTTAATTAATCCTTCTGTCATTCACAGGAATTCTTTGGACCGGTATATTCAGGCGGGTCGGGACCGGATTATCGGTCATTTTCGGTTCTCTGGTAGCAAGTGTAGGATTATTTGCCAGTGCATATAGTCCAAATTTGGAAGTGATAGCAATATGCACTGGTATTATAGGCGGTAGGTTAATTTGTTCGTTTTAATCACATCCGCAGAAATATTTCATAAGTCATAAAATAAGAAAACACCTTTCTTCCTACCATACCTTAAGCAGAATTACGAGTTATCACTGAATGCATCAAAAGTTTATGTTATTCTTGCGATAAAAGTAGAGCTACATATCTTGTCTAGACAAACCTACCAAGTACGTTGCTTTTTAAAAGATGTGTTTTTCTGTTATGTCAGCTAAGCTTCATTCAAAAGTGCTCCCCTACCTTCCACTATCCTCCTATCTGCTCCACTTTGCTCTGCTCCACTCCGCCATGCTCTGCTCCACTCCACTCCACTATGCTCTGCTATGTTATGCTCTACTCCACTCTACTATGCTCGGCTCAGTCCTGCTCTACTTTGCTCTGCTCCACTCCACTATACTAATCTCTGTTCTGCTCTTCTCTGCTCTGCTCCACTCCAATATGCTCAGCTCCGTTATGATCTACTCTGCTCTGCTCCACTCCACTATGCTCAGGTCTGTTCTACTCTGCTCTGCTCCACTCCATTATACTCAACTCTGTTCTGCTCTGCTCCACTCCACTATGCTCAGCTCTACTCTGCTCTGTTCCACTATGCTCAGCTCTGTTCTGTTCTTCTCCACTCCATTCTACTATATTCAGCTCTGTTCTACTCTAATCTGCTCCATTCCACCGTGCTCAGCTCTATTCTTCTCTCTGCTCCCCTCTACTATGCTCAGCTCTGTTCTATACTACGCCGCTCTGCTCCACTCCATTATGATCAGCTATGTTCTGCTCTTCTCTGCTTTGCTCCTTTCAACTATGCTCAGCTCCGTTATGCTCCACTCCACTATGCTCAGCCATACTCTGCTGCTCAGCTCTGTTCTGCTCTACGCCGCTCTCCTCCACTCCACTATGCTCAGCTCTGTTCTGCTCTACTCTGATCTGCTCCACTCCACTATGCTCAGCTCTGTGCTACTCTACTCTGCTCCACTCCGCTCTTGTCCGCTCTACTCCACTCCCCTATGCTCAGCTATATTGTGCTCTACGTCGCTCTGCTTCAATCCACAATGCCCAGCTCTCTTCTGCTCTACGCCGCTCTGCTCCATTCCACTGTGCTCAGCTCTGTCCTCTCTACGCCGCTCTGCTCCACTCCACTATGCTCAGCTATGTTCCTCTCTACGCCGCTCTGCTCCACTCCACTATGCTCAGCTCTGTTCTGCTCCATTTCGCTCTGCTCCTCTCTGTTAGTTACTCTCTGTTACACTTATCTCGACCACTCTGGGCTTTCTCCGCTCCGTTCCATCGTGTTAACGTCTGCTATACTCCGCTATGTTCAACTCCGCCCTGTTCAACTCCGCCCTGTTCAACTCGCTCTATTCTAATCGGTTCTATTCTACTGCGCTTTGTTCTACTCCGTTCTGTTCTACTCCGCTCTGTTCTTCACAGCTCTTTTCTATTCCATTCTGTACTACTCCGCCTAGTTCAGCTGCGCTCTGTTCTACACACCTCTGTTCTACACACCTCTGTTCTATTCTGCTCTGTTCTACTCCGCTCTGTTCTACTCCACTCTGTTCTACTCCGCTCTGTTTTACTCACCTCTGTTCTACTCCGCTCTGTTCTACTCCGCTCTGTTCTACTCCGCTATGTTGTACTCCGCTCTGTTCTACTCTGTCTCTGTTCTACTCCGCTCTGTTGTACTGCGCTCTGTTCTACTCTGTCTCTGTTGTACTCCGCTATGTTGTACTCCGCTCTGTTGTACTCCGCTCTATTCTACTCCGCTCTGTTCTACTCCGCTCTGTTGTACTCCGCTCTGTTCTACTCTGTCTCTGTTCTACTCCGCTCTGTTGTACTGCGCTCTGTTCTACTCTGTCTCTGTTGTACTCCGCTCTGTTCTACTCTGTCTCTGTTCTACTCCGCTCTGTTATACTCTGTCTCTGTTCTACTCCGCTCTGTTCTACTCTGTCTCTGTTCTACTCCGCTCTGTTCTACTCTGTCTCTGTTCTACTCCGCTCTGTTATACTCCGCTATGTTCTATTCTGTCTCTGTTCTACTCCGCTCTGTTCTACTCTGTCTCTGCTCTACTCATCTATGTTCTACTCCGCTCTGTTCTACTCTGTCTCTGCTCTACTCATCTCTGTTCTACTCCGCTCTGTTCTACTCTGTTTCTGTTTTACTCATCTCTGTTCTACTCCGCTCTGTTCTACTCTGTCTATGCTCTACTTATCTCTGTTCTATTCCGCTCTGTTCTATTCCGCTCCGTTCTACTCCGTTCTACTCCGTTCTGTATCGTTCTTATAATTATATCATGTTCGATATTAAGTTGTGTGCTTTTATTAAAGGTATTGGAACTTCCATTAACACATTCGCGACTTTTGTGATGACAAGTTGGGTATTTCACGAGGATCCGGGATTTCCTTTATCCCTTGTGACGGTTGGTTCCAGTATTGGACAAATTATTATGCCATATTTAACAGACGTCTTTATAAACCTGTACACGTGGCCGGGCGCCTTTCAATTTCTTGCCGCCGTCACTCTTCAATGTGTTCCGTGCGGACTTCTTCTACATCTTGCACGAGACATGTGTGTTTATGATAGATCGAAGAACACATGCACCATATATGATGTCTGCGATATTAAAGTTATGAAAGATGTCGTTATATGGATAATATTAATTACCTATTTCATATGGTCCATGTCAGGTACGTTGTTTTCATTTTCTTTGTATTTCAACGAAGATGTTTGTATATGCATCAGTAATGGTCAGTAATGCATATCAAGATTAACATTACGTTAGTTAGATCACTTTATCTGCTGTTATCTATTTTTCATAGCCCTTTTCTCCGTCGGCATTAAAGTACGTTCAAGGTATAATGAAAATACTTCATACTTAAACAATACCCACAAAGGCCCCCGCGAAAACAACAGTCCGAAAACATTAGGCACGGAAGAGGTGCAAGCGTAAACACGTATGTGAATAGAGGTGTAAGGAATGGTCTGCCCGAGAAGGAGAATTTTGGTGGACAACAAGGGGAACATTTAATAGATGGAATACATCACCGATCAAGTCAAGAGAGTCAGTAATAATTGGCCGAACGGGGCGGGGGGGGGGGGGGGAGTAACATGAATAACTTTTTTTATAAGTGAAGGAACTGAACATACATCTAAAACAAAAAATAAAGTCTTGGAACTGTCAGTAAAAATACTGGGATTTTAATCAATTTAGCAGCTAGCTAACCTCACACTTAACCGCTATATGATAATTGAATCCCAACATATACACTTAAAATGACTATCTAGACAGTAACTAACCATAATGTCACACACCAGACTCGTGTAGTGTTTTTTCAGCTAGTATTATGTTAGAAAACATATTATACCGTATTATTTGGACATAGGCTAGCATCTGGTAAGTACCACATACCTTCTGTAAACCAGCTGGGTAGCTTCCTCACGTATAAATTCTACTTCCCGTTTGGGATTCGATTCTACAACAATGAGGGGCAAGTGATTTGAAGTCAATGACCATAATCACTCGGCCACGGAGGCATCTTGCCGCAATCTAGATATGCACGATTGTGAGTTTTCCATGATTAAATAAATAAATGAGTTCTAATACGGTTTAATGATGTTGAATAACACAATAGTTGTTCATTTCCTTTGCAGTTTTCGTGGAAATTTGGTTTCTCGTAGATCAGGTTATGTCGGTGGGGTTTTCTCGTGAGAACGGTACAATCTTGCTGTCTACCATTGGCTTCGCAAATCTGATTGGTCGAGTTACCGGAAGTGTTTTAAGATATAAATGTAACACGATTCCATCAATTATTCATTGGTTGTACGTGTGTCCAATGGTTGCTGTCGGACATACCTTGATAATATGTTACCTAGATAATTATACGGTCCTCGTTGCCGCTTGTGTCATACATGGCTTGGGGTTTGGAATGACAAATGCTCTGATAGCGACAATAGTATACGAATCAACAAATCATGACATGTACCCACAGACAATGGCTCTTGTCAACTTTACTTTTGGAGTAGCGAATTTATTAATCAACTTATTTGGGGGTAAGTTATCTTGTTAGAGCGAAGTGTTTGAACG
Organism: Mactromeris polynyma; assembly: GCA_032209605.1. Classification (NCBI taxonomy): domain Eukaryota; kingdom Metazoa; phylum Mollusca; class Bivalvia; order Venerida; family Mactridae; genus Mactromeris; species Mactromeris polynyma. Next base: position 4,415,161 of record JASFXZ010000014.1, read on the forward strand.
AGGGTGTGTGTTCAGGCCCTGATCTCCCCTCTCCATCTCAGCAACATCTCAGCTCAAATTTGGTCTCAAATCGTTTTGATTTTTCTAAAAAGTTTTCAAGAGATGCAAATTGAGATTTGTCACAATTTCTGACTGAGAAGGCTTATTACACTTGGATATTATCACAACAATCAAATATACACAAAGAAAAAAGTAAAGCACACCTGGACTTTTTCAATGAAAAATGATTTGATTCTTACCAGGACATAATTGACTATATAACCAAAGCAATATGTATGCATTTTGCAAGAAAAAACACCCTGCCAATAAGAAAACAACACTTGGATTAAATTTTAATACATATTTTGTCCAATAATTACTAGGCCAATTTCACACAATCAATAAAAGCATTGATCTTCAAAATTCTTAAGTGGACACAATTACGGTTAGTTCAGGTTTAAAATATCACTTCGGGTCTCTAGATTCACATCCCTAATTCAAATGTTCAGTAGCATGTATAGTCGTCTCCTTGCGCTCGAATGATAGCTTAAACCTTGTGTCTCATCCCCTCAGTCAGACGTCGTACATGTTTGCGTGACAACTCCCGATACAAATCTCTTCTAGTTCAGGTCGACTCTGCACAGGAGGTTCTAGTGCGTGAATGCGACGGCCAAGAATGTCTCATATATGCTTCATCTGATTCAACTCCGGACTCATAGCGGGCCAGGTCATACCAGTCAAAATATCATGTTGTGCTTAGCTTTTTTGTGCATATACAAAATATTACAATAAATCCACGAAATATATAATAAAGAAGTTAAAACTGGTTGTGATAGAAGAGGTCTAAGTACTTTGTTAAGGGAGATCAATTTCAACCTCGTTTGCTTTCCGAGCAAGAATAATTTATTAATTACAGAGAGACATATAATTATGAATTAGGTATCTCTGTAGAAATAGTTTACAGCAAGGAATTGTGTTTTTCAAACATGATCCGCTGGTGTACGCTGCAGATTCAATTGCTTCATGTACATTATAAATTAATTATCGAAATACATGTCAATGAATAATGAATAGCAACTGTACAATATCGTTTGTTCGCCAACTCTAATTCTTCTCATGTGTTTCAAGTAGAACATTTTAGTCTTGCAAACTAACCCTGCATGTTTAGCGTTTACGCCGGTGCTGGAATATCAGAAGATTTCAAGGACTTCCGGATAGAAATATCCGTGTCCGTTACCCTCAAACAGTAACACTCGAGTCGGATTTCTTCCATCCGAACCTGAAGCCAGTGAAATATTCTTATAGTACTGGTTTGATACCCAGCTAAGATAGTGAAGTCAACAGATCAATGTGTATAAATACAATTTTGCTTAAAAATGACATTTTCTGGAGCAATGTGGTGACACATATACAAGTATGTTTGAAAACTGGTCCTTTATCTCCATCGAATTACACCCCCTACGCCCAAGGTGTCAATTTCTACCTTCGTGTAGTTAGTAATTAGTTAGTTTGTTTTTGCCTCAATTTGTGAACTCCGGTTGCATGCAAAATGTATGTGTAGAAACACACACTTGTTCTTGTCTATATTTCAGGTAATATTAGGGATATATTCGGTGGCTACGATGTGATATATTATTTAGCAACTGGTGGTGCAATAGTTGTTACCATAATGAGTGCAATATTGTCATATATCGTACACAGGAGGAAGAAGCTTGCAGAGGCCATGTTGGGGACAGAACTGTTACTGTGGTGCGGTACGAAACGTTTAAATGACACCTCATAAGGCGATGCATACTTTATCAATGCTATATAAGTGTTCAAAATTACTGTATAAATACAAGAAGATAAATCAAAGCGCTGTGAGCGCTAAAGGCATGGGTGCTTGGCAGAGATCTTGTGACTTGTTTGTAAGCATATTATCATAATTTTCACAGTAATTCCATATTGTTTCTGCAGCATTTTTTTACCATTAATAATTATAGTGTGTGGACTATACAAGTCGGCGTATCATGTGCATCAGTGATTTTGGGTTAATAATAGATATTTTTTTGTTATCCGAATTGCTTTCAACACTCACAAACTGCCTATTCCAGTATTAAGCAATCAATCCTAAACAGTAAACTTCGGCTAGACAGTTTGCAATTTGAAGAAACAAACCTTATGACAAGCAGTCACATGTTCAAAGTCCAGCCTAAGCTTTACATTAACAAGACAAGCACATTAACCGTGTATGACATATGTGATACCCTTCTGGGCAGTTACAATTTCTCCAGCTGTTCGCTTCAACTTTACAGTATTGGAAACAAGAAATATCTTTAAAAAAGATGGTCGGCGCAACTTGAAGTATGCACATTTGTTGCAATCTGAAGGTTAATTTTTTTTACAACATGAAACAATGCCTAAATGTTACGACTGCCGGTCATTCAATTACGCTATACTACAGAAACTCCGATACATATAAGGGGAGATCACTGTGTATAAGACTGGAAAACTCCGTAATGTGATTAGTCATAGATACAGTATGATCTGTTTCAATATAGTTCATCATTACTTATTGCATAAGTCGTGAACTCACACAACCATGTTGATAAACTTGTTACATAAAGATTTATCTTACTAAAACAGTATAAATGTTCGCGACTGGTACATAAAACCAAGAAAGTCTTCTTAATTCAACACCGGACGATTCCCGTGGGGATGACTTACAACACTACTTACTGGATACATCTTGAAATACACTATACGATCCACTTGCAGACACAGTTGTTTAGGCAAACAATATTATGTTCATCTGGTTTTCATATAACGATGTCATGTTTACAATAATAAGAATAACGCCTCTATCGTGATCAAGATTTTTTTTGCAAACATAACACCATTTACGCAATAATTGTGTTCATTACATTGCTGTGGAAGAAAAAATACATAACAATAAACAAGTAAATATTTTTAGGTTCGGTAAACAAATGTATCGGCCTTAACGAAATGTTAACCAATCTGCGTCAAGGTTTCCATCATTGTTCGGTTGAAGAGAAATTGCCTTGGTGGTTAACGTACGATTTGATTGGTTTAAAAAACACTGATATGCTGCACCGAAAAACTGGGTTTAACTGGAAAATGTAATCAGTTATTGTATGAATCATGTAATTATTTTGTCATAATGGATCCTTTTGTTTGTATTCATGAATATTTATAATTATATAAAAATACCGGCAATATTCAGTACAAAAATACGCGTGTGTATTGTTTTACATCAAGTTGCAATGCTGCAATATAATTATTAAGTTCGAATATCGATTGAATGTGACTAATTTCAATAGTTGTAATCCGAAATTCATTCATATTTAGGCATTATAAACATTATGGTATCACGACAAGCCTGAAGTGTACCACGATATATTGCAATCCATTGGCAAAATATTGCAATAAGAACCACGATATATTGGTTCATTAATCTAAGCTATTAAATGTATGTATATTTTCTGTCTATTTAAATTTTCAATTTTTATTTTACTCCAAATTTATGTATATCACAAAATAAACATGCATATTAAGCTATAACAAAACATTCGTCAGTCTCATTCGCTTCTAGGTAGCATTACAATGCCTTTGTTTTACCCCATTGGAGCCCTTTTCAGAGTTTATGTTACTAAAATATCATGCATGCGGGCGGGCTATTTTTATGAATGAAGTCGTAGTATCAACATTTCATCAGCCCATTAATTTCACAGTTTCGGAATGAAAGTTATTAATCATTTAGCTATGAAGAATTAAATATTTATTGAAACATAGACTACGTATGCTTTTCTAATAAATTGTTCGGCCTTGATGCAGATAAAGTGGCCCGTGATGAACTACTTCGTCACACGTACGTATCCCATATAGAAGTAAATTACACTTTTGGCATTTGGGTCAAATACATAGCATCATAAAAGTAGCATAAATATTAAGGCATTTGACTACAGTCCCAGGTAAAAAACTGACAGGAAACAGAATGAAACAGAAGGAAACTTGAATATTCAACAGGAAATGCCAAATGTAAAGGTCGCAGTCGCACCAGAAGCATTCGAAGACTGGAGAACACGATCTCTATGAGATGTATTTACAAATATACTCGAAAATGGCGAATACTTATGGAGTTTGGTCTGTTTTTATCAATATAACTTTCTGTGCAAAATTCTTTTTGAAAAGTGGTTTCATGTTTTACATGAATGCGTGTAAAGAAGGGCATTTACTTGCCATGGATGCACCTTTTTCGTCAAAGCGCTTCTGTGGTAGTTTTTGTCTTAAAATATCTTAAACCAAAACAAGATTATATAACACAAAATGAACATAGCTACGTTTTAGTGTTGTTTTGTTGTTGTTAACTGATCTAAATTAGCAATATATATTACTACGATTAAGGTAAGTTCTTATTTGCAATTTGTGACAATTAGTCTTACTTTATCTAAACGATTTAAACAGTCACATATTAATTATAGATGTTTGTTTAAAGTGGGATCATTTGGCTTTAACTATGAACCGTGAAGTCCTGCTAGAAATGCCACATCCATGTACAAAGTGCACAAACACCTAAACACACAAGGAAGCATGAACAACATACATAATGTGTTCTTAAAATTGGACGCTAAACTTATCTAATAAACGAGTCGTACCGCTGTAAGACATTTGAATAAAAGTGAAAATATGCGGATTAAGTAGGGTCATGCTCACAAATCAGAATTATCCTAGATAGATCTAGACAAAGGAATGAGACACTCACAGAGAGGGACACCAAAACAACAACCGGATCATGCAGCACATGTAGGGAGGGGACTGAAATGATGAGGACAAGCCATCCAGACAACACAGATTCGTCAACGGACTTAAACTACATAAAAGAACACCAAGACAGTTACTGCAATACAAAATATTACAGCCTTGGAAATATCAGTAAAACTGCTGGGGTTTTAATCGATTTAACAGACCTAGGTAACCTTACACTTAACCGACGTTGTACCGACCGATTTAAATTTACAAAGAGGAGAGATAAAATTGTTTCAGGGAACGCCACATGCACAAGACAATACCTCCCCACACAGACCCCCATAAAAATAACAGTCTACAAAACATTAGACCCTGGGGAGGTGCAAGGGTAAACATGAATAGGAATAGGGGTGCAAGGAATTGTCCGTCCGACCATAAAGAACATAAACATATATACATATTAGTACCTTAAATGACCAATACAAGTTTTCTTTCTATCCAAGAACAATAAGTCAGTGGAACATATTGCCCCAAATTGCACACCAAGCAGACACAGTTGATGCTTTTAAGACCATTGTCACTGTGCCTGTCTTGGTATCATGCATTGCCTACTAGACTACAACCAATGTACAAAGTTTTAAACATAAATTTGTTATTCAAAAATCCAAAAAAAAATATTTTAATTTGCACATGTAATATGGCTGTTACTTTGTATATACACTTTTTAGTGTTTCTCTTTTTTTTTAACTAGTGCCTACACATAATCTCCAGTGATTTGAAGGAGTGTAGTAATCCTTAAGAAGAAGAAGAAGAACAACTAAGGAGAATCTAGGGGACAACGGAGGGGAATTAAATGGATGAAACACATCAAGGACCAAGTCAAGAAAGTCAGTGATAATAGGCCGAAAGGGGGAGAAAAGAACATGAAATATTATATCAAGTGAAACACATGTAGTATACACATACATACTTTAGTCACAATTTCGAAGAAATATTAGTAGTAGAATCTTAATAGAAAATGGGCGCTGGAATCCCATTATGTCCAGATGCAAAATAATCGATATCTAACTTGCCTTTATCCCTTAAATTCGTTTCTATTATATTTCCAAGTCATCAATATTCGATAGCAGTTCGAATTAAATACAATCATGTATTATAATTGACTATTAAGGGAGATAAACACTCTGTGATGTGTATCAATGTTATACGCATTTGTCTCCCTTTACAATGTATAGTACCGCTAGGGGAGATAAGCAATGTGGAGGAGTTCCGGAGTACTGGATATTTAGACTTCTCACATAGATTATTGACGGGTTCAATGTTTATCGTACATGACGCACGCCCACAAACAACATATATTTAAACCAGTCTGTAGCAGACATCAAGATGGAAGACGAGAAGGAGGTCGATGATGACCATTTTCGTTTCATTAACGAAAAAGGGGTGGATGATATTTCATTGGAAATATTCTACAAACCTCATACAATAACATTATTGACTGTGTCAATCGGAGGACTTCTGTACTTGGCATTTACCCGGTGAGTTGGATTATTTTAAAATAATATTTGTTTGTCGGCATGATCGGTTCAGTGATGTGTTTCATGTCACCCGAAGTCAAACGAATTCTACTAGCGATTGAAATTTGGTTGGTATGAATAAAACTATGATTTTATGCATGTAAAATAAAATATTTCACCAATAAAACTTATGACGCATTAATAAATAATCAATTATGGCACAGTTGTAACAAAAACCATCAATAAAACACTCGCCTTGATAATGCAAATTGAGTTTAAATCCAATGGGTAGTCGAGTAAACATCTCTATGAAATGGCGGGCGGTGATAATGCGTGATATACAGCGTGTTGTTTACATCGTGATAATTGGCATTTTTCATTGGTGTTATGCATGTAACTAAATCAATTTTTTGGCAGCCTCACATTGACAAAGAGCTGCTGCTGAACGAAGGCAGCAAAATGTCTGTGTATTTCCTGCAAGGGGCACAGAACATTTTATCCCATCCGTGTTATATCGTAGCCAGACAAACTGGCTCAGCCAAGCATTTACGAAAGTCTGTTTTCGCTTAGTTTTTTATACTTGGTTTTGCTTTCAGTCGTACCTGTTTTCCGTTTTGCTTCGTTTTTTGTAGAAAATCCAAAATTTTCTAGTTGCTGCATCGCGATTCACGCAGACGATGCTTATACGATTCATGATTCCATCAATAAAACACTTAATCGAGTATTTATCATTGCGAAAAACTTCACCCTTACCGAGTATTAAACTATTTTCGTGCTTGAAAAGTTGATAAAAAGGAATGATACAGACATGTATGTATACCAGTATTTAGACCCAAGTACGACTAATAAATCGATAAATCAAGCCAATTGCAGGTTTAATTCTTACAGTTATACGATTACAGATACAAAATGCAAGCACAACGTTCGACCCCGTATCGCAGAACATTGTTCTGCAAAATGGAAGTGTGAAAAAACTAATCGATACTGCTGAGAAACGGAAAAGACCAGTTCTATTTATAGGGCTCCTAATTTTAGTAAACTTTTGGCGAAGTGAAACGGACATTTGCTTTTCTTTAACTGTGGATTGATCCTTCGGTTTAGTTGAATTGATTTAAGTCTATCAGGTTAACTTGGACACAATTTCTTCCATTGAAAGTCACTGGTCACTAGGGCAAGTAGTTTTGGAAATCAGTTGCCCAGACCTTCGATTTACTGGTCAAAATCCATCAGACAACCGTTAATGTTGAGCCCTGTCAGTTCCAAATTCCAATAGCTGTGTAACTTAAAGATAAGGAGTATTATAGTTCTGTGACTAGAATATTGTTATCTGACATACCAAACCGAATATATGTAAGAGTACTGACCTGAACTATGTGAACAAATAAAATAATCAAATTTCACTTAATCCTTTTTTCTGTGGTGGCATGTTTCATACATTATTCCATGATTTTAAAGATGATAAACCTGTATTTATATGAAAGTGTTACACTAAAAGAGCATTGAAAGAGAAAATATGTTTAAACCATGGTTAGTGAACTTAGTAAATATTTAGACACAAAATGTCCCCATAAATTAACACGCCAACAATTGATAATGTCCGCTGATATAAACACAATAATATTTCGTGCCCATGTAAACAAAGGATCTATGTTTTTATTCCAATTACATGTATTTAGCGACCTAATCCTAAACATGTCCAGGGGTTCCATTTGACCCCGGACTACAGGTTTTGACCTGGATGTTTTCAAAAAGACGCCGAAATGACCCGGGGCAATTTTAATATATTGACTTCCGTGCGTCATCAATTTTCAATCCTATGAAGTCATTACACAGAATGGCATTTCTATCACAGCAAGACGTCGGAACAGCAGACATTCTAATTGTATAAACCGTATATTCAGTATCGATCGATAACATAAACAACAGGCTGTCAAAATTTAAGCTCCGCCTTCCGCACCATATATGTAAAGCGACATTTGATGGTTGACCAATGAGCGCTACGCTGTGTTAAGGATATAATTTATGCGAGTATTTGTAACCATGTATGCACGCGTGTTGATGACAATACAGGTGACGAGTAAAGTCTGTCATAAATCGATAAACCAAAGGGACCCGTGAAAGGTGTGAACGGTAGTACAAACGTTTTGGTAGTTTCAATTGGAGACAGTTGTCTTTCATCGTAGACACGAGTAGAAAATTTATTTGTTCTCAAGGACCCTTCTTACGCATATATAAAATTAAAACTGCGAAAAATACACGGTAACATTTAATTAGTCTGTCATAGATTGATAAAACAAAGCGACCCGTGAAATGTGTGAACGGGCGTTCGAAAGTTTTGTTGTTACAACAGTTATAATTGGAGACGGTCGTCTTTCATCGTAGACACGAGTAGAATTATTTTTGTTATCAATGGCCTTTCTCACACATATATAAAACTGTGAAAAATACACGGTAAGTAACATTTAATTATCACGATCTATGCCCGTACTTCTTGAATTAAAATACAACACTTAATGTTCGTTCTTCGGTGGATAAAGTTGAATTAATGATTGTACAATGCAAACTAGCCTGCGTAGTGGATGAACGGGAATATCCATGCAATCACTTTCGTTTTCGGGTCTAGTATACGATAAAATCCGTACCGTACGGTCCATGATGTCGCTCGCTCCGTCTTTTACGAGAAATGAATATTATTATAGTCAATTCAGATCAGTTTTATAAATGCTGTTCGTTGTGTACCCACCGTTTTTGTTTATATTGTACCCACATTTTTTAGTTGGGGTGGGTACAGATACCCACTTTCTGAAATATCACTGAACATGCTGCAGTGTATTAATAGTAAACACTACTATGACCTTAAAAATAATAATCCACCTACATACCTAAGTTCTATATTTCTATGGATATGGTTATGCCAAGTAAATATTTTTTTAATGATGACCTCGCATGTATATTTTATTAACATACTTGGTACATACATGCTGTTGGTTGCATAGCACATATAAATAGCACAGACAATCAGTATATACAAAACATATTGAGCATTCGATCCATCAACATCGTAAAAATGGATGACCCCTGAAGTTTTGAAAATGACCCTCCAAATTTCAGGCCCAAGGGTCAGTGACCCTTGACTTTTGGAGACTAGTGGAACCCCTGATGTCTGTCTTATTTGTATTAATGTGTCTTCTTTCGTTTTTGCAAATATGGTAATATTGAACAGACTAGGCTACGTGTATAAATTTACTAGTAAATTAGTTCGTTTGAATCAAGATTGACTTGGATAAGGCCATAACAGATTCTATTTATGTTTGACGCTGGGTTCATTTTACGAAATCTGTCCACCCGACCGGAAAATACAAACAAAGTGTCAATGAAAAACAAAATTTATCCTTTGTATCTACCAAATCTTTCTTCCCACAAAACCACAATACATAAAATACTAACTACTTGTTAACAAAAGTAACACAAAGTACCAAGTAAATGACAAGATTTAATTACTATTTTCAGCTTTTGAACATGGTCAATGGCTACCTGACACATTGTTACCAGCCAAATTGGCCATAATGTTTTATTTTTTAACATCATTACTGGGGATTTTTGACACCTTCAGATTTTTTTCTTTTCGATCAGACTGTGGAAAACCTTCCCATCGGAGGATGCTAACCATAGATCAATGTTAGTATGGCCTGCTGGCAGATGGCGTTATGTTGCCTATAATGCCTCGCGGAGGATGCTAACCATAGATCTATGTTAGTATGGCCTGCTGGCAGATGGCGTTATGTTGCCTAAATGCCTCGCGGAGGATGCTAACCATAGATCTATGTTAGTATGGCCTGCTGGCAGATGGCGTTATGTTGCCTATAATGCCTCGCGGAGGATGCTAACCATAGATCTATGTTAGTATGGCCTGCTGGCAGATGGCGTTATGTTGCCTATAATGCCTCACTGAGGATTACTTTCTTAGTGAGGTTTTTATGATCAATATAAACAGAACAATGTTGATATTTTGCTACATGTATAATGAGTATTCTAGCCACCTTTAATGTCACTATTCTTGCATTAGTTAGGTGGGAAATGTTCATGTGGATGTACCACCACTGGTACATGAAACTTGAATGACCATAAAAGGTACCAAATAAAAAATTAATTACCTCATTATGCTCGACAAATAAATTTTTATAGATGGTCTTACATATGAATATATAAATATATATATACAAAAGTCATTGCCTCGAGGCAATCCTTAAAAAAATATTTGTTTGGCATAACCCTGAAAATACCCCCTACTAAAAATCTTGAGTCATGAGTTGGGATTTTTTTTGAGCTGCATATAAATCGTTGTAACTTGAATGACCATAAAAAATATAATTACCTGCCTTTCTACCCATCAAGATTTTGCAAAAGAAACAATTTATTAAAGATGGTCTGATATGATTTATGTGTGTATGTATATTATAAACTTTGTCACAATATGACAGAATTATACTCACATACATTTAATTATGTGAGGAATGCATAACTTGTGAAGTGAATGTTTCGTTTCATAGTTTCCTTCTGAAATGAAATATTATTTGTTGCGGGAATCTTACTGATGAGGGGAAAAGCAAATTTACAAGAATTTGTGTTTAAATTGTGCGAACTAGAAATTGAATTGTTAGGAGTGTGGTGTATTTTTGTATGTAAACTGGGATGTTTGTGTGAGTTTATTTAATTAAGCATTTTTATTAAACTCATGTTTCATTTGGCTGATTTTCCTAGTTTTTAGGAAGGGATTTTTTATATGCCCTTTCAGTCATACATTTGTATTGGGACACAGATCCCTTACTATGATATTCTCAATTTCGGGTTCTAAGAAACAGACATGTCAAGCACACATGAAGTTTTTTTTTGTACCATGCCTTGGTGGCTTTTATATTTATTTTAAAAATAATTTTACTAATTGAAACTTTGTCACAATTTTTTGAAGAAAACTTGTTAAAGTATTTTGTTTTACTGGTTATGAATATAATGGCTTACAATTCCTAGAATTCTCATTGAATGTATAATCTTAAGATGACAGAACATAAAATCCTTTAATGTTTTTCATTATTTTAAAATGGGGCTTTAAGTCACATAAACTGTTAGGGTCCTGTGACTAGTTCAGTCATTCAGTGGAGGGAGACCCCAGGATCCTGTCACTGGTCCGGCCATTCAGTGGAGGGAGACCCCAGGGTCCTGTAAACTGGTCCGGCCATTCAGTGGAGGGAGACCCCAGGGTCCTGTAAACTGGTCCGGCCATTCAGTGGAGGGAGACCCCAGGGTCCTGTAAACTGGTCCGGCCATTCAGTGGAGGGAGACCCCAGGGTCCTGTAAACTGGTCCGGCCATTCAGTGGAGGGAGACCCCAGGGTCCTGTAAACTGGTCCGGCCATTCAGTGGAGGGAGACCCCAGGATCCTGTCACTGGTCCGGCCATTCAGTGGAGGGAGACCCCAGGGTCCTGTCACTGGTCCGGCCATTCAGTGGAGGGAGACCCCAGGGTCCTGTAAACTGGTCCAACCATTCAGTGGAGGGAGACCCCAGGGTCCTGTAAACTGGTCCGGCCATTCAGTGGAGGCAGACCCCAGGGTCCTGTAACTGGTCCGGCCATTCAGTGGAGGGAGACCCCAGGGTCCTGTAAACTGGTCCGGCCATTCAGTGGAGGGAGACCCCAGGATCCTGTCACTGGTCCGGCCATTCATTGGAGGGAGACCCCAGTGTCCTGGAACTGGTCCGGCCATTCAGTGGAGGGAGACCCCAGGGTCCTGTGACTAGTCCAACCATTCGGTGGAGGGAGACCCCAGGATCCTGTGACTAGTCCAACCATTCGGTGGAGGGAGACCCCAGGATCTTGTGACTGGTCCAACCATTCAGTGGAGGGAGACCCCAGGGTCCTGTGACTAGTCCAGCCATTCAGTGGAGGGAGACCCCAGGGTCCTGTGACTGGTCCAACCATTCAGTGGAGGGAGACCCCAGTGTCCTGTGACTGGTCCAACCATTCAGTGGAGGGAGACCCCAGGGTCCTGTGACTGGTCCAACCATTCAGTGGAGGGAGACCCCAGGGTCCTGTGACTGGTCCAACCATTCAGTGGAGGGAGACCCCAGGGTCCTGTGACTGGTCCGGCCATTCAGTGGAGGGAGACCCCAGGGTCCTGTGACTAGTCCAACCATTCAGTGGAGGGAGACCCCAGGGTCCTGTGACTAGTCCAACCATTCGGTGGAGGGAGACCCCAGGGTCCTGTGACTGGTCCAACCATTTGGTGGAGGGAGACCCCAGGGTCCTGTGACTAGTCCAACCATTCGGTGGAGGGAGACCCCAGGGTCCTGTGACTAGTCCAACCATTCAGTGGAGGGAGACCCCAGGGTCCTGTGACTAGTCCAACCATTCAGTGGAGGGAGACCCCAGGGTCCTGTGACTAGTTCAGCCATTCAGTGGAGGGAGACCCCAGGGTCCTGTGACTAGTCCAACCATTCAGTGGAGGGAGACCCCAGGGTCCTGTGACTAGTTCAGCCATTCAGTGGAGGGAGACCCAAGGGTCCTGTGACTAGTTCAGCCATTCAGTGGAGGGAGACCCCAGGGTCCTGTGACTAGTCCAACCATTTGGTGGAGGGAGACCCCAGTGTCCTGTGACTAGTTCAGCTATTCGGTCGAGGGAGACCCCAAGGTCCTGTGACTAGTTCAGCTATTCAGGGGTGGGAGACTCCAGGGTCCTGTGACTAGTTCAGCCATTCGGTGGAGGGAGACCCCAGGTCCTGTGACTAGTCCAACCATTCAGTGGAGGGAGACCCCAGGTCCTGTGACTAGTCCAACCATTCGGTGGAGGGAGACCCCAGGGTCCTGTGACTAGTCCAACCATTCGGTGGAGGGAGACCCCAGGGTCCTGTGACTAGTCCAACCATTCGGTGGAGGGAGACCCCAGGGTCCTGTGACTAGTTCAGCCATTCAGTGGAGGGAGACCCCAGGGTCCTGTGACTGGTCCAACCATTTGGTGGAGGGAGACCCCAGTGTCCTGTAACTGGTCCGGCCATTCATTGGAGGGAGACCCCAGGGTCCTGTAACTGGTCCGGCCATTCAGTGGAGGGAGACCCCAGGGTCCTGTAAACTGGTCCAGCCATTCAGTGGAGGGAGACCCCAGGGTCCTGTAAACTGGTCCGGCCATTCAGTGGAGGGAGACCCCAGGATCTTGTGACTGGTCCAACCATTCAGTGGAGGGAGACCCCAGGGTCCTGTGACTAGTCCAGCCATTCAGTGGAGGGAGACCCCAGGGTCCTGTGACTGGTCCAACCATTCAGTGGAGGGAGACCCCAGGGTCCTGTGACTGGTCCAACCATTCAGTGGAGGGAGACCCCAGGGTCCTGTGACTGGTCCAACCATTCAGTAGAGGGAGACCCCAGTGTCCTGTGACTGGTCCAACCATTCAGTAGAGGGAGACCCCAGTGTCCTGTGACTAGTCCAACCATTCGGTGGAGGGAGACCCCAGGGTCCTGTGACTAGTCCAACCATTCGGTGGAGGGAGACCCCAGGGTCCTGTGACTAGTTTAGCCATTCAGTGGAGGGAGACCCCAGGGTCCTGTGACTAGTTCAACCATTCAGTGGAGGAAGACCCCAGGGTCCTGTGACTAGTTCAACCATTCGGTGAAGGGAGACCCCAGGTCCTGTGACTAGTTCAACCATTCGGTGAAGGGAGACCCCAGGTCCTGTGACTAGTCCAACCATTGGGTGAAGGGAGACCCCAGGGTCCTGTGACTAGTCCAACCATTCAGTGAAGGGTGACCCCAGGGTCCTGTGACTAGTTCAACCATTCGGTGAAGGGAGACCCCAGGTCCTGTGACTAGTTCAACCATTCGGTGAAGGGAGACCCCAGGTCCTGTGACTAGTCCAACCATTCGGTGAAGGGAGACCCCAGGGTCCTGTGACTAGTCCAACCATTCGGTGAAGGGAGACCCCAGGTCCTGTGACTAGTCCAACCATTCGGTGAAGGGAGACCCCAGGGTCCTGTGACTAGTCCAACCATTCGGTGGAGGGAGACCCCAGGGTCCTGTGACTAGTCCAACCATTCAGTGGAGGAAGACCCCAGGGTCCTGTGACTAGTCCAACCATTCGGTGAAGGGAGACCCCAGGGTCCTGTGACTAGTTCAACCATTCAGTGGAGGGAGACCCCAGGTCCTGTGACTAGTCCAACCATTCAGTGGAGGGAGACCCCAGGGTCCTGTGACTAGTCCAACCATTTGGTGGAGGGAGACCCCAGTGTCCTGTGACTAGTTCAGCTATTCGGTCGAGGGAGACCCCAAGGTCCTGTGACTAGTTCAGCTATTCAGTGGAGGGAGACCCCAGGGTCCTGTGACTAGTTCAGTCATTCGGTGAAGGGAGACCCCAGGTCCTGTGACTAGTCCAACCATTCGGTGGAGGGCGACCCCAGGTCCTGTGACTAGTCCAACCATTTTGTGGAGGGAGACCCCAGGGTCCTGTGACTAGTCCAACCATTCGGTGGAGGGAGACCCCAGGGTCCTGTGACTGGTCCAACCATTTGGTGGAGGGAGACCCCAGGGTCCTGTGACTGGTCCAACCATTCAGTGGAGGGAGACCCCAGGGTCCTGTGACTGGTCCAACCATTCAGTGGAGGGAGACCCCAGGGTCCTGTGACTAGTCCAACCATTCGGTGGAGGGAGACCCCAGGGTCCTGTGACTAGTCCAACCATTCAGTGGAGGGAGACCCCAGGGTCCTGTGACTAGTCCAACCATTCAGTGGAGGGAGACCTTAGGGTCCTGTGACTAGTTCAGCCATTCAGTGGAGGGAGACCCAAGGGTCCTGTGACTAGTTCAGCCATTCAGTGGAGGGAGACCCCAGGGTCCTGTGACTAGTCCAACCATTTGGTGGAGGGAGACCCCAGTGTCCTGTGACTAGTTCAGTTATTCGGTCGAGGGAGACCCCAAGGTCCTGTGACTAGTTCAGCTATTCAGGGGTGGGAGACTCCAGGGTCCTGTGACTAGTTCAGCCATTCGGTGGAGGGAGACCCCAGGTCCTGTGACTAGTCCAACTATTCGGTGGAGGGAGACCCCAGGTCCTGTGACTAGTCCAACCATTCGGTGGAGGGAGACCCCAGGGTCCTGTGACTAGTCCAACCATTCGGTGGAGGGAGACCCCAGGGTCCTGTGACTAGTCCAACCATTCGTTGGAGGGAGACCCCTGGGTCCTGTGACTAGTTCAGCCATTCAGTGGAGGGAGACCCCAGGGTCCTGTGACTAGTCCAACCATTTGGTGGAGGGAGACCCCAGGGTCCTGTAACTGGTCCGGCCATTCAGTGGAGGGAGACCCCAGGGTCCTGTGACTAGTCCAACCATTCAGTGCAGGGAGACCCCAGGGTCCTGTGACTAGTCCAACCATTCGGTGGAGGGAGACCCCAGGGTCCTGTGACTAGTTCAACCATTCGGTTGAGGGAGACCCCAGGGTCCTTTGACTAGTCCAACCATTCAGTGGAGGGAGATCCCAGGTCCTGTGACTAGTCCAACGATTCCTCACTTTGAAATTCTATATCCTGTTTGGAATTTAAACACATAGCAATTAGGGGCAAGCAAACATCTTAGCACAATCATCGTTACAGTTATTAAGTGATAAAGGTGTAAGATGCACATAAATCTTAATATCGTGATCAGCACTTTTATTTATGGACAGAAGATTCAAGGATGGTCAGGAGGGAAGAATCGAAGCTGGTCGGCAAACCTTATTTTCCCTGAATTAAGTGCAAACCCAGGAAGCAGCCATTTGGATTGAGTAGTATAACAATTTAAACTTGTTTCACAGCATACAATAAATAGGTTTAAACTTCAACTGATATCAAGGCAGTGATCATCAGCTTATACACTGCTCTGAAATTCTAATCACGACCATAACAGTATGTGACTTTCAAGTGTCATAAATGTCATTTTCATGTACTGTCAAAATTTAACCATGAGGCTACATTAAAAAAGTCCTTGTTTGCTGTTTCTGGAATATACTTTGCAGGGGTATCAAAAAGAGCCAGGAGTCGGTAAAATTGCCCGGTAACTCAAGCATCAACATCCGGCTACTTGGAATAAAGTATATGAATTATATGAATTATCATAAATAGAGGGAGTACCTCCAATATCCCTCACTACATTCCACAATTTTCCTGCCACTTTAAGACTGGGTGACACCCCTGACTTTGTGAAGTTTGGTTGGTACTTAGGTTTCGGGCTTTACGCCATTTCCCAACAGTATTTCAGTTATATATATAGAAATGACGTCACGTCCGGTTGACCATAACAACTTTTGAAGCGCTAACGTCTAAATATTAGAAAATAATTTATTTTACTGCCAATAACGTCTAAAGGCAATAAAAAGTGATACTAAATGAATAGATATTATGTAATGATCATTTCTATAGTAAATTTTCAAAAATCGGCTAGAAATGAATGTAACAACGGCAAGAAATTCATCTCCGGGAAACGAGAATGGCTGCCCAACGGAAGTTACGGAAATTAGGGACTATGCGCTAAACAGAAAAAATGCAATCAACAAAAAATTACTTTTCGCAGAGCGGGATGATATTGTGTTGGAAGAAACCGGCGGCGGAGTGAAAATACTTTTGAACACTGGTACGTATGAACTATTACGCAAAGCGACCCGTGAATATTACTCAAATGAAGATAATAGCTTCGAACTTTCTCAGATACCTGTTACAGACAATCAGGGCAGCCTAGTAGAAACTAGATATCAAGTGTCCAGAAGCAAATGCAAACTGTATACCGTAAACCTATATCATACCCGCTGTTCTATTCTCGTGAATGGGAAACATCAGCAGCAGTTTATAAGAACAGATTTCCCAAACATCCTTTCAATAATTGAATCTTGCCTCATGCAACAAAACACAACCTTACAGGATGTCAATGACTGTGTCAAGTACTACGTAATGAAATACAAATCTACACAAGGAGAAAATGGGAGGGAATGTATGCAGAATTCTGCTGAGTCAATTATTCAAAATCCGAAGAATCCATGTCTGAGGAATACACCTGAATTAGACAGAGTACCTATTTCAAATGAATCTCAACCAAGTAGTCCATCAAATTTCTCCGTTCTCTCTGACAATCTCATATCGGATGATGTATTGATAAGTAAGACATACCTGGACGGCATTCAAAAAACTGTTTCAAATACCGAGTCATGCGTTTATCAATTGAGTGAAATGCTGAAAAATCACATAGAACTTAGTAATCAACGTTTTGCTCAAATGCAGGACCAGTTACAATCTGTAAAATCACAAAATGTAGTCAATACCAAAACTACTCATTCCCAACTTGACCAAATTGAAGATGAAACAAAAGACATCAAATGCAAACTGATGAATACATCAGAAAGTCTTCAAAGGCGCATTCAGTCAGTATCGGACGTACTGAAAACCGTAAAAGAAAAAGGTAATATAGCAACCACTCCCTCTCACCTAAATGCAGAAGTGCCTCGAAATGATGTCGATACGCACCGGAGTTATTCAGATGTACGTTATAATGGCGCAGGTGAACAACGATATGAAGCGGAAAAATACTACAGAAATGCTCGAGCAAGACCGAAGGAATTGGAAATGCACTGCTATGATGATACTGTGTGCAGAGGGAATCAGGAACCGCGTCATGGTGCCAAGGAAATACACGATACAAAAGCATGTCGACTTGATACCAAGCATCGCTCAGATGATGAGGATCGGCGTAACTATACGGACCTGGAGGAACGACAGCTTAACAGAAAACCGCACCTAGAGGATAAAATACCTGTCGCTAGAGCACAGTCAACACCTATCAAAGTCAGGAATAATGATTCAGGCAGGCAAACGCTTCTCATCGGTGACTCCATTCTACGAGATGTGCAAAAACCTGGACTACATAATTCTGCTGAAATAACAGTCTTATCGGGGAAAAAAGCTTGGGATGTGTGTGTACGCCTTAGATCTTGGGATCTGAGACAGTTTGAGAACATCGTTATATATATCTCTGGGAATGATGCAGCAGGAGGATGTTCGGTAGCGTCGGTGCATAAGGAACTCGCATCAACAGTTACAGCAGTGAAGCATAATTACCCACAGATAAATTTATACTTCTGTTCAGTGTGTCCTAGACGGGATGTCAATGTTACTGCTATAAATGACATGTTAAAACAACTATGCTGCGAGACATCCTCAACATTGATAGACTGTCACAGTGGGTTTACCTACAGAAATGGCTCAGCAGTACGTCATCTTTATCATGCTGACGGCGTACATCTGAATCCGGCCGGTACTAGCACGCTTCTAAAAATAATTGACAAGACGTTGCCAATTTTACGAAAGAGATCTACTCTCCGCTTAAATGGTGGTACTTCCGGTTACCGTTATGGCGAGCGATCACCGTACAACAACGTGGCCGCCGACAGCGTCCCTTCCCGTGGTAATCCGTATGATGCGTACATGAAATTCACGCCTCAATGTGTGAACTGTGGACGCAGGAATCATGAAAGTATGGACTGTTACACCCTCAGAAGAAGACCGTCAAATCAATATCGTACATATTAGGATCACGTGAGCAGAGCTTTATGTTCAAAACTCAATACTCATGATTTTCTGTACAATACTCATGATGTTCTGTATATTATGTTATTACGGACACGTTTAGAATGGAAAAATGTTTTGTATGAATATGAATGTTTGCATATTGTAAATTGTTTACAAAGTAAAACACCATATGACTTCCAAACTTTAGAAAATTCAAAACTGCTTACTGTAACAAAAATAAACTCAGAAAAAAATGATAAATCCGTCAAATCGCCGGACGGCAAATTATGTATTAAGCCTTACAGTAATTCATGTAATACTAGCACCGATTGTACAGGTAATGATAATTCCAATGTAATGGATTTAACTTTAAACTTAAGAAATAAAGGATTAAATATTGTGTCATTAAATATACAACACATACTGCCCAAAATGGATGAAATAAAAATGATATTTTGCGAGAATCCATCTTTAGATATATTTGGATTTTGTGAAACGTTTTTGACTAACAAAGTCTCTGATAACGAAATATTAATAGACGGCTACCATCTAGAGAGACAAGACCGACTAAATAATAAAAAGGGTGGCGGATTAGTAATTTATCTACGGAACAACATACCATATACTCGTCTGTACCACTTAGAAAATGAAAATGTTGAATCAATGTTTATAGAGGTATCATATCCTCGAAGCAGTGCCTTCGTTATTGGTCTAATATACAGACCACCATCATCAAAACAAGTCTGGATGGACATTATAAAAATTCAGCTATTAGAAATAAGTCAAAAGTATAAAGAAATTTATCTGGTAGGGGATTTTAATATTAACTATGATCCCAAAAATGGATTCAAAAATACCAAATGGTCTAGTACTCTCCTTAAATTCGGACTTACGCAAATGATAAAACATCCAACAAGAGTAACCAAACATAGTTCATCTATTATTGACCATATTTACTGTACCGAATCAAATTATATAAATGAAATAAACGTTCAATATGTAAGCATAAGTGATCATTACCCAGTATGCTTTAATAGAAGGATACAACACAGTTATAAAACAAGTGCAAATGAGCACACTACAATCACCTATAGATCGTTCAAAAAGTTTGATGAAAATAGTTTTAAAAATGATATAATATACTCCAATTTAGATTGCGTTGACTCTATAGGAGATCCAAACTCTTCCCTGGAAATGTTTTATAATATTTTTATACCGATACTTAACAAACATGCACCAATAAAAACAAAAAGAATAAAACGAGAATATCAACCTGAGTGGTATAATGATGAAATTAAACTTGCGAGGAAGCAAAGGGATTACTACCATAGAAAAACGGATTGGTCTAACTATAAACTATGGAGAAATAAAACAACGCATATGATTGAAAAATCTAAACGTGAATACTATAATAATGCTGTAAGAAATAAAACTGATTCGAAGGAGATATGGAAACATATAAAACACTTCACAAACAGCGAGAAACTTAACAATATTACCCTACCAACAAACATAAAGCTTGGTGACCAAGTAATCACCGACATGCATGAGATTCTCAATGCATTTAATGACCATTTCATAAATATTTCACGCTTTCTAAATAAATCAGGGTTTGAAAAGAGATCCTTTGCTAATTTAAAACAACATTTAGATAGTAAATTGAAAACTAGGTTATTTAATATAGAGTACATAACGATTCTGGAAGTTAAACACATCATAGATAACCTTAACCGTAAAAAGGCAACTGGTGAAGATGGAATAGGTCCAAATATTTTGAAAATATGTTCTGATCAAATTGTAATTGCAATAACAAGCATTATAAACAATAGCATCGAAGCTGGTGTATTTCCTGATAGATTAAAAAGAGCTTATGTATTACCAATTTACAAAAAATGGTCAAAAGAAGATATGAGCAACTATAGACCGATCTCAATTCTAAACACAATTTCAAAAATATTTGAAAGACATATAGCAAATCAATTGCACAAGTACTTAAGTGAAACAAATATTTTACATGACACACAATCTGGTTTTAGAAAATCACATTCATGCCAAACGGCTCTTACGCAAATGATAGATACCTGGATGAAAGGTATCGATGATGGAGACTTGATCGGAAGTGTTTTTCTTGATTTTAAAAAAGCTTTTGACCTTGTAGATCACGAAATACTGCTTTACAAACTAGGTTTGTACCATTTTAATGACAATGCAGTTAATTTATTCAAATCATACCTTGATTGTAGAAAACAATATGTGAAGATTGGTCAAAATAAATCCAACACTTCAGTTGTATTAACAGGTGTCCCTCAGGGATCTATATTGGGTCCTTTGTTATTTTTAATATATGTTAATGACTTGCCTATGTGTATTCAAAATTCACAGATAAATATGTATGCAGATGATACAACTTTGTATTATATTACTTCCGATATCAATGATATAGAACTCTATCTACAAATGGATTTGGAATATGTTCAGAATTGGTGTTCAAAAAACAATATGGCTATAAATCCTGCAAAAACAACATGCATGTTACTAGGTTCAAAATACAAAACTAAACACTCAAAGCAAATACGTATATCAATTACAAACTCGGCGATAGAAAATGTAAATAAACAAAAATCATTGGGCTTAACCATCGATAATTGTTTGCAGTGGAATGAACATATCAATGATTTATGCATAAAAGTTACTAATAAAATAAATTTACTGAAAAGAATTTCAAACTATTTAACACATGAAATGAAAACTGTATACTACAATGCATATATCCTACCACTATTTGATTACTGTGTAACAATTTGGGGGACATGTAGCCAAACAAATATATACAAAGTTTCTAAATTGCAAAAGCGTTCAGCAAGGACAATACTTCAACTACCACTAAAAACTCCATCCCACAAAATGTTCCTGGTGTTATCATGGCTTCCATTTACAATAAGATACAAATATCAGATAGGAATTCTAATATATAAAGCTGTAAATACCCTTGCCCCAGAATATTTTTGTAATTTAATACAAAAATCTAAAAACAATACATATAAACTACGATCTGAAACATATACAAATTTAACATGTAAAATACCACGTACGCAATATTTGAAACGCACGTTTGGTTATTCTGGTATGGAGGTATGGAATGAAATTCCCGTAGAAATTAGACAGAAGCAATCGTTGAACGCGTTTAAAACTGCTTTCTTTAAATTATTGTATATAAGTACATATGGCGAATCGACACCTAAATCAGGATAACGTATTATAATTTACAGAAAAATAAGTACTATGTATGAAAGTTCTGCTCAATTTCTATCTTGATGACTGTTTCACGCAATATTTATGTGTCTATAGTATAGACGTTATTTACTTCCCCATGTATTCTATTATATGATGTCAATTTTCTCTTTTTATCTAAAATTATTTCATTTAATAGAAATTAATGTAAGTTCCCCTTTCTGCATTAGCACTTCTTTCATCGCTCATGATTATACATGTAACATATGCTCCATGTTCTTTCCCCCAATTCGTCCTATTATTACTGATTATCTTGAAATTGTTAAATGATATATTCCAAACAATAATGATTTCCCCCCCTTTTGTCCCACTAAATTCTCCTTAGTAGTACTTTATGGTCGTACAGACCATTCCTTGCACCCAATACTACCCTAGCACCTCCTCAATGCCTTATATTATTTCCCGGGAGTCGGTGTGGGGAGACAATGTATTGTGCATGTGGCGTCCCCTGTAATTATTTATTGGTTTAGCATTATAAAAATGCTTATATTTTTTGTGTTCTCTTTGTATTGTAATAATTTATGTATGTATGAAGGCCTCTTGTTAGATAAGTTTATGTATGTAAGTTTTATGTGTATTAGCTTAAGGAGTTACCTTCAATAAATAAAGTTTATTATTATTATTATTATTATATACACTGATCAGTTGACCTAACCAGTGATCCTGTATAACCAACCAGTACTAACCTGCTCTTCCGCGATCATATGACAACTTTGCCACAAAAATAAAAGTTCAGAGGTGGAGGACAAATGATTTTGGATGCATTATTTTCTGTCAAATGTTTACCGAAGAATATAATTATGCCTTGCCCATGTTTTGAATTCATAACTTCTAGATTTGCAGTCGAGTGCTCTACTGTCTGAGCTAACCGAACAAGCTTTTGACTAAGAAAAGGCCCTGACTTTGTTTAGATTGAAAAGTAAATAATACAATGGTTATAGTTTACTCATGAGTAAATTTATTAACTTAAATTGACATGCATTGGTCCTTAAAGTTCATGCACTTGTTTGTATTCATTACATGGTTTTTCCGCCGTTAGTATAGCCATTATTCGGCTATATTCCAAATGTCAAAAAGTATATATTTTTCCCAATTTAATGTAAATATTTCCATTTTAAAAGAAGACAAAAATTTGGTTCAATTTAGCCCAAAACTTGGTCTGTCATTAAGGAGTTGTCAGTTATTTGAATATATTTATGTCACACCTGGTTGATGACCCTGAGAATACAAGGCGTGTTAACTGTCACAGGCTGTCAAGCGCTTCTTATGTTTCCTTTTGTTCCTTATTTTTTAACCAGGTTATTAGAATAGCGTATGTCGTTGGGCGGGCGGCTGGGCGGGCGTCAAACTGGTTGTTTCCGGCGAATAACTTGAGTTCCGTTCATCGTATTGACATCAAACTTGGTGTGTAGTAGGAACATGTGGAGAGCTCGCTTGGGATTGCTTTTGGGTTCGGTCCGTCAAGGGACAAGGTCACCGTTACTAAAAATAGAAATTTGGTTTCCGGCAAATAACTTTAGTTCCTTTCATCGTATTGACATCAAACTTGGTGTATAGTAAAAACATGTGGAGAGCTCGCTTGGGATTGCTTTTAGGTATGGTCCGTCAAAGGACAAGGTCACCGTTACTAAAAATAGAAATTTGGTTTCCGGCGAATAACTTGAGTTCCGATCATCGTATTGACATCAAACTTGGTGTATAGTAAGAACATGTGGAGAGCTCGCTTAGGATTGCTTTTGGGTTAGCAAACTTAGCAATTTGGTTTCCGGCGAATAACTGAAGTTTCATTGATCATAAGTGTATAGTAAGAACATGTCGAGAGCTCCCATGGGATTGCTTCAGGGTTCGTTCCGTCCAAGGTCAAGGTCACTTAAAATTTAAAAATCAGTTTCCACTTAATATCTTCGCTATGCGCGGGTTTATTGACATCAAACTTGGTGTATAGTTGTTGCATATATATATAATATATCTAAGTGTGAGTGTGTATATGCATGTATATGGCACCTTTGCAGCATTGATGATCATCATGTATTCATTATACAAATTGAGCCTTGGTTACAAATAACTACGTACTAAACCTGGTTTGGGGGCATTGCCCATTCCTTGTTTTTATTTTTACCTACAGTCGACTCTCGTTATGACGAACTCGCTTAAGACGAATTTTCCGTTACCTCAAAGTTTTTCAAAAGTCCGGATTTTGTCCTTCTTTGTCTATATGAATTACTGTCGGTTAAGACAAATTTTTGTCTGGAAGTTTTTCGTTATGTCAAAGTTTTTTCGAAGTCCCGCTTAAAAAGTTTGCACCTTAAATCTTGTATCCTGCTGGAGACGAATGTTTTCACACGTCGCTGAGATGATTTTCGCACATTTAATTATCGACTATATACACAATGTAAGGATTTGTACATGTTTGCAAAGTGTTAGACTAT
Organism: Mactromeris polynyma; assembly: GCA_032209605.1. Taxonomy (NCBI): domain Eukaryota; kingdom Metazoa; phylum Mollusca; class Bivalvia; order Venerida; family Mactridae; genus Mactromeris; species Mactromeris polynyma. The sequence goes on from JASFXZ010000014.1 coordinate 4,439,685, forward strand.
TAATGCAAACTTGTCAAATTGTTCAAAACTATGATCAAACCAATTAATTAGAGCATGATTGTCTTCTTCAACAATTGTTTTTATGTCTCAGACTATTAATGCAAACTTGTCAAATTGTTCAAAACTATGATCAAACCAATTAATTAGAGCATGATTGTCTTCTTCAACAATTGTTTTTATGTCTCAGATCGGAGCCATTGGCAAATTTGCGATCAAAATTGCAAATTCGGCAATTACCTGCTTAAAAATGCATATAATTTATCTGAAAGATGATGATAAAATTCGTCTTAATGAGAATCGACTGTACTTTTGTTCCAAAGTTCCTGAAATTTCCTACTTTTTGGGTTCAAATTGTGTACTTCACAGAAGTAAGTAAATGGTAGTATATTTGTAGGATATTTACAATTGGGAGTGCATAGAAGACTGGAATCATCTTGATGAGACTGTACAGACTGGGGGTGCAGACTGTGGGCCTGTGGCTGCTTACTTAAGGTGAAAGATGTCAAAAGACCTGTCTATGCAGTCTCGTCGACATGTATTCTAGTTTGCAAAAAGATATGTAAAACTCATACTTTTTTAGTACAAATCCTTTATTTTTCCTACTCTTTGAAAGAAGCTCACTTGACAGCCTACAGTGCACACTATTCATAGTGGCTCTCTCTTGAGCAACAACCTCTTCTCAACAATTTTATAAATTTTATTATGGTAAAGATTTAATGCCAATTTAACGTCTCTAGCGCAATAGTCTTTCAACAGCACCAGACTTCTCCCTGTTTACATTGGTGGTAAATGTTTACTATGGCAATATTGATACTTGTGTTGAGGAGAGGTTGTTGCTCTAGGTAGGTTACATTGGTTGTAAATGTTTACTATGGCAATATTGATACTTGTGTGGAGGAGAGGTTGTTGTTCTAGGTAGGTTACATTGGTGGTAAATGTGTACTATGGCAATATTGATACTTGTGTGGAGGAGAGGTTGTTGTTCTAGGTAGGTTACATTGGTGGTAAATGTGTACTATGGCAATATTGATACTTGTGTGGAGGAGAGGTTGTTGCTCTAGGTAGGTTACATTGGTTGTAAATGTTTACTATGGCAATATTGATACTTGTGTGGAGGAGATGTTGTTGCTCTAGGTAGGTTACATTGGTGGTAAATGTTTACTATGGCAATATTGATACTTGTGTGGAGGAGAGGTTGTTGCTCTAGGTAGGTTACATTGGTGGTAAATGTGTACTATGGCAATATTGATACTTGTGTGGAGGAGAGGTTGTTGCTCTAGGTAGGTTACATTGGTGGTAAATGTTTACTATGGCAATATTGATACTTGTGTGGAGGAGAGGTTGTTGCTCTAGGTAGGTTACATTGGTGGTAAATGTGTACTATGGCAATATTGATACTTGTGTGGAGGAGATGTTGTTGCTCTAGGTAGGTTACATTGGTGGTAAATGTTTACTATGGCAATATTGATACTTGTGTGGAGGAGAGGTTGTTGCTCTAGGTAGGTTACATTGGTGGTAAATGTTTACTATGGCAATATTGATACTTGTGTTGAGGAGATGTTGTTGCTCTAGGTAGGTTACATTGGTTGTAAATGTTTACTATGGCAATATTGATACTTGTGTGGAGGAGATGTTGTTGCTCTAGGTAGGTTACATTGGTTGTAAATGTTTACTATGGCAATATTGATACTTGTGTTGAGGAGATGTTGTTGCTCTAGGTAGGTTACATTGGTTGTAAATGTTTACTATGGCAATATTGATACTTGTGTGGAGGAGAGGTTGTTGCTCTAGGTAGGTTACATTGGTGGTAAATGTTTACTATGGCAATATTGATACTTGTGTTGAGGAGAGGTTGTTGCTCTAGGTAGGTTACATTGGTTGTAAATGTTTACTTTGGCAATATTGATACTTGTGTTGAGGAGAGGTTGTTGCTCTAGGTAGGTTACATTGGTGGTAAATGTTTACTATGGCAATATTGATACTTGTGTGGAGGAGAGGTTGTTGCTGTAGGTAGGTTACATTGGTGGTAAATGTTTACTATGGCAATATTGATACTTGTGTGGAGGAGAGGTTGTTGCTCTAGGTAGGTTACATTGGTGGTAAATGTTTACTATGGCAATATTGATACTTGTGTGGAGGAGATGTTGTTGCTCTAGGTAGGTTACATTGGTGGTAAATGTTTACTATGGCAATATTGATACTTGTGTTGAGGAGAGGTTGTTGCTCTAGGTAGGTTACATTGGTGGTAAATGTTTACTATGGCAATATTGATACTTGTGTGGAGGAGATGTTGTTGCTCTAGGTAGGTTACATTGGTTGTAAATGTTTACTTTGGCAATATTGATACTTGTGTTGAGGAGAGGTTGTTGCTCTAGGTAGGTTACATTGGTGGTAAATGTTTACTATGGCAATATTGATACTTGTGTGGAGGAGAGGTTGTTGCTGTAGGTAGGTTACATTGGTGGTAAATGTTTACTATGGCAATATTGATACTTGTGTGGAGGAGAGGTTGTTGCTCTAGGTAGGTTACATTGGTGGTAAATGTTTACTATGGCAATATTGATACTTGTGTGGAGGAGATGTTGTTGCTCTAGGTAGGTTACATTGGTGGTAAATGTTTACTATGGCAATATTGATACTTGTGTTGAGGAGAGGTTGTTGCTCTAGGTAGGTTACATTGGTGGTAAATGTTTACTATGGCAATATTGATACTTGTGTGGAGGAGAGGTTGTTGCTGTAGGTAGGTTACATTGGTGGTAAATGTTTACTATGGCAATATTGATACTTGTGTGGAGGAGAGGTTGTTGCTCTAGGTAGGTTACATTGGTGGTAAATGTTTACTATGGCAATATTGATACTTGTGTGGAGGAGATGTTGTTGCTCTAGGTAGGTTACATTGGTGGTAAATGTTTACTATGGCAATATTGATACTTGTGTTGAGGAGAGGTTGTTGCTCTAGGTAGGTTACATTGGTGGTAAATGTGTACTATGGCAATATTGATACTTGTGTGGAGGAGAGGATGTTGCTCTAGGTAGGTTACATTGGTGGTAAATGTTTACTATGGCAATATTGATACTTGTGTGGAGGAGAGGTTGTTGCTCTAGGTAGGTTACATTGGTGGTAAATGTGTACTATGGCAATATTGATACTTGTGTTGAGGAGAGGTTGTTGCTCTAGGTAGGTGACATTGGTGGTAAATGTGTACTATAGCAATATTGATACTTGTGTGGAGGAGAGGTTGTTGCTCTAGGTAGGTGACATTGGTGGTAAATGTTTACTATGGCAATATTGATACTTGTGTTGAGGAGAGGTTGTTGCTCTAGGTAGGTTACATTGGTGGTAAATGTGTACTATGGCAATATTGATACTTGTGTTGAGGAGAGGTTGTTGCTCTAGGTAGGTTACATTGGTGGTAAATGTTTACTATGGCAATATTGATACTTGTGTTGAGGAGAGGTTGTTGCTCTAGGTAGGTTACATTGGTGGTAAATGTGTACTATAGCAATATTGATACTTGTGTTGAGGAGAGGTTGTTGCTCTAGGTAGGTTACATTGGTGGTAAATGTGTACTATGGCAATATTGATACTTGTGTTGAGGAGATGTTGTTGCTCTAGGTAGGTTACATTGGTGGTAAATGTGTACTATAGCAATATTGATACTTGTGTGGAGGAGAGGTTGTTGCTGTAGGTAGGTTACATTGGTGGTAAATGTTTACTATGGCAATATTGATACTTGTGTGGAGGAGAGGTTGTTGCTGTAGGTAGGTTACATTGGTGGTAAATGTTTACTATGGCAATATTGATACTTGTGTGGAGGAGAGGTTGTTGCTCTAGGTAGGTTACATTGGTGGTAAATGTGTACTATAGCAATATTGATACTTGTGTGGAGGAGAGGTTGTTGCTCTAGGTAGGTTACATTGGTTGTAAATGTTTACTATGGCAATATTGATACTTGTGTTGAGGAGATGTTGTTGCTCTAGGTAGGTTACATTGGTGGTAAATGTTTACTATGGCAATATTGATACTTGTGTTGAGGAGAGGTTGTTGCTCTAGGTAGGTTACATTGGTGGTAAATGTTTACTATGGCAATATTGATACTTGTGTGGAGGAGAGGTTGTTGCTCTAGGTAGGTTACATTGGTGGTAAATGTTTACTATGGCAATATTGATACTTGTGTTGAGGAGAGGTTGTTGCTCTAGGTAGGTTACATTGGTGGTAAATGTTTACTATGGCAATATTGATACTTGTGTTGAGGAGATGTTGTTGCTCTAGGTAGGTTACATTGGTGGTAAATGTTTACTATGGCAATATTGATACTTGTGTTGAGGAGAGGTTGTTGCTCTAGGTAGGTTACATTGGTGGTAAATGTTTACTATGGCAATATTGATACTTGTGTTGAGGAGAGGTTGTTGCTCTAGGTAGGTTACATTGGTGGTAAATGTTTACTATGGCAATATTGATACTTGTGTGGAGGAGAGGTTGTTGCTCTAGGTAGGTTACATTGGTGGTAAATGTGTACTATGGCAATATTGATACTTGTGTTGAGGAGAGGTTGTTGCTCTAGGTAGGTTACATTGGTGGTAAATGTTTACTATGGCAATATTGATACTTGTGTGGAGGAGAGGTTGTTGCTCTAGGTAGGTTACATTGGTGGTAAATGTGTACTATGGCAATATTGATACTTGTGTGGAGGAGAGGTTGTTGCTCTAGGTAGGTTACATTGGTGGTAAATGTTTACTATGGCAATATTGATACTTGTGTGGAGGAGAGGTTGTTGCTCTAGGTAGGTTACATTGGTGGTAAATGTTTACTATAGCAATATTGATACTTGTGTGGAGGAGAGGTTGTTGCTCTAGGTAGGTTACATTGGTGGTAAATGTTTACTATGGCAATATTGATACTTGTGTTGAGGAGAGGTTGTTGCTCTAGGTAGGTTACATTGGTGGTAAATGTTTACTATGGCAATATTGATACTTGTGTTGAGGAGATGTTGTTGCTCTAGGTAGGTTACATTGGTGGTAAATGTGTACTATGGCTATATTGATACTTGTGTGGAGGAGAGGTTGTTGCTCTAGGTAGGTTACATTGGTGGTAAATGTGTACTATAGCAATATTGATACTTGTGTTGAGGAGAGGTTGTTGCTCTAGGTAGGTTACATTGGTGGTAAATGTTTACTATGGCAATATTGATACTTGTGTGGAGGAGATGTTGTTGCTCTAGGTAGGTTACATTGGTTGTAAATGTTTACTATGGCAATATTGATACTTGTGTGGAGGAGAGGTTGTTGCTCTAGGTAGGTGACATTGGTGGTAAATGTTTACTATGGCAATATTGATACTTGTGTTGAGGAGAGGTTGTTGCTCTAGGTAGGTTACATTGGTGGTAAATGTTTACTATGGCAATATTGATACTTGTGTGGAGGAGAGGTTGTTGCTCTAGGTAGGTTACATTGGTGGTAAATGTTTACTATGGCAATATTGATACTTGTGTGGAGGAGAGGTTGTTGCTCTAGGTAGGTGACATTGGTGGTAAATGTTTACTATGGCAATATTGATACTTGTGTTGAGGAGAGGTTGTTGCTCTAGGTAGGTTACATTGGTGGTAAATGTTTACTATGGCAATATTGATACTTGTGTGGAGGAGAGGTTGTTGCTCTAGGTAGGTTACATTGGTGGTAAATGTTTACTATGGCAATATTGATACTTGTGTGGAGGAGAGGTTGTTGTTCTAGGTAGGTTACATTGGTGGTAAATGTTTACTATGGCAATATTGATACTTGTGTGGAGGAGATGTTGTTGCTCTAGGTAGGTTACATTGGTGGTAAATGTTTACTATGGCAATATTGATACTTGTGTGGAGGAGAGGTTGTTGCTCTAGGTAGGTTACATTGGTGGTAAATGTTTACTATGGCAATATTGATACTTGTGTGGAGGAGAGGTTGTTGCTCTAGGTAGGTTACATTGGTGGTAAATGTTTACTATGGCAATATTGATACTTGTGTGGAGGAGAGGTTGTTGCTCTAGGTAGGTTACATTGGTGGTAAATGTGTACTATGGCAATATTGATACTTGTGTGGAGGAGAGGTTGTTGCTCTAGGTAGGTTACATTGGTGGTAAATGTTTACTATGGCAATATTGATACTTGTGTGGAGGAGATGTTGTTGCTCTAGGTAGGTTACATTGGTGGTAAATGTGTACTATGGCAATATTGATACTTGTGTTGAGGAGAGGTTGTTGCTCTAGGTAGGTTACATTGGTGGTAAATGTGTACTATGGCAATATTGATACTTGTGTTGAGGAGAGGTTGTTGCTCTAGGTAGGTTACATTGGTGGTAAATGTTTACTATGGCAATATTGATACTTGTATTGAGGAGAGGTTGTTGCTCTAGGTAGGTTACATTGGTGGTAAATGTTTACTATGGCAATATTGATACTTGTGTTGAGGAGAGGTTGTTGCTCTAGGTAGGTTACATTGGTGGTAAATGTTTACTATGGCAATATTGATACTTGTATTGAGGAGAGGTTGTTGCTCTAGGTAGGTTACATTGGTGGTAAATGTGTACTATGGCAATATTGATACTTGTATTGAGGAGATGTTGTTGCTCTAGGTAGGTTACATTGGTGGTAAATGTTTACTATGGCAATATTGATACTTGTATTGAGGAGAGGTTGTTGCTCTAGGTAGGTTACATTGGTGGTAAATGTTTACTATGGCAATATTGGAGGGCCAGTATGAAGAGGTTGCACTGTGTAGAAATAACTTTGTTATTTATTGAACTATTGATTCAATCTAACCCACGTAGTGGTGTCAAGATCACACCCACTGTGACACAACTTCATTCACATCTATGCGTTGACAGCTGTTACAGTTGTACATTAATGCAATCTGTTTATCGTATGACCTCGACCTGAGCATTTATTACTCTGCCGGCATGCTGTCAGCCAAATATGATGACATTATGTAAGATTGTTTTATAAATAAAAAAATCCAACTACTCTTTGTATTTATGTATTGTAAAACTTTTGTTTAAAGTCTCTCTTTACTGTTACTTGGTCCATGTGGTAATGAAGCCCTTAGAAGCCTCCGTGGTCAAGTGGTTATGGTCAAATCCCAATGGGGATATATATGTTGTAAGTAAGAAAGTCATCTCCTTGGGCTCTTCCCTTTCCTCCACCGTAATACCTGGAATAGTCTCTACATGGCCCTGGCCGTTTATTGGACTGTAAGTCCCATTACTAGCAAAAGAAGCCCCTGCCCTTTGAAGAATGGCGATGGGACATAAGTGTTGCCCCTGTCTGTCCGTCCATGCGATAATTGGTTACTGATCAGTAACTCACAAAAGGATGGATGGATTCAATTCATATTGGGATTATGGTGAAATAAGGATAAGAAAGTACAGGTCTAGTTCGATTTCAGTTACAATCCACCAGTTTTTAGAGGAGCTAAGACCCTTTTTCAACTTAAAAAATTAGTTTCCGATCATTAACACTTGAAGTGGTGAATGGATTCAATTCATATTGCTTCAAAATTATAAATCCTTTACAAACAAAATATTTGCAATCTACTGTTTCCCATTGCGGGGACATCTGTGTCCTATGGACAATCTTAGTTTAAGTGCAAAACTAAACCTTGAGTGGGAAATGAGATTTTCTTTCACATTTTTTGATGTAGCATGTTTGAATATATGATCAGTCCTTTGTGCATAAGTAATTCATGGGCGGACTCAGGATTTGGGCTTGGAGGGGGGCGTAACTTTTGGTCATTTTTTCTCGATCCTTATAAAACAGCATGGCTGAGTTTTAATCTTTGTTTTTAAACATCATCATTATAGAATATAATGCTACAATAAATCCGAATGGCTCATTTGAAAATCTTGTATTTAAAGATGTCTGTGTATTTTCATTATATATATTGATACACAGATGTATATGTAATGTTGGGGGAATTTGAGCTGAATCTGCTCTAATAATCCACTTGTGAATTGTGAGAAATAATACATCAGTTATGATCACACTGGCGCCATTTTGGCTATTTTGGAAAGATGACCCATACCCTTTAAACCCAGAAAATGGGGGAAAAGTCTAGAAATTGCAGCGAAATTTTAAACCAAAAGTAAACGATGTAGTGATTAATTAAACAACAGTTGCTTATATAAAGGGCCTGTGCAAGAAAAGCCTCTTCAGGAAATACAGAGAGGTTGTTGTTCAAGAGAGGGATGCTCTGGACAGGTTGCACTGTATAAGTGTGTTACAATCTAATTATGAGTACATATTAAATATTTCAGAGATGATCAAGTACAAGAGGCCAATATATGGAATGGATTTTTGTGTGTCATCTTCTTCTTCCTTGTTATCAGTGTGTTAGCATTTCCTAATGGTAAGTGTGAATATATATGCATTGTAGATACAACTCTTAAAGTTCCTCCTTTTGTATTAATCACTCTCAACAATTGCTTCCTGGGTTTCCAACTAATACTTGCGCTTCATTCAGGCATTATAACTTATAAGGACTGAGGTCATATCTAGCCCTTGGCAAGTTCCAGGACAAGGGGTCAGGGGCTATACCCCTTGACCTTCATACTTCCTTAATTTTCGTTTCATAAATCCGAATACTCCAGGAGTAAGATACTGTCTCATAGAAATGGGCCAGGTATTGTATTAAGTTTACTCAAATGTTAAATAATGGTTGGCTAATAATCTTTAGCAAGTAATCCCAAACTGTACATGTTGTAATTAAAAGACATATTTGGCATCACCCTAACTGCCCATGAAAATGACCTTTAGGGTTTTCCTAGGATTTATTAACTATTTGTTTACAAATTGGGGGTCCTTAGTAAATTTGTAGGATCCCAGATATGCAGTTTATACTTGACAAAAAATTATTTTAGGGGTCCCAGGGATGAACAGTAAGAGGAAAATTTCATATCCCTAGAAAGAAAAGGGAGTCATGGACTCTAGATTTCTGCATCAGGGAAATCCCTGGACCTTTACTCAACAACATTTTGAGGTGTCTGAAGATAATAAAACATTCTGAAAGTTGTCACATTTTTCTTTCTGTTTTAGGTCCATTCACCCGCCCTCATCCAGCAATATGGAGAATGGTGTTTGGTAAGTGTAGTATACTTTCAGGACAATTATCATGATGTAGCAGGTGTAAGCTCTGGTGTTCGAGACATTTATGAGTTGAATTTGATACGTTAACATTTCTACAAATACTGGCTTACCGTTTTTACCACATTGAGATTAAAACTATGAGTGCCCTCATGGCCCTTGGTTCAGCCATTGTTTGGGGCCGTTTGTGTGTCATTCCCCTACTAAAGTAGTATGTGTTTGTCCAATTAGCATTTGAACTTCCTCTCACAAAAAGGATAGAAAAGTCTTATTAGATATAAAGTGAGTGTTGATTTGAACATTTTTAGAGATTTTTTCAGAACATCCATGTATCATAATTGATTAATACTGTGTAAAGTAGTAAATATTTGATCAGATAAGTTTGACTTAAAATTTCCCTTTTTCGTCTTTTTAAAATGCCAAATCCCTCATTTACTGGTATGCAGGAGTGACACTAATTCTTGAAGTAGCAGGGAAAACATCAAAAGTGGGGGTGGTCTGGGGGGGTACTTTGCTTAATTTTGATCGTTCATACTAGAAAAGTAGCCGGGTAATATTAAATGCTAATGTTACAGGGTCATTTTACCGGCTCCCAGCTCTTATTCACACCCCTGGGTATGGCTATCAGTCACATAAAGGTTTTGTAGTGCCCTGAATTAAATGTTAAACTATCCGTGTTTTCAGGGCTCAGTGTGATTTACTTCATGCTACTGTTGTTCATTCTATTCCAAAACAGACGAGATGTTAGAAAGATGATAGAATGGCTGTATCCTGATCTACAGAATCAAACTCTAGCAGAGAAGGTAAGATGGTAGTATACAGTATAACTGGCCTATATCGGTCCGCCTCGTAATCTGCATGTATTCTTAAAACTATTGTTGTCGATATTTGTTGAAATACCACAGAAAGAAGATCAGTTTAATGTTATAGGAACCATTTGTGTGTAAAAACGTTGGCACAAAAAACATGGCCGCCAGATGGCCCCCAGGGATGGAGCCATTTGGTGTAAAAACGTTGACACAAAAACATGGCCACCAGGGGGGGGGGAGCCTTTTGGTGTTAAAACTTGACACAATACATGGCTGCCAGGGGGCGGAGCCATTTGGTATAAAAACATTGACACAACAAACGTGTCCTGGGCTTGGGAGTATAGCAGATACTTACACTCAGCACTCAAATCTCAATCACAGAATTTACTCTTATTTGTCTGATAGTGGAAAATGCATGGAAATTTCAAATGAGTGCTGAAAATTCTTTTAGGTCCATTTTCTTGCGATTTTAGTGTGATTAGGAGATATGGGAGTAATTATTGCGATTTTAGTGTGATTAGGAGATATGGGAGTAATTATTGCGTTTTAGTGTGATTAGGAGATATGGGAGTAATTATTGCGTTTTAGTGTGATTAGGAGATATGGGAGTAATTATTGCGTTTTAGTGTGATTAGGAGATATGGGAGTAATTATTGCGTTTTAGTGTGATTAGGAGATATGGGAGTAATTATTGCGTTTTAGTGTGATTAGGAGATATGGGAGTAATTATTGCGTTTTAGTGTGATTAGGAGATATGGGAGTAATTATTGCGTTTTAGTGTGATTAGGAGATATGGGAGTAATTATTGCGTTTTAGTGTGATTAGGAGATATGGGAGTAATTATTGCGTTTTAGTGTGATTAGGAGATATGGGAGTAATTATTGCGTTTTAGTGTGATTAGGAGATATGGGAGTAATTATTGCGTTTTAGTGTGATTAGGAGATATGGGAGTAATTATTGCGTTTTAGTGTGATTAGGAGATATGGGAGTAATTATTGGTTTTAGTGTGATTAGGAGATATGGGAGTAATTATTGGTTTTAGTGTGATTAGGAGATATGGGAGTAATTATTGGTTTTAGTGTGATTAGGAGATATGGGAGTAATTATTGCGTTTTAGTGTGATAAGGAGATATGGGAGTAATTATTGCGTTTTAGTGTGATTAGGAGATATGGGAGTAATTATTGCGTTTTAGTGTGATAAGGAGATATGGGAGTAATTATTGCGTTTTAGTGTGATTAGGAGATATGGGAGTAATTATTGCGTTTTAGTGTGATTAGGAGATATGGGAGTAATTATTGCGTTTTAGTGTGATTAGGAGATATGGGAGTAATTATTGCGTTTTAGTGTGATTAGGAGATATGGGAGTAATTATTGCGTTTTAGTGTGATTAGGAGATATGGGAGTAATTATTGCGTTTTAGTGTGATTAGGAGATATGGGAGTAATTATTGCGTTTTAGTGTGATTAGGAGATATGGGAGTAATTATTGCGTTTTAGTGTGATTAGGAGATATGGGAGTAATTATTGGTTTTAGTGTGATTAGGAGATATGGGAGTAATTATTGGTTTTAGTGTGATTAGGAGATATGGGAGTAATTATTGGTTTTAGTGTGATTAGGAGATATGGGAGTAATTATTGCGTTTTAGTGTGATAAGGAGATATGGGAGTAATTATTGCGTTTTAGTGTGATTAGGAGATATGGGAGTAATTATTGCGTTTTAGTGTGATAAGGAGATATGGGAGTAATTATTGCGTTTTAGTGTGATTAGGAGATATGGGAGTAATTATTGCGTTTTAGTGTGATTAGGAGATATGGGAGTAATTATTGCGTTTTAGTGTGATTAGGAGATATGGGAGTAATTATTGCGTTTTAGTGTGATTAGGAGATATGGGAGTAATTATTGCGTTTTAGTGTGATTAGGAGATATGGGAGTAATTATTAAATTTTAGTGCCACATTCTGACTTATTAATTACTCCCATATTTTAAATTTCACTCAAATCTTTAAGAAAATGGGTTGCAAGGAATATTCAGCACTCATTTAACATTATCATACATTTTTCATGCATTATTGCATTATTAGACTCTGAAGAGTAAATTTGTGATTTGAGTGCTGAGTGCAAGTATCTGTTATAATCTCAGTTTGACTCCCACTTTCGTGAAGCTGAACCTCGAGATTTATAGTCCCTGATTTAGGTTCAAGTGCTGGCTTCTCATCCTGGGAGATATCATCGAGAATGATATGTATGAGTTGAGGCCATCCTTAAAAAATTGTTTGTTTGCAGTTGCGCCGACTTATGAAAAATGCTGCGACTCGATTAACTTTTTCAGGTTCACGATGAAAAACTTTTTTTGGTCTTTTAGCCATTTCTTTTACGGTACTAAACTAAAAAAACCTACCTACATACCCTATGTTAAAATTCCGGGTTGCGTAAATGCACAAACAATTTTGTCATTAATCTTCTGAAATGATTGTTGTGTACATTTTCAGGACTACGCTGTTAACTGTACAGAAATCTCAGCTGCTCGTCTGTGGGCATGTATAGATGTGTTTGCGTTTGCGCATTTTACGGGCTGGGCTATGAAAGCATTACTTATACGGCATTATGGGATACTTTGGACTATCAGTATTATGTGGGAAATCACGGAGGTAATTATGCTCATTGACATAGCAGCCCTTTTTATGGCAAATATGGGGCCGATATTGGTCCCCATTCCCCAAAGAAAAAAGTATATATGTTTCCCCTACTCAGAAAGAAAATTCCCCTTCAGTAAAATTATTTTAAATTTTAGCCTTTTAAATACCCAATTTTGATACTCTTGGTATCAAATGAAAGTAAAAAAATATATCTGTTAGAAAATGTAAAAACAGGAAATTGGACTATTTGGTCACTAATACAAGTTTTGTTGTGGCATAGCTCAATTTATAAAGATTGCCTTTGCACTTTGTTATTTTTTGATCAGATTGTCTTCATGCATCTACTACCAAATTTTGCCGAATGTTGGTGGGACTCCATTATTTTGGATGTTTTGGTGTGTAATGGTCTTGGTATATGGATGGGTATGGTGATTTGTCGAGCACTGGAAATGAGGAACTATCACTGGGAAAGCATAAAGTAAGAGACTTAGAAAAGAAAAAATGATGGGATGTTCTTAGTGAGGGAAGCACGGATTAAACGCTTCTCTCCATCCATAAACATTATCTTGTCATTTTCTGCAATAATTTTTTTTCTGGTTTTGTGCAAAGCTATCGTAACTAGGTCATCTTCAGAGTGTAGGTAGAAAATAATTGTTTATTGTTGTTGATATTTAAATAGATCTAGATGTTGGTTAGACATTCTGAATTAGTTATATCTGATCTTCTGATTTTAGTTGTATCTGACCTTAAGAAATAGCTCTAGATTTACCTCCCTTTATATCATTTTATGGTTTTGTAAATAAACAACTTACAATTTTGAAGCTCTTTGACTCTTTCTGCTGATGCTAAAGTAGTGACCTGTTGAACATTTAAGATTACTTTTTAATGGTTTATGCTCTTAATTGACATACATGTGAACTCTCTCGATTTCTGCGGGAGACTCCCAGATTTGATAGGCAACTCACGCTCTCCCGGCCTTGAGCCATGATCTCCCGAAAAATTTTTAGCCATGAAAAAAAATTCTCCGGTTTTGAGTCTCAATCTCCCGCTTTTCGAGGTGCAATCTACCGATTTGCCTTCAGAACAGGTTCACATGTACGAATTGACCAATATGGGAATACACCTGTTAACAGTTTCAACAATGTAAATGTCAGAAGTCTATTGAGTGAAACAAAGAGTTACCTAAGTAAAGCCGATGTGCTTTGCTAAACATTTACAGAAAATGGTTCTTGTTCGATTTTCTGATACAGTAGACCATTGAAATGTTTACAATCTTAATTTTCCAAAAATATACAATTTGATATACATGTATTTGATGTAACCACAAGCATGGAATGAATGTTCAAACTTGACCACATATCGGGAATTTTGCATACAAGTTATAAGTAAGAAGAGAAAAGCAGTCAGTAATATTTACTCGAAAAAAAAATCGATAAAAATGGGGGGAGTGTAGTGCCTTCTGAAACTGTTAATTAGTACATTACATGTGAGTAAGCAAATTGTACAACATAGCATGTTTGTAAGGCCCCAGTGTTTGTGTTTCTGGACTGTATACTTTCAAAGTTCAGACTTAATGACAGCATGTCCTGTTTCTTTCTCATTATGTACATATCATTTTTTCAGAGACATACATTCCACTACAGGAAAGATACGTCGCGCTGTGTTACAATTTACCCCGGCAACATGGACCCACATTCGATGGTTAGATCCGAACTCTGGGTATATGAGATTTGTAGCTGTGACAATGTTAATTGTTGTATGGCAGGTGTGTTCTTGAACAAATATTGTTGATGAAGTATATATGTAATTGTTTGTGTGTGTGTAGATGGGGGGCACTTAGATTTACCCTTGTCAGTCCCTCCGACTGAATTTTGTGTTGCACTTTTCTGAAAAAGTATTTGAGCTACGAATATGATTTATCACCTGAAATTGTGAACATGGGTTTTTTCATTTAATTTTATATAAATTCACCTGTTTTCAGGAACTTTTTTGTCTTAGAAATTCTTTCAAGTTGTTGTATATTCCCCTCATACGTAGGTAATCGAAGTCAGAAAATATTGGCAACAATTCCTGTCATGTAGTGTTGATCTGAGTTTTTGTGAATAATAAGATATGCAGATTAAATTTTGAGTGATGAATAAATGCTTATAATCTCAGACACAGGGGCCTTATTCACAAACATTTCAGACTGGAACTCAGGCTTAGACATTGAAATACAGTCAAACCTTGAAAGTAAGATCACCCTACTGACCCTTGAAAACTGGTCTTCTTATCGAGGTGGTCCTAATATTGTGGTTGTATAAAGAGCAAAACAGTGATAATGGACTTGAAAAATGTGGTCGTAACTTTGAGGTGGTCTTATTATTGAGGTGGTCTTATTATTGAGGTGGTTTTTTAAGTCAGGTTTTACTGTATTAAATGTTCTCTTTGCTCCTGTGTTGTTACAGTCGAATCCTGGTATGTCAACATTGTAGGGACCTGATAAAAAGTGGCACCTGTGTCACATGGTCCCATGAACACATTTTTGGTTAGAAATTTATTCTCAGTTGATAGTATCAATTAGTTTATAAGTGTCAATTATGTTTTTATTCGTTCACAGCTGGCTGAATTGAACACATTCTTTTTGAAGCATATATTTGAAATACCGCCGCCTCATGCGTTGAACTGGTACCGTTTGGCTCTTATTTGCAGTGTGTCAGCTCCAACGATCAGGTATGTATTTCTGCTAACTATCATGTATCTATTGGATATCAAGTTGTGTGGTTCATACTGTTTTGTGGATCTTCCATAAGCTAAAGGATAAATAGAACCACACAGGAGTGAAGGATTGGTGATAGAACCACACAGGAGTGAAGGATTGGTGATTGAACCACACAGGAGTGAAGGATTGGTGATAGAACCACACAGGAGTGAAGGATTGGTGATAGAACCACACAGGAGTGAAGGATTGGTGATAGAACCACACAGGAGTGAAGGATTGGTGATTGAACCACACAGGAGTGAAGGATTGGTGATTGAACCACACAGGAGTGAAGGATTGGTGATTGAACCACACAGGAGTGAAGGATTGGTGATAGAGCCACACAGGAGTGAAGGATTGGTGATAGAACCACACAGAAGTGAAGGATTGGTGATAGAACCACACAGGAGTGAAGGATTGGTGATTGAGCCTCACAGGAGTGAAGGAATGGTGATTGAGCCTCACAGGAGTGAAGGATTGGTGATTGAGCCTCACAGGAGTGAAGGATTGGTGATTGAGCCTCACAGGAGTGAAGGATTGGTGATTGAGCCTCACAGGAGTGAAGGATTGGTGATTGAACCACACAGGAGTGAAGGATTGGTGATTGAACCACACAGGAGTGAAGGATTGGTGATTGAACCACACAGGAGTGAAGGATTGGTGACTGAACCACACAGGAGTGAAGGATTGGTGATTGAACCACACAGGAGTGAAGGATTGGTGATTGAACCACACAGGAGTGAAGGATTGGTGATTGAACCTCACAGGAGTGAAGGATTGGTGATTGAACCACACAGGAGTGAAGGATTGGTGATTGAACCACACAGGAGTGAAGGATTGGTGATTGAACCACACAGGAGTGAAGGATTGGTGATTGAACCTCACAGGAGTGAAGGATTGGTGATTGAACCTCACAGGAGTGAAGGATTGGTGATTGAACCACACAGGAGTGAAGGATTGGTGATTGAACCACACAGGAGTGAAGGATTGGTGATTGAACCACACAGGAGTGAAGGATTGGTGATTGAACCACACAGGAGTGAAGGATTGGTGATTGAACCTCACAGGAGTGAAGGATTGGTGATTTTTGAAGTCGTTGACTACAACCACTTATCAAAGAAAGTTGTAATGAATTAGAGATTATAATTTAAATTACAATTACTCCCTGTGTTGTAATACCAAGAATTTGGAATTCTAGTCAGTTTTTGATAATTAGCAAATTTTGATTATGATTTTTAGCTCGACTATTCGAAAAATAGGGAGAGTTATTGTACTCGCCCTGGCGCTGGCATCACACCTTAGTTTTGCATGGAAGTATAGCATAGCCATATCTAAGTAACCACTTTTTTAATTCAAAATTTCCTAGTAATCAAACCTTGTAAAATAAGTAAGTTTGATAACTCTTACTTGAATATAGTAAAAGTTATGGCTCATGTTTGACTTAGAAATTTTGGTTAAAGGTTTGCATGCAAGTACTGTCAAGGCCATGGCACAGTAACCATTGCATGTATTGGTTTGAAACTTCACATATAAGTATTCCCAGTTATCAATCCTACCACAATAACTCAGTTAGATAACTCTTGCATTACTATAATGCAAGTTATGACCCTTGTTGGTCTAAGCAGTTTTGACTAATGTTTTGCATGCAAGTACCATTGAGGCTATAGCCCAGCAACCACTGCAGGTATTGGTTTGATACCATTGAGGCTATAGCCCAGCAACCACTGCAGGTATTGGTTTGATACCATTGAGGCTATAGCCCAGCAACCACTGCAGGTATTGGATTGATACCATTGAGGCTATAGCCCAGCAACCACTGCAGGTATTGGATTGATACCATTGAGGCTATAGCCCAGCAACCACTGCAGGTATTGGATTGATACCATTGAGGCTATAGCCCAGCAACCACTGCAGGTATTGGTTTGATACCATTGAGGCTATAGCCCAGCAACCACTGCAGGTATTGGTTTGATACCATTGAGGCTATAGCCCAGCAACCACTGCAGGTATTGGTTTGATACCATTGAGGCTATAGCCCAGCAACCACTGCAGGTATTGGTTTGATACCATTGAGGCTATAGCCCAGCAACCACTGCAGGTATTGGTTTGATACCATTGAGGCTATAGCCCAGCAACCACTGCAGGTATTGGTTTGATACAATATACAGTTGGACCTCGTTCATTCGAATTCATTGGGTCCGAAATTTTATTTCAAATAATGCATGGTTTCAAATAACCTATTTCAATTTGACATGCCTTAGAGACATTGGGGCCTGATATTTATTTTGGATTATTCTACAAGGTTGTCGAATTAAGAGGTCCAACTGTACATCAATGACAACATCATTGTGACAGGCTCAATCGAATAGTCCAGCAAGAGCTGTCTGACAGCTTTGTTAATTCTTATTATTCTCTGTGAAAATTAATTTCAACTTTATAGAAACAGTCTGGCGTGCGAGTCTATTGTTGATGAGTTCCAAGGTACAAAAGCTAAGGTGTTCAGGACGTATTGGCCATCTTATTTTTATACGCCTGTTCATGGAACGGGACAGTTCCACCTGCGGTGTACAGGTGGGCGGTCTGGCCGGTTGTGTCCAGTAAGTTGTCCGATCAATAGATTCAGAAGCATTTGTCCAATCATCACCAAATTTGGTCAGAATGTGTATGGGCATAATATCTTGGACAAGTTCGATAACCAGTCATATCGCTCTAGTCCCTCGGGAGTTATAACCTTTGATTTTCGATATTGCCTAAAATTTGTCTTGGTTTAAGTCTGACTCCGGATAGGTGTATTTTGTGACTACCTGACTATTTCTTATTATCTCCAATTTTGATATTATACCTTTATATAATTTTGTATATCTATAAATATTTTGATTTTTCAGGCAATTTTATGTTTTTGTAACAGATACAAGATGTAAAAGGGTTGGAACACAGTGTTGGGTGTTCTGGTAAGATATAATATACGGTCATTTTTTTATTATGTTTCTTAAAGTTATTTTATGGTACATTGACAATTTTAGTCATTAAGCGTTGGCATTGTAGAAGCAGGGACGGAAATTTCCGCCAATTGGCACAACTTCTGCCTTTGCCTCAAACTTTTCAAATTGGGGTCCTAACTCAGTTATTTTGGAGTTTGTAATAATATAAATTGGGGATCCTTAGTAAATTTGTAGGGTCCCAGAATATATCTAAACTGCAGATTGGATGCACAGTCACTTATTAACACAAGTCTTATGTCAAAAATTGCATCAGAGACGCAGAAAACCTGTGTTTAGGAAATCCCTGATAGTTTTTAGATTGCTGTAAATCCAATGAAAAAGTTCAGAGGGAGCGTAACCCTGTGTTATTATTTGCTTTGCTGGTGTTCGCAACTGCAACCGTCTGCACTCGTGTTAGAAGCTCGACCACTTAGCCACTGAACTAAATATTTAATATGTTATGACAAAATCAAAATACATACAATGGAATGATACTCATTTGGGGGCAAAAAAGTGTGGACAGTAAAAAGATCTATGTTTAAAGGTCATCAGAAATTTGAATTGAAATATCTGTATATAGTGTGTCATGTATTGGTTTGTTTAAATTGATGATTCAATGAATTGTAAGTATTATTTGGTCTGAGTTTAGAGACCAGTCTGAAATGACAAGCGTCTGATTGGTTGCTTCCGTCTTTAAACTGACCAATGGGAAAGCTGCATTATGAAACCTTGAGCCTTTTTGTCATTACATTATTACATCATTTCAGTGCGATTACATTCACAGAAGCTATTATATGTCTGAAATTTGGACGAGAATTGTTTCAACAAACAGAGATAACATATGTATTATCATGGCTTATCATACAGGTATTTCATGGTTCTTTAATGTTTTGTGTTACTTATTCTTTATCATTGTTTTGATCTAACATGGATTTAATCTGGATACATGATTAACTTATTCTGGCAGGTATGTTTTAAAATCAGAAGATGTAAAATATCCATGGTAATGATGTTAAAACCTAATGACTTTGGCCTTTTTAGCCGATAACAATGTGTCAGGTAGCCAATGACTATGTTCAAAAGCTGAAAAATAGTGTACTTGATGAGTTGTAACTCAGTACATGAATTTTTCCAATTGCATTCAAGATGGCCATCTTGAATTTCTCAAAACATTGTGTAGCAAACTTCTTCTGCAGTGTTTGGAAGATTTTCATGAAACTTCACACGAATAATCTTCCTGAAAAGTTGTAGCGCATGACATAATTTTGTTTCGATCCCATGGATTTCTTCATAAATATGTGTGACAAAGCAGATATGCTGGGGTTTTAATCACCTTCAGTGATAGCTCTCCATTTGCTCAATAGAAGGCCAACTCTGGAGAAGTTGCTACGTTTTTGTAAATCTATTTATATCATTTTCAGATGTTTTTGACTTGTAAATATTTACTACTGAAAAAATTGATAATATTGTTAAAGAGAGGTTTTTGTAGAAGAGAGGGCCACTCTGGAGAGGTTGCCACCTTCTTGTATATCTATTTGTATCATATTTCAGATGTTAAGCAGCTGTCTATGTGTGTATTTGTGTGTAGTGTATGCTAGGAAGTGCTGGAAGGTAACATATTCAGCATTTATTATCTGCGTTAATTACTATAATACATGTATATAACTGGGTAGTTGCTGGTCAGGGGTGCGTTTCATCAAATATTAGCGATGCGATGTCATAAAATCGCAGATCGCTTTCATTTGCTAGTTCATTTGCGATTACCACTTTTTGCATTTCATCAACACCATCGCAAGTATACTTTCCGTCAATTAAAGCCGATCGCAAAGTTACTTTTCGCCACTATGAAACAAAAGGCACGCAGTCTGTAAAATGACGTCACAAAGCGCACCTGTTTTCGCATGCTGTCAAACAGACATGTCGAGAAGCTCAAATTGGACACTTGCTGAGCTTTCAACCACTCCTCTGACATTACAGAGATGAAAAACGCCGTGTTCACGGCTGCTTCTCACAATATGACCTCTCAACTCCCCGCCAACCTACGTCATCTCCCGCGGTTTTTGCATAGATAAAACCCACATGAACCGTTCTGTGACTAAGACCGGATTCCAAGGTCACTACAATTTTGTAAACAAATGTTATTTGTGAATGCTCTCCCTTTGCAAAAATATGCATGCGAGTTATTCGCTTACTGTTTACTTTTAACACTTATTGTTATTATGATAACATGTATGTCGGTCATTTTTGCGATGCATACAGTAGTTTGCGAGTGCTAGAACCCAGTCGCTAATATTTGCGATTTTATACAGGCTAACAGGTGCGCTCGCAACTTTACGATGTTTAATGAAACGCGATTTGCGATTTTTGTCTGCAATTTTGCGATTATCAGCTGCGATTTGCGATGCGACCGTTGATAAAACGCCCCCCAGGGGTGTAACACAATATTCAGAAAATGAAATTAATTTATCATTAATCGAGAAAATGGTTATTGCTGTAAGCTACATGTACCATTTATGATAGATTGCTGTAAGCTACATGTACCATTTATGATAGATTGCTGTAAGCTACATGTACCATTTATGATAGAAATGATTCAAACTACCGAAAAAAGTCGATATAAACCTGTCAATATCACGTTCATTGATTCAGAACACTTGGTTATAATGTAGTGACGATTCTCAATACAAAAAATGGCGGGTTAGTTCTTTCGACCTGAATCTTTCCAACTTTGTTATCTTAATCAAACAATAGTTACAAGTTGGCTATGTTTGTTAATAATAAAAAGGTAGTGTCATTTAACAGGTTGAGGCTCAACAGGAATCAATTTTATACCTCCCCAGCTTATCTATTACCATTCACTTAGAAAATGAGATGTATCTGACAGTAGAGGACAGTAATACTGTAGGTTTCCACGTTAATTGTTTATTAGAAGTATAATTTATCCATTTTTGGCTGTTCTAGTACATTGTCATTAAGAAATTAGCCGTGAAAGATTCAAGGGATTCACAAATATTATAGATGATGGAGCACGCAAGAGTTAGGTCCTCACCTCTAAGGTCAAGGCCTCAAGCAAGGGCTACCTAGGGGGCGTTTTGTCTTATACTAGTAGCATCACTGTGTTATGTATAGAAATGTTCGATAGATTTAGAGATTGCATGTTTTTTTTAATTTGTTAATAGTGGCATGTGGCAGTAATTGTATGATTATGAATGACTCTTTTATGTTTCTTGTTAGAGTCAGAAAGATTGCTTACAGTAATGCTTGTATGTGAATTTTAAATTTGAAGTTGTGCTTAGCATTTGAAAACAAAAATGACTTAAAACATTCTTTTGCACTTGAATTTTGTGATAATCATGTAAAGCGGCATTACATATTTTCATATAATTAATGAATGGATTAAGCTTTTTACGTGTTTGGTAAGGAATGACATTCTTGCTGGCCAAAACGTTTTTTTATTCCACTGAATTTGATACAATTTGCAATAAATAAGCCATTTAACTCCAAACATTTTTCTATGAAATGTTGCTGCCACTGATGAACTCGAGGCATAAAGTGTTGAATGTGACAATTTCTGAAATGAAAACATGCATAAAAAACGTTTTGATGTTATGAAACTTAAAGTGAATCCATGTTTGTTATCAGCATGATAAATTAGAAAATCCTCTGCGATCTCTCAAAATCTCTACTTTCATTTTGAAGACTATACTTAGCTACTTTCGTTTAGAAACATGGCAATAGATAGTTCCCACTTTTACAATATTTATCTCCCTTGTTGTGAATTGTTGGCTTTATTGAACGTCATATTTCCTTAATGTTTATAGGGAATATAATGTAAACGATGATAATCTAATCAGATATAACTTATTCATAATGCTCATGTGGGCAGTTGGCTCAGTAAGTTGAATAAACTCTTGAGATTTCTCAATTATCACATATTTGGAAATTACTCCTATATTTTGCCTATCAAATTTGCTGATGATTAAGAGCAAGGGAGGTAAATATTGTAGATGTAGAAACTATGATATCTTTATCAAACTAGCAGAAAGTCTTTTTGTAAAATAAATGTAATTGGGGGGGGGGGGGGTTAAAACTAACATATAGCCATTGGAGATTAGAGAAATAATGTGATGCCGCTTTAAGTCTATATGTTTGCATGCTGTGCATTGTGCATGTAATTCACAAAAATTGACAACATTGATACAGCTTTGCAACTATTCAATAATTTCACCTAAAAACTGTGACCCTGTTTGCAAGATCAGACTTACAATTTGCATAGATATATATTATTTATCCCCAGCTGTATCCCTATGTCAATATGTAGAACTGATGTTACTGTAGTTTTTGTTGTTTTTTTCTGTTGTTTTATTAGGGTATTGTTAGAACTTGTAAGGTAAGGCATCAAACACTTGTACATCTGCTTTCTATACAAATCTTCTCTTATATTAACATCAAACTTTTGTCTAGCTTAGTTCTACTAAAATATTTTTTATGTTTTAATTAATTTATATATTGTCCCCTTTTAGAAGAAAAGGAGTTGAATTTTTGGCTCATGTCGGTCCATCTGTCTGCAGACCATTTGATTTCTGATCTATAAGTGAAAAATTCTTGGGGAAACAGCGGTCAAACTTAATAGCATGATTGCCTGTGGTCAGCAGTTGACTCTTTTAATGGTTTGGAGTCATTGTGTGAAAAGTTATGTATTGGCCTTGAAACTGAAAGCTGTTTCCCAGTAATAATTGAAACTTCATTTCATGATTGATGATATGCTATTTTGTGGGGTCACAAGGTCACTGCGGCCCTCTGGCCTTAAGCTGTGTAGATGTGTTCAGGTACAACATTGCCCGTGTTTTGTGAAACACCCAAAAACATCAAGATTTTCTCCATCAAAAATTATCATCTCTGATGAATGGAAAATTATACAACAAATGAATTGTACATCCACTACAAACTATGCCCCTGTACCCTATGCAAATCCAGCCTTACCTGTTGCAATATTGATACTGTCTCTGTATCATTTCTGTAGTATGGACCATTTCTCTTCTATTGATCATTTCTGTAGTATGGACCATTTCTCTTCTATTGATCATTAATGTAGTATGGACCATTTCTCTTCTATTGATCATTTCTGTATCATTTCCTATGCTATTCCAGGCTAAGCTGTAGCAATTTTGGTCATTTTTATCATTTCTGTACTATCGATCACTTCTGTAATTTGGACCATTTCTTGTTGTAGTGACCATTTCTGTACTATTGATCATTTTTATGCCCCCACTCTGAAAAGGGGGGGGGGGGGCATATAGATTTACCCTTGTCCGTTCGTCCTTCCGTCACAAAATCTTGTGTCACTAATATCTCTAAAACAATATGAGCCGGAGTCATTAAACTTTACAGGAATGTTCACCAGCATGTGAAGTTGTGCACCTGGGGTTTCATGTTTGGCTGTGCCCAGTAAGTGCAAAGTTATGGCCCTTGACTTAGTTAAAATATAGCCTACAGAGTATGCAATCTTGTGTCACTCATATCTCCAAAAGTATATGAGCTAGAGTCATTAAACTTTGCAGGAATGTTCACCAGCATGTGTAGTTGTGCACCTGGGGTTTCGGGTTAGCATGTCTCCAGTAAGTTATGGCCCTTGACTTATCACCATAATCAGTACAGTTGTTCACTTGGTAATTTTGATATCCATTCACAAACTATAAGTAGAATAATAGCATTTGCTTTTGTGACAAAGGCTGCAAGTGGGGGCATCTGTGTCCTACGGACGCATTCTAGTTGAAATATTATTCGATTCTGTATTGTCGACCATTTCTGTACTATTGATCATTTTTGTAATATCAACCATTCTGGTAATAACAGTTATTTCTGTAATATTGACAATTTCATTGGTTCTATCATCTTTCTGTTCTACAATAGACATCAAAACTTTCTGGAAGTCTTATAAATTTCTTTTTTGCCCTTGTTCAACTATTTACTGCAATTACTTTTCAAAATCTGAGATGACCAAGAATGTGTTGCAGTTTGGCCATCAGATTTTAGAAATTGTGGAAACCTCCATTTTTATCAGTGTTTGCACATTATTTGTTACTGTATTATATGAAGAAATGTTTAATTTCAAAAACATGTCTGAAGTTTTAAAAATAGTTGTCATTAAATTTTAGATGATAATTTGAGGTATTTCTGTTTGTCCTCTGTCATATCAAAAGTGATTTTTTCAAATTCTAATTATGGGTGATTCTTAATAAAATTACTGTAATGTGCTTTACAAGTTAAATGTTTAATAAAGCTTCGTACTGTATTTTCATAGTAGGGTCTAAATGGTGACACATAATTTAATACATTGTTGAAGGCAAATTACTATACCAAAGGCTTCCATCTTTTTTCAGTTTTGCTAACCTACTGATATCACTATTTATTTATAGTATAATGCACTGTCAATACTTTGCCCAGGGGAGGAGGGGTCGGACTGAATTAGGGGAATAAGTCAATTTGTGTCTTTTGGGTTTAGAGCCAAGCATTTTGTCTAAATCCACTTGCAGGATCTATTAAAATCCGACCAGTCTATTTCCTGGGAGCCCGAATCATTTAGCTTGTCAAATTTCCATCTTTTTGGAATTGTCTTCTGTCCCGTGTATTCTCGGCACTTCCTCCCCATGGGCAAAAAATTGAAATGATCGTTGGTAGTGCTTTTCACATCTTGATCTAGAGCATGCTTACAGATTAACTTTAATACTGTGGCTTAGTTTGTTTTGTTCTTCGCTAGCTAGTTTGCAGATGCTTTCTAAAATGGCTTGCTTTATACATGACCTTATGTTCTGAGTATACGATTTTATCATTTTATAGCCAAATTACATATAACTTAGAGAAAAATTGACCCTTGAGCCAGAATCCTTAAGGTCAAAGTGTGAACTAGTGGAAATTCCACAGGTCAAAGGGTCAAAGCCAGGGTCAAATGGAATCCCTGTTTGACTTACTTGTTTTACATAGATTTTTTTCCTTTAATTTCATTTTGTGGGTTAAGTTTGTCCATGAAAATTGAAAGGGTTTAATGATGCATTCTACTGTACTAGTCCAGTTCTTCCCCACCCAGTCTGTTTCTTCCCAGGGGAAGTTCTGGACCTGTGCAGTTCTTCCCCACCCAGTCTGTTTCTTCCCAGGGGAAGTTCTGGACCTGTGCAGTTCTTCCCCACCCAGTCTGTTTCTTCCCAGGGGAAGTTCTGGACCTGTGCAGTTCTTCCCCCCCCCCAGTCTGTTTCTTCCCAGGGGAAGTTCTGGACCTGTGCAGTTCTTCCCCACCCAGTCTGTTTCTTCCCAGGGGAAGTTCTGGACCTGTGCAGTTCTTCCCCACCCAGTCTGTTTCTTCCCAGGGGAAGTTCTGGACCTGTGCAGTTCTTCCCCACCCAGTCTGTTTCTTCCCAGGGGAAGTTCTGGACCTGTGCAGTTCTTCCCCACCCAGTCTGTTTCTTCCCAGGGGAAGTTCTGGACCTGTGCAGTTCTTCCCCACCCAGTCTGTTTCTTCCCAGGGGAAGTTCTGGACCTGTGCAGTTCTTCCTCCCACCCAGTCTGTTTCTTCCCAGGGGAAGTTCTGGACCTGTGCAGTTCTTCCCCACCCAGTCTGTTTCTTCCCAGGGGAAGTTCTGGACCTGTGCAGTTCTTCCCCACCCAGTCTGTTTCTTCCCAGGGGAAGTTCTGGACCTGTGCAGTTCTTCCCCCCTAGAAAATTATTTTATTTTCAACTTTTTCACCCTGGAAATTATCTAATTTTTCATGTTAGGGTGGGGAAGTTCTGGATTGGTCCAGTTCTTCCCCCCTAGTAAAATATTTTATTTTCAACTTTCAGCTAGTCTATTTCTTCTCCCCTAGTTAAATACTTTATTTGTGTCAAGGTAGGGAAGTCCTGGACTAGTTTTTTTTATTTTTTGCGCCTTAGGGTGGGGAAGTTCTGGACTAGTCCAGTTCTTCTCCCCTTGGAAATTATTTTATTTTTTCGTCTTAGGGTGGGGAAGTCCTGGACTGGTTCAGTTCTTCTCCCCTTGGAAATTATTTTATTTTTTCGTCTTAGGGTGGGGAAGTCCTGGACTAGTCCAGTTCTTCTCCCCTTGGAAATTATTTTATTTTTTCGTCTTAGGGTGGGGAAGTCCTGGACTAGTCCAGTTCTTCTCCCCTTGGAAATTATTTTATTTTTTCGTCTTAGGGTGGGGAAGTTCTGGACTGGTTCAGTTCTTCTCCCCTTGTAAAATATCCCCTGGGGAAGAAACAGGACACTCTTGTTCCCCCTCTAGACCTCTTCCCACCATTTTTAGTCCAGTTTATCTTGTTTCAGACACATCATTTTATTCATATATATAATGGTTAGACATGTTACAATTTTTTTTATCAATTTAGGTGGGGGGGACTGGACTAGGGGACTGGGGACAAGAGGCCTTGGGGTGATAACTGACATGTGGGGGACTGAACCTGTTACACGTCTTCTTTTCCTTGTTACCAAGTAGAGATATTGTAAGTGGAATGCGTAGACTATTTACAATGACTGACTCGTCACTAAATATTTTACCTTTCTTTCCATTTACATTTCTCGTGCAGGGTTGTGGATGACATGTTTTTTTGTAATGGCTCAATAATGATTTTAATAATAATTCAATATTCATGGCTGGTTTTAATAATTTTATCTGTGATTTTGAATTGTAATATAGAATTGTAATATATTACTGTAGAAGTCTTCTAATGGGTTTCTAGGTTTGACTCTCCATTCAGTTTTCTGATTATATTTTCAGGTATTTGAAGATACTACAGATAAATGCGAGTATGAGTCATCGGAGCCCTCAACTCCAGTGAAACAAGTCAGGAATGGTTCCCAATCAAAGTCTAGTAACATCAGTGCTGGAAACCATTCAGTTTCCCCTCAAGGATCTCGGACACATAATCTCAGAAAACGAAAAGACGACAAAAAAGTGACAAATGGACATTAATGAATGATATGAATGAAGCATGTCGTTTCTGAATTTTTCTCTTATGTTTTTTTATCCTATTCATTTGTAGCACTGATGTCTCCATTTGTAGCACTGATGTCTCCATTTGTAGCACTGATGTCTCCATTTGTAGCACTGATGTCTCCATTTGTAGCACTGATGTCTCCATTTGTAGCACTGATGTCTCCATTTGTAGCACTGATGTCTCCATTTGTAGCACTGATGTCTCCATTTGTAGCACTGATGTCTCCATTTGTAGCACTGATGTCTCCATTTGTAGCACTGATGTCTCCATTTGTAGCACTGATGTCTCCATTTGTAGCACTGATGTCTCCATTTGTAGCACTGATGTCTCCATTTGAAGCACTGATGTCTCTATCCTTGTTGTCTTGACATACACAGACCTGTTTACCTTTATGTTTTTTTGCGTATTTATATGCTTTTTTAACATAAAATACGCACTAGTCAACATACGCTTCATAGTTGATCACACATTTTGAAAAAAATGCTGGGGCCGAAAATCGCTCAAACCTGATGTTATAATTGTTCATCATCTGGATTTGTACTTCATTTACTTTGCGCTTGTGCTTCATTTACTTTACTTTGCGCTACTTTTTTCGGGGTTAAGTTGTTCAGATGATTTGGAACACTTCTGCTGTGTTCGTTGTTGGAAAGTAAAATATGGTGGCGCCATCGCCGTCCTCCACTGTGAACAAAAATAGAGTTGAAATATAGACATGTTTCTCAAGGTTTTAGTGAGAAAAACAAGTCCACACATTAAAAGGAAAAAATACACATTTCTTTACTGATGTGCTACATGGTTGAACGGAAAGGGTAAACAGGTCTACATACACGTTACACATAGGCTTGTACTTGCATCTCTATACTTCTTCCTCAAATTGTCTTCTGATGTTTAGGCCAACTTCAAAAAATGTTTGTTTGGCATTACCCTACTTACTCCTGAAAATGGCTGCAACTCAAAAAAATCTTGGAGGTATCGTGAGTGTGGCAACATTTTATTGGAGCTGCTTATTAATAGCTGAAACTTGATTGGCCATTAAAAAGTAATAATGAAAAATTAATTACCTACCTACTGGCAGTTCCCTCCTAAATTTTACTGGGAAAGGTTATGGAATACAAATATTTTTTTGGATGGCCTAAAATGTTTCATTATACTTCACAAAAATAAACCACTCCATTTTTCATGTTCAGTTTTTGTGCACATTATGAAGGATACTGTTGTTGAAGAGAGGTTGTTGCTCGAGAAAGGGCCCCTTTGGAGAGGTTGTTGCTTGAGAGAGGGTCAATTTGGAGAGGTTGTTGCTTATGAGAGTGCCCCTTTGGAAAGGTTGGTGCTTGTGAGAGTGCCCCTTTGGAGAGGTAATTGCTCAAGAGAGGGCCCCTTTGGAGAGGTTGGTGCTCGAGAGAGAGCCGCTGTGGAGAAGTTGTTGCTCGAGAGGGTCGCTCTGGAGAGGTTGTTGCTCGAGAGAGAGCCGCTGTGGAGAGGTTGTTGCTCGAGAGGGTCGCTCTGGAGAGGTTGTTGCTCGAGAGGGTCGCTCTGGAGAGGTTGTTGCTCGAGAGGGTCGCTCTAGAGAGGATGCATTGTAGGAGTAAGATTACTTACGAATTATATAAGTGCTTTAAATGTCATAATATAATAATTATAGATAAATATGTATATTTATTGAATTAGATTCAAGGTATTGAGTAATACTCAGTTGTTTCCTAGTCACTTACAATTCTATGAATAAATATTTTCTCATATCACTTAGGTCCTACATTTCTTTGTTGATTGTTATATTTGGTAATTTTACAAGTTTGTCTATCTTGAGTGGGTTTTTTTAATGAATTTTTGAAAATTTGGGATAAGTATTATTAGTAAAGTTCAGATTTTACTGATTTGGTAAAAATATATTGTGAGTATAGTTCAGATATAATGATTCAAAGGTATCTTTTTTGTATAAAAAACCCTGTAACAAAATTGTTTATTTTGAAGTTCGTGCTTATTGTTGAAATGTGCTTTGAGTTGAATCTCATCTTAGTCATATTATTTGAGTTCCCACCTAGCATGGATATGTCGTAAGATATTCCAATTACTATATTATCTTCCTACAATATTGGAGAGTTTTTGTTTTTTTGGTGTGGTTGCCCATTGGTCAGTATGTCCAACACAAATTTGGGTCAGATAAAGATTTGTATGTGAGAAAATAAACTGAATGCATATTTATTTAGGCCTAAAATATATGTTTGTTTCAGGTTTCATGCCCAAAAAAAAATGGGTAGGTAGTGATAATTCTTTTAAATTTTCAAACAAAGCAAACTTAACATAGATTTGAATATATGTTAAAAGACAAATCCCTTTTCCCTTAACAAGGATAATGTTTAATCACAGTGAACATAATGCCTATAGCTGCAATACTCGTAAAAGCGTTTAATAATTGGGCAGAAATATGAACCTAAAGAAACTTTACTAAAAAGAATAATAATGTAAACACGCAAAAAAATGTTGTGTCTTGTTGAAACAGCATAAAGGGGGAAATTTATAACATGTTTCAGTCTATTGAAAAAATCGCATTAAATAGAAAAACTGAGGGTTAGGTCAATCTTTGTGCTGGTTTCACATATATTTTCTGTTTTACAACCTATCTACAATTTGTCAGTTACAGTCGGACCTCTTTCATTCGTATTCATGGGGGTCCAAAATTTCATTTTGAATTACACACTGCAACTCCATTATAACGCAATCGGGGGGGGGGGGTCCATGACTCGTGATTGCGTTATATCCAACCGCGAAATAAATCTAAAGACAAATGAACCATAGAGAAGGGATACCAACTTATCTCACCCACCCAATATAGCGTTGTGCATACTACGTTTTCATGAATATCGTATTCATTTTTATAAATAGGAAGATGACAAAATATAAAACCTATTTATGCAGTATTATTTTAAACTATTTAAAAAAACTCATAAACTATTAAAATAAAGCTAAAATATGGTCATTTCTCTTTCAGAACTGCGATATTTTGGCGGCGTTTGTATTATTTGTTACCTGTGAAAATGACCTGTGACACTCGCAAAGTACATGTGAAAATTGCAGATTTCGAATGACAATTAAATTTAAATAATTATATCTAAATAAATTTTCCTACCTATCGATATTATCCGTTATTTACCAGAACAAAAGAACAATCCATCGTGTAAAACTGTTGATTGGACCAATCACGCGTGAAAAATGCGATGGCCTACATTTTTTTGCACCACGCCCGGTCGTATCTATATTACATTTGTCTCATAAAGCATTTCACGCCAATTAAAATATATCCAAAAGTGCATCATTAACTAAATCACCACCCATGGTGGTCGACCTTGGAAATTAGAAGACAGAAGACAACACGGCGTCTCTGAACTCTGTGAGTAGAAATTTTTCGACATGGTCGCATCAAACATTAGGCCGACTACACTATTGATCTAACAAGACACGGCACCTTAGTAGTCTGCAAGAACATTGTTTTTGACTTGCAGCACTTCAATCATTCCGTGCCGATTAGTCCGCTTTTTCCTTGACTTAAAAGGTAAACATGCCGATACGCAGCTACTTTTTGTGAGAGATTGAGAAATAGTCGACCGACACATCTAGTAGATCTGTGTGAACAACAAGTGTTGTATTAATCGTAATTAGCACATTCGGATATAGCAAGCAGGTTTGCATTGTCATTATTTAGTTTATTGGGGATTAACACTGCTTTATTCCATGATTGACATGCCCTGCGGTCATTCACTCAAAGAAATCTCGCCGGTTCGCGATCATCTTATTGGTCAAGGTAAGGAGAATAATTGGGCGTGTCTTGACGACTGCATCAGCAATACCTGTGACGTCATAGATTCAGCACAATCCAAGGTCAAATTACGTTGGTATTTATGGAATGTATTGAAAAACATTAGAAGGGTAGCGGATATGTAGTTCAGTGGTAACACACTCGACTAGTAATCCAGGGATCGCAGGTTCGATTGCCTGCTCCATCAATGGCAGTACTAACAGTCTTTCGGACGAGACTTTAAAAACCAAGGTTCTGTGTATAATGCTTTACATCAAACAAGGGGTGCTTCTGGAACTGGGACATCTCCTGTATCATGCACTATCTTCCAAAAATCTAAAATGACTAACATTCTTCCGGAGGTGTCGCCCATATGGGTCACCGGTGGCAATGATAAATAAACGCAAATACAAAAAAACATTAGAAGGTGATATTTGTGTAAATATTGATGGTTATCATAATTGGACAGTTAAACTTCGATAACTCAAACAGACGAAAACTCGAGAACCCAGGATTTGTCGAGGAAATGTCCCGGACTTTATTTCTTCTATTTTCATATAAAATATACCGCTGATAACTCGAGCAGAAATAAGTCGAAAACTCGAGCACCCTTGCTGGTCCCAAGTGCACAAACTATACACAATAGCTTACTGGTAACTCGAGGACACATTTTCACACATTGTTTAAAGGGCAGCTCCAAATAATCAAACAATGAAACGGTGTTAAACTTTTCCCGAGTTGTACAACTTTACAATTATTGAGGTGTGAAAAATGATTATTGCAGTATGCACAAAACATACATATATCAATTAAAAAGGCCAATTGAGACGATAATTATGAGAAATAATTTTGAGAATTTAATTATGAGATCGTCAACTTTTTAACTTAGGAGCGATCTCCACGACGCATAAATATAATGGTGCAAGCGTGAAGCAAACATCCGGATTGAACACGTATATTCATGAACTTTATTTCGTCTGTAATACAAAAATAAGTAATGCAAATATACTACTTTTATTAAGACTTGGACTTTACTTTTATTTTAATGTGGAAATGTAGTGAGTAGAAATATGAAACTATGAAATAAATATGAAACAACTGGTACAAGAGTGAAAAACTATGAAATAAGGCATTTCATAAAAAACACTAAAAGGACATGATGGAAACTCTGGGTCACTCGAAACATCGGGTAACTCGAGCTTTTCGGATGTACCCCAGTGTCCTCGAGTTATCGAAGTTTAACTGTATATCTCGGTAGACTTATGGCTGCGTATATTCAATATAAGAAATGTAGTCGATTCGCGATCGCGGTTCGTTAACAGCACATGATTTTGTGAAAAAGCAGGCAGCAAATGGCGGAAAAATACGATTTTGATCAATTTTGTTTCCTATTTTTGACAAATTTTAGGATTTTTCATGAAAATAATCCGGAGCCATAACGACGTCGCGTTATAATGGATATCTTGTTTTAACCGACCGCGTAGTAACTGAGTTGCAGTGTACATAGTTTCGAAAAGTCCATCCAAGTATTCGAATATAGGTTTGTCAGATAAATGAGGTCCGACTGTATTTGGAACAGTATTACACTAAGTCTCGGCTTGTTCTGCTGTACAATCAGTATAGTTTCAGCATTTTATGTGTAATTATGAGTTTAGTAATTATACTTTCTTCATGTATACAATTTTTATGTTTTATTTTTAGTCATTGTGTATAAAAATTTTTAATAAATGTACTGAAAAACACTTGAAGAGCTGTTTTTCAGTTCATGTACGTTCAGTTCAAGTATCTAGATGTTTGAGTTGGTGTAATATTTTTCTCAGGCAATTAAAATGTTTATCTGTATTGTGATTTTTGTTGCGTTGTTTTATTCTGTGTATTTATTGCCCATTTGTCATACTAGGTTCAAGGTTGTAAATCCGTGTTTGTAGACCAGTAAAACCCAAGCCTCTGATTGGTTGATTCTTAGCTGAGTCGTAACCAATGGCTTTTGTAATGTTCGGTATTACCTCCCTGTGATTAAAAACAATTACTACATTGGAGACATATATACGACATGGGTATATGTGATAGTGTCATTTCTTCCTATGGTAGTGCGAGCTGTTATACATGTCTTTATAACTGAGAATTTAGAAGTCGATCGATCTGACGCCATGTTAACAAGGAATTAGTTTTCAGTCTCGGGATCAAATAAAGTTTCTTTTAACCTCGAAAAATTTGCTATGCTAAGCTAAATTTTCTTACATACTGTGATATATTTTGGTCATCTTGCAAATTCCTCAGGACTTAAAATTCAATTGACCTTTCTGCAGACGCTTCGTAACCACGCCCCCTTAGTAACAGGTTCTCGCTGTAACCATGTTAGACAAGCCATGTCCAATATGGCGTCGAACAAAGAACAATAACGGGCTGATGTAGATAGTATTCCATCGGATTTTTCTTTATTATATGATATTTCGACTTTAAACCATATCTTGACAAAATAAATATTACTTAATATAGATTTGCTTTGACTTGATTAAGAGTGTCAAGCCTTAGACTGGAAATTAAAACGGGAAGATGAAATAGCCCTTAAATGCTATACCATGATCAGAAAGAAACTACAAATGTATGTAATGTTTTAGAAGACGAATTTCATTTTATATTAGAATGTCCTTTATATCAAATACATTTCGAACCAAGTATTATGCAATGCATTTACATGAGATCATTATTATTCCATGTAAGTCCATGTTTGTAGTTTAGTGCGGGTTTACAGGGGAAGCATTTTAGTCATCAAGTTTAGGTATACATGTAGTTGTGTTTGTGTACATAAATCACCCTTATTTTGTGTGGAGATGGACATTATAGAAAGGGATGGACATTAGAATATCAGGATTATTTCTCAAATCTTCAAATCCTGCAACATACATTTCTATAAATTCCAGAAATCATACTTTAAAGATACTATTATAAAAATAGAAACAGAGGCAGACACAAGACCTGTATAGGTTGGACAAATTATATAATGCTATGCAATAAACAATAATGTCGCCTGTGTGCACTATCTAGATATAAATCTTATCCAGCCCCATCAGCATTTCACAGTCTGGCCCAGTGGGAGTCCAATATGCATCCAATCAGTTTTTGATGTCACTATCCGACACATATAAACAGCAACGTTGAGAAATGTTAATTATTTTTTAAAGCCTTTAACTAAATGATCATTTATAAAAAATAAATGATCAGGCTTGTGTTGAATGTTAGAAAATAGGTTTATTTTTTTAACAAAATCATCATACTCGTAGGTGTGATATTTAGGATTTTAAACCAGATATATTACTAATTTCTATACTTACTTTCGAAAGAAATACTCGACAGTGAGTAACCAATACCGGTATATCACATGTATGTTTATAGCAATACATGTTTGTGTCGCATTAATTGCAATAATTATTGATTTTATAATTGATTCTGGTCATGTTTAGTTATACAAACTCAGGCTTATTACAAATTTATAAAATTATGTCCGTCCTAAGCAAAACAAAGTCCAAATACTTGCTTGAATGCTGACATAAGTCAGTTATTTTAGTTTAAAAAAAATAATATTATGTTCCCTCAACATGCAGATATAACATAGTTAATTCGAAATATTTTCACATAAATAAATTGATTGGTTGGAATAACATAATATAGCAACATTTTAGCTAAAAGTATAAATAGTATAAGATTATGTTATCTCTTGGATAATTATGTGAAATAAATAGATTTTAAGATGTAAATTTGTGTTTCTTCATGTTTTAAGGCCAGACTTTTCATTAACTTGTAATGTTTGTCCCCTCCCAGTCAAACTGATATTTAAAGGTAAAGGTAACACATTCCAAACTAAAAGTTATCTTTTTATCAATGGGGCATATCTGTTTGCGTTAATTTTAGACGGATTTAACTTGTGATGCGGTCTGTCGCACAACTTAATCCACTGCATGCATTTGTCTTAGGTTATGGAAAAGGTAAGAATTTCACGCCACCTATCAGTCTGGACATCTATTGTTACTATCACACAGCCCGAAGCTACACCTTTTCACCATTGTCTTAGATCATTAATAAACACCCTGTAATTTGCTTTCCAAAAACCATCACTCTTAGACGAATTTGTTGACAGCTGTAGCGGTTGTCTAACAAAATGGCGTTGATAAAACAATGCCGGAGGTGTGCACGAATACTGCAACGCGATTGGCTTACGCGAGCTGTCAATCAATATCTGCAGAAAGGTCAATTCTCATTTATTTAGAAAAAATATGGTTATTGATACGTTCGATTATTGAAAATTGATCCTAATTTGATTTTAGCCAGTTTCAGTTTTAAGTGAAATTGATTAATTTCTCAACTAAAGGGTAAAAGTTTTAAATATTTTCACTATGACGAGTGGAAGATTTTAAGGTATTTTTGTTGTCATTAATGAGAAGTACTGGATAAAGTATCCAGTTGCTTTAGAATAATGGCAAATATGTTTGGGATGAACTTGATCTAGATCAGGTGATCCTTTGTGAACACGGGCCTAGGGTTTCATTTCACTGACCAAACTTTTTGTTGCAGTATACTTTACTGAATCTGTATATTAGTTAGGGCACTGATTTTTTACCAATTATGCCCATAGTAAAATATGGTTTTGTGAATGGGTTTACATCTAATTGTGTTTTAGAGGAACCACGGCTAATAAGCAAGCTCTTGTGAGAACAAAAATCGTGTAAAATAAGTGAGAGTTTCACTGTTTGTTTGTTGTCTGTCCTCTGATAATATCAGTAATTCTGTATTGTTATTGTGTTTCTGTGCCAGTATACATGATGATATTCAAATAGTTGTCCGGCACCTGTGGTAGCTTAATGTAACTACACTTCTTGTTGGATGTTTGTGTCAGACACCTGTGGTAGCTTAATGTTACTACACTTCTTGTTGGATGTTTGTGTCAGACACCTGTGGTAGCTTAATGTTACTACACTTCTTGTTGGATGTTTGTGTCTGACACCTGTGGTAGCTTAATGTTACTACACTTCTTGTTGGATGTTTGTGTCTGACACCTGTGGTAGCTTAATGTAACTACACTTCTTGTTGGATGTTTGTGTCTGACACCTGTGGTAGCTTAATGTTACTACACTTCTTGTTGGATATTTGTGTCAGACACCTGTGGTAGCTTAATGTAACTACACTTCTTGTTGGATGTTTGTGTCAGACACCTGTGGTAGCTTAATGTTACTACACTTCTTGTTGGATGTTTGTGTCAGACACCTGTGGTAGCTTAATGTAACTACACTTCTTGTTGGATGTTTGTGTCAGACACCTGTGGTAGCTTAATGTTACTACAATTCTTGTTGGATGTTTGTGTCTGACACCTGTGGTAGCTTAATGTAACTACACTTCTTGTTGGATGTTTGTGTCAGACACCTGTGGTAGCTTGATGTAACTACACTTCTTGTTGGATGTTTGTGTCAGACACCTGTGGTAGCTTAATGTTACTACACTTCTTGTTGGATGTTTGTGTCAGACACCTGTGGTAGCTTAATGTAACTACACTTCTTGTTGGATGTTTGTGTCAGACACCTGTGGTAGCTTAATGTAACTACACTTCTTGTTGGATGTTTGTGTCTGACACCTGTGGTAGCTTAATGTTACTACACTTCTTGTTGGATGTTTGTGTCTGACACCTGTGGTAGCTTAATGTTACACTTCTTGTTGGATGTTTGTGTCAGACACCTGTGGTAGCTTAATGTTACTACACTTCTTGTTGGATGTTTGTGTCAGACACCTGTGGTAGCTTAATGTAACTACACTTCTTGTTGGATGTTTGTGTCAGACACCTGTGGTAGCTTAATGTAACTACACTTCTTGTTGGATGTTTGTGTCTGACACCTGTGGTAGCTTAATGTTACTACACTTCTTGTTGGATGTTTGTGTCAGACACCTGTGGTAGCTTAATGTAACTACACTTCTTGTTGGATGTTTGTGTCAGACACCTGTGGTAGCTTAATGTTACTACACTTCTTGTTGGATGTTTGTGTCAGACACCTGTGGTAGCTTAATGTTACTACACTTCTTGTTGGATGTTTGTGTCAGACACCTGTGGTAGCTTAATGTTACTACACTTCTTGTTGGATGTTTGTGTCTGACACCTGTGGTAGCTTAATGTTACTACACTTCTTGTTGGATGTTTGTGTCAGACACCTGTGGTAGCTTAATGTAACTACACTTCTTGTTGGATGTTTGTGTCAGACACCTGTGGTAGCTTAATGTAACTACACTTCTTGTTGGATGTTTGTGTCTGACACCTGTGGTAGCTTAATGTTACTACACTTCTTGTTGGATGTTTGTGTCAGACACCTGTGGTAGCTTAATGTAACTACACTTCTTGTTGGATGTTTGTGTCAGACACCTGTGGTAGCTTAATGTAACTACACTTCTTGTTGGATGTTTGTGTCAGACACCTGTGGTAGCTTAATGTAACTACACTTCTTGTTGGATGTTTGTGTCAGACACCTGTGGTAGCTTAATGTTACTACACTTCTTGTTGGATGTTTGTGTCTGACACCTGTGGTAGCTTAATGTTACTACACTTCTTGTTGGATGTTTGTGTCAGACACCTGTGGTAGCTTAATGTAACTACACTTCTTGTTGGATGTTTGTGTCAGACACCTGTGGTAGCTTAATGTAACTACACTTCTTGTTGAATGTTTGTGTCTGACACCTGTGGTAGCTTAATGTTACTACACTTCTTGTTGGATGTTTGTGTCAGACACCTGTGGTAGCTTAATGTAACTACTCTTCTTGTTGGATGTTTGTGTCAGACACCTGTGGTAGCTTAATGTAACTACACTTCTTGTTGAATGTTTGTGTCTGACACCTGTGGTAGCTTAATGTTACTACACTTCTTGTTGGATGTTTGTGTCAGACACCTGTGGTAGCTTAATGTTACTACACTTCTTGTTGGATGTTTGTGTCAGACACCTGTGGTAGCTTAATGTAACTACACTTCTTGTTGGATGTTTGTGTCAGACACCTGTGGTAGCTTAATGTTACTACACTTCTTGTTGGATGTTTGTGTCTGACACCTGTGGTAGCATAATGTTACTACACTTCTTGTTGGATGTTTGTGTCTGACACCTGTGGTAGCATAATGTTACTACACATCTTGTTGGATGTTTGTGTCAGACACCTGTGGTAGCTTAATGTTACTACACTTCTTGTTGGATGTTTGTGTCAGACACCTGTGGTAGCTTAATGTAACTACACTTCTTGTTGGATGTTTGTGTCAGACACCTGTGGTAGCTTAATGTTACTACACTTCTTGTTGGATGTTTGTGTCTAACACCTGTGGTAGCATAATGTTACTACACTTCTTGTTGGATGTTTGTGTCTGACACCTGTGGTAGCTTAATGTTACTACACTTCTTGTTGGATGTTTGAGTCAGACACCTGTGGTAGCTTAATGTAACTACACTTCTTGTTGGATGTTTGTGTCAGACACCTGTGGTAGCTTAATGTAACTACACTTCTTGTTGGATGTTTGTGTCTGACACCTGTGGTAGCTTAATGTTACTACACTTCTTGTTGGATGTTTGTGTCTGACACCTGTGGTAGCTTAATGTAACTACACTTCTTGTTGGATGTTTGTGTCTGAAGCTGGTCCCGGTTTTCACAACAAAGGTAGATAGTCTTCTTTCTGTCAAAATATGCCAAGTTATAATTTTGAGAAAGTGGCATGTTAATGCCTTCATACAGACATACTCTAAAACAGTGCATTGTAACTTTTCTTAAAAGTTTCCAGGAACTGTAAAACACGAGTCCAATACAGGTATTTCCTATGCTAGCGCAAACTCTGCATGTAGGTCAGGATAGAAAATACAGGTATCGGATACCAGTCCTGTATTTGTGGTTTTGGTAAACGTGTAGGAAAGTGACAATGCAGTGTTGTAGGGTACATCTGTATAATGTAAATTACCACCAATTTTCTCATATTGGACACTAAGGATATTTTGTCCCAAAAATAGAACTGTGTACCTTTAAGTTATAACTCTGTTGCGTTCTCATCCTATTTGGCCATTTATCAGCTGGTCCACAGATGTAGATTGTTTATTCATGTCAGCACCATACTTTCTTCATTTATTATGCTGATATACAGATGTTTTTTTTCAGAAAATGTGATTTAATGCAAGAAAAGTTCTTGAGTAGAAACTCATCAAGATGTAAGAAATGAATTTTCTGCTGAAGCTACCCACTTGCTATTTATTGTTGACATCATACAAACTTTGAAATCAATGATTTAGCAACAAATGACTTTTGATAAGATGTGGCATTAATTAATGGACACAGTTCAGTAATTACTTCTGTATTTTGTGAAACTGGAACCTGATTTATGTTTTGTTCTGTCCGTTGCCTCAGTGATCTGAATTTTAGGTATAAGAATCTAACATTAAACATTGTAGGCCGATTTACCTGATTGATGATAACATGATAACAAAATTGAAACTGTTTTATTTTACAATGATTGTGAAACATGTTCTTACAACTAAGTATATTATTTCGTATTGTTGAGCTACCTGGATTGTGGAAGAGTCTTGCCCATTGATTGCAGGCTTTGAAACCAAAACTTGCGGATCAAAAGTCTGTTCCCTAATTGTGATTAATCTGGGGTTTGTGGAAGAATCTTGCCTATTGCGGGATTTGAACCTGCAACTTGTGAATCTAGAGTATGTCACTCTACCTCACCTGTTTAACAGCATGATCACATAGTAATCATTGTCCACTGTTGCGACTCTATACAGTAACTCATTTCTAATTGGTCACCCGACATTTGTGTTCATTTATTTTTATTGAAATCTTTAATTGTAAACAGATCGTTTTTGGACAGTCCTGTGTGAATTTTGGGTTTTAGTAGATTGAGGTTTGGGTAAGAATGAAGTAAAACAAATTTAGTTTTTAAATTCATATTTCATCGTATTTATTTTGAAAATATGACAATATAAGATGTGACCAAATTTAAGAAAAGCATTTGAGTGAACAGTAAAACCTGGATAACTCGACCAGCATCAGTTCTGAATGCTGTCTTAGTTGTAAGGTGGTCTGATTATTGAGTAAAAATGTGGAAAAGACAATGAAAACTGAGCATGGTCCTGTAATGAGGTGGTCTGTAGGTGTTGTTTTACTGTATATGATCATTGTATAATTTTTTTATGTACTAGTGTTGTATTCAAGTATGTATATTACGACAAAGTGCTGTATTTCATCATGTTTTGTTTACCTATACATAAATGTTGTTTTGTAATTGTGTGTACGTGAAATTTTTGCTGTACATTTTTGGAATGATTGTTGCCAAAAATGTTTTGCCATTTGGACTTATTAAAGTCATTTAGCATACATTGTTGTTCTGTTAGTTCTGTCTACGTAATTTGGACATACCAGTAGTTCGTACAAGATAGAAAATAAGAGGCATTTGCATTTGCAAATTCAAAGATGTCGCAAAAATGTCGCAAAAATATCGGCCAGTGAAATTTTCTTATTTCACAGAAGTACATTTTTATATAGTTGACTATTAAACAATAACAATACTCATTTTGACGAGTCACAAACTTTGGATTTCTGCTTCAAAACATTTCAAATCACTGATTTCTTATCTTAGTGACTTTTGAAAATACACCGGAACCCCTTTTAATCTGGAAACCCTTTTAAACCGGACAAATTGTCCGGTCCAAACTTTCTTACTATATAAATCACCCCTTCAAACTGGACAAGAATAAAGTCTCAAATTTGATTTTCATGTCTTGCCCAAGAGTTAGATCCAAAGCACTGTGTGTATCGGAAGAAATACTTTTTGAATGTATAAATCGATTAAACAATTGGAGTTATAAGTTTAAAATGTAAGTTAAATAAAGTCAATCAATATTGTTTTTCGCAGTAAATCCACTAACAGTTGTATATAGGATAGTTCAGTATCTTATAGTCCAGCCACGGACGTCACATCTCTATACTGTCGCTGTGTAGTAGTAGTAGTACAACAGTTTTTTATTGCACACAAAGCATATATCTGTTCACGAAAATAAGAGTAAATGCAGTGGAAAGACCGGCGGTGTCCAACACTATTTACTTTTATGAATGGTTTAGCAGGACGTTGTACAGCGACAGTATAGAGATGTGACGTCCATGGCTGGACTACGAACGACGCGTGTAAAAGTCGGAGTACAGAGACATGTATGCGGGGCTAGGTATCTTAATACAGACTATGGAGTCTTCGGATCGCCTGTCTGGCTTAAGACAGCGTACAATTCATGAACATCTGTATGGCTGTGACATTGATACATTTCATATATCAACAATTGTTTTCTGTAGATTGATATTCGATATACACAAATATTGGTATGATGGTGGGAAAATACAGGAGAATGGGTACTGTCTAAAAATGTGCCAAAATAGTCGGCTGATTGTTAAACAGTTTACTAGTAGTAGGTGCATTTATACAATTAGTGTATAATGAAACTATACTGATAAAAATTGGTGACCAAGAAATTGAACTACAGTAGAAAAAAATAAATATAATAATAAAAATCACAGACAATTAATACACAATTACACATGTACAAAATTGAATAAACGGTGTGTCAACATACTGTATATATATGTAAATAATAATATTGAGCAATATTATAATAAAATACAACCTTCATAAATACATCTGGCGATGCACTTTTTTCCATCAGTTGCTAACCCTCGTGGATGGAAGAGGACCAATATATCTAGGGCTATCCTTAGAAAATTGTTTGTTTGCAGTAACTGTTACACGACCCAGAATTTTTACAATATGTAGGTAAGTATTTTTTTTAGTTTAGTACTGTAATGGCTAAAAGACCGAACACATTCTTTCATCAATGAACCTGAAACAATAAATTGAGTCGCAGCATTTTTAATAAGTTTGTCGAGTTACTGCAAACAAACAATTTTAAGGATGGCCTTACATTCAATGTAATAAGAGTTAAAATATAACAGTTCACAACAAGACTTTGTAAAGATATATCTGCCTTCAAAACCATAGTTAAGATTATTTAAGCAACCTGAGTATTGCAGTAAATGGGTACTTAAAGCATCATTATCAAGATTTATTTACCTTGGGTGAAAAGCACAGGAGATAGTCATAAGTTCTCTCCCTTTATTCCTTCTAACGTATGTATGTATTGTATATACATGTACATATACTATAGAGGCGATAAAGAGATGAACTCCTGACAAACTTCTGTGCTGTGGTGAAAAGATGAAGTTCTTTTTCTGACTAAGGTTTAGATGTGGTCAGTCCACCTCTACAGTACACAAAGCTGCATTAAACTCAACCAAGAACATCTAAATTACTCACTTTTAAGTCATCACTGATTTTGTCAATTCTACTGCACATAAATATGCAATACCTGTATTTCAAACATCCTGACTAAATTTTAATTTATTTTGGCAAGTTTTGCCATTTATTCGTCACATTGGCAATTATAAGCAAATCGGATCATTTTGTCCAGATGGCCCTTCAGTACAGACAGGCACTAAAAAAGGAACTACAAAAATGTTTTTACCCAATCTCCAACAATCTCCGCCATGTCCAAACTTGCATCAATAACATACGCATGACTATATCCTTTCTCACAAACACGGACATCGCAGTTCGGAAAGATTTCTTTAAAATCTTGACTGTACTGGAGAGGACACCAAGCGTCGGTACTTCCATAGTAAAAACTAAGATAATCTAAATGTTTAGCGACTAGAGTTTGATCCAATTCATTTACAGTTTGCATTTCAATATGGGCCATATACAAGGCGTTGCTAACGCAAAACGGGTCGACAAGACCCAGTGTAGCCGATAAAACACATTTCGGAACGCTTTCATCCTTAAAATGTCTAACAATCATCCATTTCCTGGTCCCTTCTGGCAGAAAGCCTATACCATACACTATCAATGGAGCAAGCCATCTCAAGTACTTCAAAAGGGGTGTGTTGAGTTTTCCATTTGGAGAAATGGCCATTCTTTCAATTGTTGGAAACAACATGAAACATCGTCCTATCGGATGTTCTAATTGGTCAAGAATTTTTAAAATAATGTAGCATCCAATGGAATGTCCAATCAGAAACAGTCTTACATTTGAAGGAATATTGTCTCTTATAAAGGCAACTTTGTGTCTTATCTGGCCTTCTAGACTACACAGTTCGTAACTCAGTTTGTCTGGAAAAAAAATATTTCATAAAATTTCAGGCACAAGAAAAGATGAAAAGAAATGTAACAGTACAATGTACAATCATAAGTTGTATTTGTTTTCATTGGGTTTTACCTCACTTTTCAACAATTTTGCAGTCAAATAAGGTGGCCAGTTGACCTAACGAGTTTTCCTGGAATTAGTGGTCTTTTTTTATTGAATTTACATGTCTTCTAAAACCAATAAAAAACCAGGCTATGCCGAGTTTTTATCAATTTCAGATGACAAGTTTAATAAATTCAAGAGAAAATGAACACAAATGTAAGACTCTATTTACGACATAACAGCAGAAACAGCTGATTTACGACATAACAGCAGAAACAGCTGATTTACGACATAACAGCAGAAACAGCTGATTTACGACATAACAGCAGAAACAGCTGATTTACGACATAACAGCAGAAACAGCTGATTTTCTTCAAAACATTACCTTAACCAAGCAAGTATCACAGGTGTAATTCCGTCTTTGGTAAACAAAAGCTGATGCAACAAGAAGTAAATCCTACAATTTATTTTTATTTTTCAACCACAAGATACTAGTTGAAATGATTATATCTCATATTCAAATTAACAAGACAATAATTTTCAATGAAATAAATGGTCTAACTTAGAACAAAATTAACATTAAACAATGTAAACATTATTTCAGCTTGTCTAAGTCACGCATACTTTGTTGTGACATCACACACATGAGTCGTTATTCACAAGTGAATTATCGAAAAAATACATGGGTGTTACTACTACATCGCACTGTATATTGTTATAATGAAAATTAAATTCAGTGAATAACTGCAATGCGTTTGGTATACATTTGGAATGTAAATGAAGTAAGATAATATGAATGAATGAAAAATGTCGCTGCTAGCTTACCGTAAAGCGGCTGGTTTCCGGCAGGAGGCATCACATGACCAGCATGTGACACTCCCCATACTGGTATCTGATTGTCATGTTTGGTATATAGGTGATTCATAAAATAATCATAGAACTCTACGACTCCAGGGTTTCCTGAAACAGAAAATAAACAAAATTAAAGAAATAAGATGCTTATTTTTTGCTCATTTTTTACCCATATAAAAAATATTGGCTGCTCCATAAATTTAATAGAATAAATTAGCAAGGTGAAACCATTCTT
Organism: Mactromeris polynyma; assembly: GCA_032209605.1. NCBI lineage: Eukaryota > Metazoa > Mollusca > Bivalvia > Venerida > Mactridae > Mactromeris > Mactromeris polynyma. Next base: position 4,484,131 of record JASFXZ010000014.1, read on the forward strand.
CTGTTCATAGTATCATCACATGACTTCCATGAAGGCAGTGATTAGTGATCGATGTATTGTAAGGGGAGAAAAGCACTCTGATGAATTAGTAAAACAATAAATCTAGGCTTAAATATGTTTGTTTCAGGTTTCATGCCCAGAAGAAATAGGGAAGGTAGGTCGGAATTTTTTTTTTGGTGAGAATTTTTATTTTTCAAACGAAGCAAATTAAACATAGATGAAAATTAGTACATGTTAAAAGACAAATCCCCTTTCCCTTTTAACATGGATAATGTTTAATCAAGGTGAATATAATGCTCTATAGCTGGAATACTCGTAAAGCGTCTAATAACTGGTCAGAAATATGAACCTAAAGAAAAATTCATGCAAAGAAATTCACCAAAAAGAAAAAATTGTAAACACGAGAAAAAATGTTCTAGGGTCGGAGGCAAAAAAATAGGGTAGAGTCGGGAAACCTGAAACAAACATATTTCTTTACGCCTTACCAGGAATAACAAGAAAGACTGATTTCACATTCGGAGTTATCTTTCCATATTTCAGCACTGATGTTGGCATACCCAGAACATCAACAAACCCTATATACCTATCACACTCTGCAGCCATTGTTCTGCTGTCTTGTCGCTGAAAGTAATTGTTAATCAAATTGTTAAAATCATATTGTACAACAATACAGGTATAGTCAACCAAATAGAGCAGATTGATCTAATATCAGTTATAAATCCATTATTTCAGAGGAGAGGAATTTCATGTAAACTCTGACTATAGATATGGTATTAGGAGCATTAGGTAGGAGCACACGAGATTGTCATGAGTTCTCTCTCTTTATTCTTTCTAAAGTTTTCTCCCTTTGTTCTTTCTATAGTTCTCTCCCTTTGTTCCTTCTATAGTTCTCTCCCTTTGTTCCTTCTATAGTTCTCTCCCTTTGTTCCTTCTATAGTTCTCTCCCTTTGTTCCTTCTATAGTTCTCTCCCTTTGTTCCTTCTATAGTTCTCTCCCTTTGTCCCTTCTATAGTTCTCTCCCTTTGTTCCTTCTATAGTTCTCTCCCTTTGTTCCTTCTATAGTTCTCTCCCTTTGTTCCTTCTATAGTTCTCTCCCTTTGTCCCTTCTATAGGATATGTATATATATATATATACATTTGTATATAGTACAAGGAGTGTAACGTTTTTCACAGCCTCTATACGTAACATACACTATTAAAGGGACATCACAGCCTCTATACGTAACATACACTACTGAAGGGACATCACAGCCTCTATACGTAACATACACTACTGAAGGGACATCACAGCCTCTATACGTAAAATACATTACTAAAGGGACATCACAGCCTCTATATGTTACATACACTACTGAAGGGACATCACAGCCTCTATACGTAACATACACTACTGAAGGGACATCACAGCCTCTATACGTAACACATACTACTGAAGGGACATCACAGCCTCTATACGTAACATATACTACTGAAGGGACATCACAGCCTCTATACGTAACATATACTACTGAAGGGACACAGGGACAGAGCTCTTGAAAGGATAAAGGGAGAGAACTCAATATCCCTGTGGGTAGGAGTGTCATGACATGCATGAAGCTTACCACAATATATTACAATACATCAGCAACGGATCCCAATATGTACCACAATATAATGCTCCATTAACCTATGACTGAAGCTATTTAACTTCCCTGAACAGTTATATTAAAATATTAACTCTTCAAAATATGTTACAAATATAAACATGCACAAACGCTAAAACAAAAGTTACGATATCAATCTCATTTGAGTTTACGACTAATATGACTATGAAGTTTTCATGACGAGATAATATAATTCATATTGTTTTAGTTTGTAGTCTGACAGCATCTTTCTAGCATATGTCCCACAAGTACTTGAAAGAAACGTACGTGTAATAGGCCTCTGTGTAAGTTAATCAAATAAATCCACAAAACAATTATTTATGGTAGTTTACAAATTTTCGACTTGATTTCATTGTGTAAGACACTATGTTCATGTATGTAGTCCATTTAAAACTCGTTAATTTACAGTTACTTTATCGGGTCCCTCATTACATTATTACGAAGCTTCCGGGGACGAATGATAGCACCTCGCATACACTAATTCATCCGAAAGTCTGATAATTACAACAATCGAAATAAGTGAAATACTTTCTTACAAGTTGAATACTTCGAGAAAAAGTAAAATGAACCTTTAAGAGCATGCACTTGCCTCAAAACTGCAACATATCTCCTTAATATTATATTGAGGACGAACTGGTCGGGGGAGTAAAGTCCTCAGACGTCGGCATTAATTCTCCCCTATTGAATGTACGCACGCATTTAAAGTACGATACATTATACATGATGGGGCGTCGAATGGTAGTCTGGAGGCGTGGCCTATGCATAATCGTTGATTCTCCCCCTATTGCATTTAAACGGGAGCCAGTGCATTATATAGGTAACTTATTCTCTCTCTTTTATTCTAGATTTAAACAAAAGTTTTCTCTCATTTTATCTATAGAGAAATCTAAATCGCCATGTCTTTATTTAAAAAAAACTGCTGAAGACTACTTTTATTGGGTATCTATTATACTGGGACCAATATATTGGTCCCAGTATTATACAACTATAATTATATACTTAATGTTAGACACATAGGCGTACGTTCAATGCGTGATACTCAAAGAAAGATACTTTGGCCTTCACTAAATAAGAGGTGCACAATGTCAGCAATTGGACGTACGTTCATTATATGATACTCAAAGTAAGCTACTTAGGCGTATACTTACACATATAATTACACATATAAATTAGCTTTGGTGTACGTTCACTACGTGATAGACATATAAAACAGCTTTGGTGTACGTTCAATACGTGATACACATAAATAACATCGTTGGTGAACGTACTACTTGATACACATAATATAACCGCTTTGGTGTACGTTCAATATGTGATATACATATATAACCGATTTGGTGTACGTTCAATACGTGATATACATATATAACAGCTTTGATGTACGTTCAATAAGTGATATACATATATAACCGCTTTGGTGTACGTTCAATACGTGATGCACATATATAACCGTTTTGGTGTACGTTCAATACGTGATATACACATATAACATCTTTGGTGTACGTTCAATACGTGATACAAATATATAACAGCTTTGGTGTGCGTTCAATACGTGATACACATATAACACAGCTTTGGGTGTACATTCAATACGTGATACACATATAAAACCGCTTTGGTGTACGTTCAATACGTGATATACATATATAACATCTTTGGTGTACGTTCAATACGTGATACAAATATATAACAGCTTTGATGTGCGTTCAATACGTGATACACACATAAAACAGCTTTGGATGTACGTTCAATACGTGATATACATATATAACATCTTTGGTGTACGTTCAATACGTGATACAAATATATAACAGCTTTGGTGTGCGTTCAATACGTGATACACATATAAAACAGCTTTGTGTGTACGTTCAATACGTGATACACATATAAAACAGCGTTGGTGTACGTTCAATACGTGATACTCATATATAACAGCTTGTATGTACGTTCAATACGTGATACTCATATACAACAGCTTGGGTGTACGTTCAATACGTGATACTCTTATATAACAACTTGGGTGTACGTTCAATACGTGATACTCATATATAACAGCTTGTATGTACGTGCAATACGTGATACTCATATACAACAGCTTGGGTGTACGTTCAATACGTGATATTCATATACAACAGCTTGGGTGTACGTTCACTACGTAATACTTTTATTGATAACTGATTTGGTGTACGTTTAATACGTGATACTCATATCTAACAGCTTGTGTGTACGTTCGGTACGTGATACTAACATATATCAGCTTGTTGTGTTCTTGAACGAGATCGTTTCGGGGGTGTGGGCTCTGTCATGGTTTGGGCAGCCATTGCCCATGGTTATCGTTCACCACTAGTCGTCATTAATGGCAATTTAAATGCTCAACGTTACCGCGCTGACATTCTCGCTCATCACGTCATTCCTCTGTTCCATAACAACGCCAACATCTCGATTTTTCAGCATGATAATGCCACATCTCATACAGCTAGAGACACTGCAAATTTTCTCTTAACAAATAACATTGATTTCATTATGACTGGCCCGCTAAAAGTCCTGATCTCAACCCAATCGAGCACGTCTGTGATATTCTGGACAGACGAGTGAGGCGTCGGTCCAACCCACCTGCTTACGTCAACGAACTTCGTCAAGCGCTCATTCAGGCGTGTATCACGTATTGAACGTACATCCAGTGCTGTTATATATGAGTACAACATATTGAACCTACAGTGTATGAGTGTGTATTTCGGATCCTGTGTATGCGTTTAAATTGATGGTGCAAAATCATTGTGAGTAAATTTTAGCAAATTTAGCCACGGTAAATTTCACAAGAATGCAATTCACTTTAAATAGCATGTTTACATACACTATATATTTTCCAAAATTGTCACGAGAAATCCTATAATATCATATACATGTATAATTTTAAAATGAGTAAGTGCATGTTTAACCCATAGTACAAAAGGGTCACAAGGAATCCTATAATAGTATATATAATCTTAAAATCAGTATCACGCATTGAACGTTCGACCACTTAGCTGTCATTGAGTATCATAGAACACAAAGAAAATGTGTCTGGTGTTAGTTTAATCTCATGTACATGTATATACGTTGACGTTGAATATTGAACATTATATAGATTTATTCCGATAACATTTATGGAAATATAATACGGTACGCTACGCCCACCTAATGAATTATTCATCGTATATTCAATGCGTGCGTACGTTCAATAGGGTAGAATTAATGGATTGGGGGAGTATGTAAAATCCGGCACTACACGGGACTAAATAAGGAAATTGACTTAAAACATGTGTTTAAGTTCTTATTAATTTTTAATTTCTTAATGACACCCGGAAGATTTTGGTATCAAATTAAATTAGGTTGTGGTATTTTGTTTCTAAATGTATACTTTTATTTAGAATTACTTGAATAAAAGTCTGAAAGCCTACACAATAGAGTAGACAAGAAATATCTTGAAAAAAGATACTCGGCGCATTTTGAAGGCTATAATAATAATAATAATAAACTTTATTTATTGAAGGTAACTCCTTAAGCTAATACACATAAAAACTTACATACATAAACTTATCTAACAAGAGGCCTTCATACATACATAAATTATTACAATACAAAGAGAACACAAAGAATATAAGCATTTTTATAATGCTAAACCAATAAATCATAACTCATTTTCAAAATCTGCATTAACAATATGTATGAAAGGGAGATTAAATAATTACAGGGGACGCCGCATGCACAATACATTGTCTCCCCACACAGACTCCCGGGAAATAATATAAGGCATCGAGGAGGTGCTAGGGTAGAATTGGGTGCAAGGAATGCTCTGTACGACCATAAAGAACTACTAAGGAGAATTTAGTGGGACAAAAGGGGGGAAATCATTATTGGTTGGAATATATCATTTAACAATTTCAAGATAATCAGTAATAATTGCTATGATTTGTTGTACATGTACAACATAAAAAATGTCGAGATGTTACGACTGCTGGTCACTCCAGATCCAATATGGTTTTCGGTAAATTCACCGAAATTCAGTCGATTTCGGTAAGGTAACGTACCCTTTATCGAAAACTTAACCAATCCGCGCCAAGATTACAAACGTTGTTCGGTTGAAGAGAAATTGAATTGGTGGTTAACAGAAGATTTGATTGGTATTACACAACACTGATATGCAAATAGCAAAACCATGTTACGGCTGCGCCGAAAAAGACATCATTTTGCGACCAAACTTCAACTCGTTTTAGTGATGTCCAGAAACTCACGGTCATTGGTATTAATTTCTTGAAAAACAAAAGCGCTGCGCAGTAATATATTCGATGTTTTGAATTTGTAGATATATCTGTTTACACACGTCCTTTAAAACAAAAGCATACACACGCATTTTCTTTTTGTTTTGGTAACACGCACATAAAGTTTTCAGAAGGGAATCTTTTATTTAGTACAGTTTTTCGTCTGGCAACCAGATCTATTTATTTCCTGTTAGGTAAATTGGTTTGTAGAGATTGTAACCACTCATGCGGAACGGCGGTTTGCGCATGGATACTTTATCTTATTTAGCGTATCATCGAGCAGCATTTATCAAATTATGCTAAATTGATGAATTTTTGCTATATTTTATCATATTAATTGGAATTTTGGAAGGGTATTCAATTTGCCATGTGTATTTAAGTATTGAAAACTGCACTATTTTCTTCAATGCAGAAAGCTGTATTCCTGTAAATTGGTTTGTAGATTTGAAATCAGTTGTGCATACTTAGGACAGTGCCCCTTGGGGTGCACCGTCCAATAATATACTTTCTAGTTGTAGAATTGTGTATTATGTTAATTTAGGGGAGATAATTACTATTGTCTTATGTATGTCATGTTTGTAAGAATTATCTTGGTTACGTTGGGTAAATGTAAGTTCTGAAATAAAAAAACAAGGAACCTTTAATGGTGTTTGTTTTGTTGTTCAATTATTTCAAAAGATTTACTTTTACACCTAAGACTATGCTTAGTCTTTTTGACGTTACTATTCTGCGGAAGTACTACAAAATGTAAAGTAATTGATATAATTCATTAAAAAGTTGTAAACGTATTTGAAATGTTAAACAATTATATTGAACAAAAAGCACACAACCTACAACTTGTAAGTTTACATTTATACAGATAACCATATTTGGAATTATTTTCATCAAATATTTATATTGAAATGCTCTTAGTTTGATATATATAGTGCAGTTGATTGATATTGTTAATACATATTTCCATGTGATATACATATGTATTTAAAAATATTTTTCTGTATTTTTTAAGTTCAATGTTATAAATTATATTCCATTTAGCATCACTTCCGGTAATAATTCTTTTGACCCAGCTGGCCTTGACTGGATTTAAGAATGAATCGATATCTAACCCAAACACATTTTCAGTCCTCCATTTTCATATGTTTGGATATTTCGGATATTTTATCAGGTTTTGAATCCCACAGAAAGTTAAACATAAGATATTTTAATTCTTTTAATTCTCTGTTCTGTTGGTTTATTTAAAACTGTGAGTGGGTGTATTTCGGGAATGCAAATGTTTTGATAACTGCATTTTTTCCTATTAAGGACAGTTTCCGTCTTCTCCATTTATACAGGGTATGTTGAAATGCATCTACTTTAGAATCTAAGTTTAGTTCAAGTATTTTATTCGGATCTTTTGTAAAGTGTATACCTGACGTTGAAGTCTCATTCGAAGTCCAAATTATTTTTTTGTTTTACAGTACGTTTTATTTGTCATATAGTATGACGCAAAGCTCCTATTTTTAAAACTGTACATTTTGATACATTTAATTTTAAACCAGATACCTATCCATGGACATATATGTCCGTGACCTGACTGAATTTTTCAACTGTTTTGATGAGATTTTGGAAAGACATTTCTGTGCCATCTAAGAAAAAGCTTGCATCATCGGCAAAAAGCGTTTGTTTTATTTCGGTATTGTGAATGTTTAGTCCTTTTATGTTTTTTATTATTATTTATATTGTTTTATAGTATTTCAATACTATACGCGAAAGTGGACAGCCTTGTTTTACACCTTTTTCGATTTAATTTTTTTTTAGATAATGTCCATTGATATTAATACAACTTTTTACGTCTCTGTAGAAGAGTTTTATCCAATTTATTAATATACAAAATGTATCTCCAAAATCAAAATATTCCAAACAGTTGAAGATATAGTCATGATCTACACTATCAAAGGCTTTTTGGAAGTCCGAGAACGCTTTGTTTTTGAGGTTCAGTAATGTCTTTTATTTCAAATGAGTAATTGAGGGAATTTGTAAGGTACTGTTTTATGTCATTCCAGAAAATTGTATAACATTCTGTGGTTAGGCCGTCAGACCCCGGACTTTTCCTTTTTTTCATTTCTTTCAAAGCCATACCACATTCATATTCTGTCAATACAGTCATACGATTATAGATTGAGTAACAGATCCCTTATCAGACATGGGCTAAGTGGTCAGTGGAGGGCAATAAACTATGATTTATGGTGAACTAGTTAGCACCAGCATGTTAAGCGTTAGGGTTACAGGTATTACAAAATTCTGGTTAAAAGTTGTTTACGCAAATGAAAGGAAAATGATAACAACAGTTTATAACATATTATTAGGAGATATTGAATTGCGACCAAATAAAATTAGTTGGGCTACTCTAGTTCGCCATAAATCATTTGTGTAGAAGATTTGCATGAGCAGTTACTTTCTTGCTGGCCAGAGAGAGAAAGTGGAAGTAAGTCGTAGGACTGAATATTAACAAACACTGCATTTATATAAACTGGTAGGGCAGATTTTGGTAAGGGATCCGTGGTCCAGTGGTAACGCGCTGGACTTGTAATCCAGGGATCGTTGGTTCGATTTCCCGCTCCATCACTGACCGTACTAACAGTCTTTCGGACGAGACTTTAAAAACCGAGCATCTCCTGTATCATGCACTAAAAATCTAATATGACTAACATTCTTCTGGAGGCGTCGCCCATATGGGAAACCGGTCGCGACGATAACAAACGCAAATATAAACAAACAAAGATTTTGGTTTAGAAATCTTGTCTGCAATTCAATCTGACGTGTTTGTTGACACAATTTAAGCCGCTGAAGTTCGTAGTTTATTGCCCCCTTGCTTCTTGCCAATGATCACTGACCATTAGCACATATCTGATAAGGGATCAGTACTCAATCTATAACGGTACACCTCTGCTCAGAATTGAGCTGTTTCTGGTAGTAATTCGTAGGACAGAATAGGCCTGCATATGTTTGTTTTTGTTCATTATTGAGATTATTATGTATATCTGGAAAAAAATCTGCGTCGTTTATAATTTGGTTATCTTTTTTTATACAAATTGCTATAGAAGGAATGTATTTCATTTATAATTTCTTTTGTTTTCGTTTTGACTTAGCCATGATGTTCAATTTTGTTTATAATCTATTCTTTCGAAAGTTTTTTCTCGAGATTTGCAAAGTATTTTGTATTTTTCTCGGCTCCCTCAATCCATTCAGCTTTTGTTCTTAATAAAATGCCTTTGATTGTTTCATCCAAGAAGTAGTTCATTTTCTCTTTTTGAGTATTTAATTCTTGTAAAAATGTATAATTTCCAGGGGATCTATTTATTTCGTTTTCAATCCTTTTGTTATTGTTTTCTATTTGCTTTCATATTTTTTTCTTACTGAGAATTTTATAGATTCATATCTTATAGTGCTTTTTATTACTTCCCAAGGGGTATTTGGGTTTCCTTCATTATTAATTTGTACAATTCCATTAATAGATTTTCGTATAATATTTTGATACTTAGGATTAAGGAGTATGCTATTTTTAATTTAAAGTACCCCGGACCTTTTTCTGGCTTTAAACATGTCTATTTCAAATTAACAATTGAGTGATCTGACCTGCAATAGTACATTTTGAAATGACATTGATTAAATTTTGAGAAACGAGAAAATAGTCTAGCCTAGAAAATATCGGAGGTTTTGTGTTAGAGTGCCATGTGTAGCTTTTATTTTTTGGATTGCTTAAACGCCAAATATCATGTAGATCATAGTTTGAAATATTTTTTTGTTTATATCTCTTCTTCCGTTCAATTTATCCATGTCAAAATTTAAGATAACAATAAAGTCTCCTCCTATTAACAGTGATTCGTTTTTTTTTCTAATATTGTATTTTCAAGCGCATCAAAAACGTGTTTGGACCATAGTCATTTATTAAAACTATTGTTTCATCGTTTATTTCTAGTTTTAATGTTTGCTGTCTACCACATATAATTTATTTATACTCAAGTAATTTGTTGTTGAAACTTTCGTTAATAAGGATGTATATACCTTTGCTGCTTGTACTGTGTCCACTTAAATATATGTCATGTTTCCTTTCTTTTTTCCATGTTTCTTTATCATTACGTTCGATACATGGGGCATAAAAATTCTACGGAAGTTTTGAATAAATTTCAATCATTACATTTTAGAGCTACACGTACGTGTCTCTACCTATGATTTCTTCACTCTTTATACTTCACTTCCTCATGATGTAATTAAAAACCAAACTTACACATTTAATCGAAAAAACATTTGGTAGCAATCAACATGTATATTTGGCTGCAATGATGAAAGGGCTTTTTTTACTTCTAATAATTACAATAACTTTACTATCTGGACATGTGAGGGCGTATGTTAAGCTCTTAATTGTTTACTGAATAATGTCTTTATTCAATTTGATAACTCAATGTACCAACAGAAAGTTAGTAGTCCTATGGGAACTTACTGTGCTCCACTTAGAGCCGACTTATTCTTATTCTGTTATAAAAGAGACGTTATGTTATCCTTAACCAAAGAAAATCAGATGGATGTAATTGACGCTTTCAATAATACCTCCCGTTATTCAGACGATATTTCAAATATTGATAATGAGTATTGTCCAACCATGATAAATAATATATACACAACAGAACTACAACTTTCGAAAGCTAACACCTTGGATACATATGCCTCGTTTCTTGACTTGGACATCTCTATAGACAATGTTATTATTACTTCTAAAACTTATGATAAACGAGATGATTATGACTTTGAGATTATAAACTTCCCCTGGCTCAATAGTGATATCCCTAGGAGCCCAACCTAAGGGCTATTTATTTCTCAACTTATACGATGTCTGAGAGCAAATATAAATCTAGAGGACTTTAATAAGCGTAACCTTCTACTAACTAAATATCCCGATATTATTTTAAAATATGGCACTAGTGTCAAATCTATGTTACAGACAGGAATTACTAAACCCAATTTTTATGGAGATCTGTTATATAAAATTCGCAAAATTCATAACAGTTGTTACTTTGATCAGTTATTTGTGAATTAATTAACAAGTTCAAAAGGAAGGGTTATAATCCTGACATAATGAAAACAACTGCAGGTAAGATTTTAAGTAAATCAATACTTGATAGATTTTCACACCTGTTAATTTTTACTGCACGCCGGACACTTAGTTTTTAGACTAAATAAAGTTACAATGTTTATCTGTAAACCGTACTTGATATGGCAGGATATATATGACTGATTACAATGTCTTTAGGGATTATGTTCGGGACTTTGTAGGCATTAACTTTTGCTCTGGAACTAACAGGATGTGTTCCATGGAGTATCTTAAAACTACCGACCAGCCCATTTGGGATTGTGTTGTGTCGTCTATGATTTTTCGGGTTTACGTTGGTGTTGTCCTTGTTTCTTTTTGTTCTGTGCCGTTCTCTGTAACAACTTAATTTTTCTCTCGTATATTTATCAGTTTTATGACGTCATTAACATTTCAAGAAGTCATAGATATTTTATTATACATATCGTCATTTGACACTACCAAGAAAACTTTTTTCTCTACAATGCTGTTTTATAACACATCTTAATATTCATTGGGTACAGTCGTATTTTGTGTTTTTGTTTTAATTTTCTTAATAGACGCTGGTAAACGTCATAAACTCTGCTATAGGTCTTAACGCTGCTAAACATCATTAACTCTGCTTCAGCTCTCGTCGTTTGGTCATTTAATAATATACAATGAAAGAAGTCCACAAATGCAATGATTTCTGTAACTGCAATGAAAAATACCGATGATGCAGGATTCTCTCACAGAAAATTATATAGTCAGTATAATTGATGTATACTATATAACGGTTAGATTATGTTAATATATTCGGACTATAACACAGTACCTATCAACAGAACTTTCACTCTCTTGTCTATCTCGATGTGACCTCATAGGGTATTCTACCTTCTTTTCAATGTCAGGTACAAGTTACATAGCACGGCGGTAGAAATTCACATTACCAATACTTCATTTGTCATTGCACGCACTTTGGCCATCAAGTAGTTCTTTTTCAATAAAAATATTAACTCTTACTTAATTTAATCGTGATAAACATCATAAACTCTGATATAGGTCTTAACCATTCTAAACTTTATAAACTCTGCTATAGGTCTTAACCATTCTAAACTTCATAAACTCTGCTATGAGTCTTAATCATGCTAAACATCATTAACTCTGCTATGGGTCTTAACTGTACTTAACATATCATAAACTCTGCTATTGGTCATAATCATGCTAAACATCATAAACTCTGCTAAAGGTCTTAAAACTGCTAAACATCATATACTCATTGGGTACAGTCGTATGTTTTTGTTTTAGTTTTCTTAATAGACATATTTCTATTAGTTTTAAATTTCATTTCCCTAGCTATCACTTATATCTAATAATTGTTTAATTATTGACTACACTATCGAGTTGATATACGTTGTTCGGTTGAACAGGGACCGTGTGTTGAAGAAAAGTTGGTTTAGTGGTTAACGTAAGATTGGATTGGTTTACACAACACCGATATGCAAATAGCAAAGCCATGTTAGTACGCATATATATCTTCCTTATTCTTTTTCACCTTTGCATACTTGCCCTTGCCTACGTACGTACATCCCGAAAGTCTTGTGGCATGTGCTATTTCTGAACTAATTTACCCACCAAATTGAGTCACCAAACTTAGTTTTTTTCGGAAATGCGCCAAATTCAATATGATTTTAGATTTGAAAACGAAAATATTGAAGTCTTAAATGAATATAAATATTTTGGCATACTCTTTTGTAGAAACGATTGTTTTACAACAGCTAAAACAAGTATCGCAAAACAAGCTACCAAAGCAAGGTTCAGTTTATTAAAACGAGCAAAGGAATTAATTTTTATCAATAGATTTTACACATTGAACTTTTTAACAAAATTGTGAAACCGATCCATCTACTTTTATTTGGATGCATATGTTGGGGCTATGAAAATAACAATGTTCTCGAAAATGTTCAATTAAAGTTTCTAAAATATGTACTGGAGTTAAAAGCAAGCACTCCAAAATGGTATTTAGGTCTTTGATTACATATCTAAAAAGTGGGTTTGGTACACATTTTGAACTCTAATGTATCTCTGCACACAGTATAGATCATGTTGAAACAAAATATTTAAAATTCATAGAAACAAATAACATAATTATCATTTCTAAATAAAAATCTTATAACAAAATATATTGGGGTCGAATCGTGTTGGGGTCGAAACGTACGACATCACTGGTTGGGGTCGAATCGTCTTGGGTCGAAAGGTTCTGCTACCGTATTATGAAACTGAAGTAAACGTGAAATTATGTAAACTGGTAAACTATTCACACGGGAATATTATGCTGAAAGTGAGAAGATCATACTTTGTTCGTTTTTATCTCTAAGTCTGGATTGAAGTCTTGGTAAATTTGTTTATATTAAATTTCTAAGCTGTCATGATCAGCCTGTGATGATAACCTTGTCAACATGGTAAAACTCCGGTGCAAACAATAAATACTATGCACCCCTTGTCAAACTTTTTGTAAGGCTTGTCTTTTCACCATTTATATTTGTCATCTGTTATTTCTTATTTTTCATTCATTGTCTAGCCAAAATGCACTCGCTTTGCAGGTAAATAACAAAGGCAGTGGCTAGGGGTACAGTACCGTAAAATTAAAACTTATAATTAAAATCACAAAGCGATGTCGTATTTTGCCGGGTTTGAGGACTGCCTTGTGACTTGTCATTGAGGTTGCATGAATTATTGAACTATAGACTCGAAAAATATTAAACAAATGCATTGAAAAGGACAAGTCATGATTTGGAATATATAATTTGTTTTTAATTATAAATATGATATGTTAGGTTCAAAATTCATGATTGATCAATGGTTTAGCAAAAAACAATCAAATATCGATTATTAGCGTTAATGGACTAGTTTCACCAAATGCTGATTGGACCCTTGTGTTTGGTAAATTGGGGGTCCTTGGTAAGTTTGTAGAGTCCCAGATGTGCAGTTTATACTTGACTAAGTTTGTTTTAGGGGTCCCAGTGATCCTCAAGACACCCAGGACTGCCACAATATTCCCCAGGACTCTTCTTAATGGAATGAAATGTGATTTTAACACAAGTGAATTATTTAAAAACATTATTTAGATATCATTTAGATATAATTGAGTAATAATGGGAAATCTGCAGTGGCTAATATTCGACCTTCGACTTCGTAAGGGAAGTAACTCTGAACATTTCACACCAGGACTGCCGCAATGTACCCCAGGTAAACACATAACATTTAACAAATTGTATATATATTGGACATTATGCAAAATAACTAGGTTATTATACGGTATTTAAATTTTAATGCTTTATTATAATAGAGCATATCAGCACTTTTAGACAAATATCATCAAAATTCAAATTACGGAATGATGTGGGCATCTTTTTCTATACCGAGGTGGTTCCTAAGCTTGGACTGAATGTAAGTTGTAACTGAAGTTTGAAAACATTCTTTGTTTCTTTTGCCTCTTGTAGACATTTTTAGGCTGTTTTTTGGATTTCAGTAATTTCAGTGTATAGATACGCAAATGAAAACTTAGATAGGATCTGTAGAGTGAACTCAGGCCATTTTAAAGAGTGGCTAACAAATGTGTGAATTTGGACACAATGTTATACTGTGATAGGCCCCCATGATGGCATCAGTCATAGATGCCTCTAATACACAGTGCAATGCACAATATACATATGAAAAAGGTGTGTACTTAAAGAGGGGTTCAGCTGGTGAAAACATGTATACATGATCATTAAATGCATTATCTTGTGATCAATATAATATTATGTAACATTTTAGACATAAAAGTTCTAATTTAGTAATTAGCCTTAAATGTCTTACTCAACACTATGCCATACCAATTTTAGTTTTTGCCACCCAATTTTTTTCCTTGCTGTTTTTTTTTCACCTTTGGCAAAAACTGTCCAACCCTGCCTTAATGTCATTTCTCATACAGCTTTGACAAATGTAGACCATCTATACATGAGCGCCACTGTACGATTTCCAATCTCTTCTTTAATTAAAAACGTTGCATGTGATGTCACCATGTACTGACAGTAAGCAATATTTGCACTATATCATTTTATATGGCAATATGAAAATGAAGAGACCATAATGATATGGACTAAATATTGTTTCCTGCTTGCAAATAGTGACATCACATCTTGCGTTTTCTTGAAATGACGTCACTTTCAGAAGAGGTTGGAAATCGTAAAGCGGCGCTCACACGTGTACTATGCTACGCCAGTGATTTTGTCGAATAGCGTCGAATTGCCCATAATTGTGAATATCATAGTTTGCTTGCTTAAAATAAAAATATACTGATTTACATGACCTCATGTAGTACACTACAGGCTAGCAGTGTATTCATCTATAGCATAGCAGTTAAAAATACTGTTAGTCAGATTTATCAACATTCGTAAACAAAACCCTGAGCAAAAAAAACAAAAAAGTAGCATGAATTGTGAATTTTAAGCCTGGTTTTTGTGAAAAAAACATACTTTAGGTGATTGTGAATGGGGCAAAAAAAAACGCTGTACGCAGACATTCATGTGTAGGTTTGTTTAAAACCTTTGTGTCGTATATTTCAGCCATGGTGACACTGTCAAATTCCGTAATGATCAATAATATTAATAACTATATTTCAGATATTGTTTATAATCTGCCGACACGATGAATAGTGGATCAAAACTTGCTCTGTATCATGCGCTGAGAGCTCAAGGTCTTCGTCTCTATGCATCCAGATCTAGTATATTGATTGGTTCATCTTGTGCTTGCAATTTCAAGGTACTTCTTAGTTGCACTGTTTTTTAAAGTTATTTATGTTATATTTGTCATTTCTCTAATTGAATTAATGATAACATATTGAAGAAAATGAACAGTACTTATTTTTATTGCGGTTTGGGGAAAGATGTGTGATGTTTTTATTTTTAAAATAGAAGTTGGCCTTAAAGGTGCTGAACTCCAGATTGAACACAAATCGTCGTATTTTGCAATTCCGCAAAATATGTGTAGTCTTATCATCATAAATGTAAATAAAAGCTGTATTTGGTGAATATTTGAATCATTTAAAGCAATTAGGCTAATTAAATTGTCGTCGTAATATCGAGCAATCAGGGTTTTCCAGTTTAAAAATACCGCGAAGTTCCCATCTAGCATGCACCTCACGAGTCACATGATCAATTTGCAATATAAACATACACAATGGCGTGATCCACTACTGACATCGAGGAGATAATTGTTCAGTGATTATTTATTTTCGTTGCGTGCAAATAAATAGTAAGTGACTTATGGCTACCTTGTTTACTGCATTTATTCTTTTTTTTGCGCTGATGAGTTGTTTACATGACAGAGACGTTCCGAATGCGCATGAGCTCAATGTTTACGGTTCTATTTTTAGATTTACTGGGTAGACTAACCCTAGTAAAATTTTCGATGGAAAAATACGAAAAACTACGCTATGAAAATGTTTCGCAAGTAATGATGAATGAAAGTAAGAATGTTTTAGAGCTTTACGTGCAACAATATCAAGATTTTGTAAATGTAAGACAATTTTCTTTTTTTTTGCTCGCTCCTCAATCTGGAGTTTAGCACCTTTAACAAGAATAATGAAATAAATTGACACAAATGTTCACCTCTTCAAGACTATTTCAGATGACTTATTTAAAGGTCAACTCAAAAACTCCTTGTTGGATTTTCATCAAACATGTCGGGAAGAATAAGCGTCTACAAATGTACTTTGATTTGGGCGAAATGTGGGCAGATTGAGGGGCCAGGCCTGTTGATAGAAAATCCCTCTGCTGATCATTTTCTAAACCGGTTGTACCTTGTTATCAGACATGTCAGGAACACAAAATTGTGTTCCATGTACTGACTCGTTGTTCTGTAGAGGTCAATTTCTTAAATAATCGTTAAAGGCTGTGTCTTTCTACAGCAGGTGCTGCTGTTGGGAGATGATGTTTCAGGAAGTTCTTAGTTGGACTGTATTTCATTATAAGAATCTACAGATAGAAATATCCAACACAAGGGTTACCGTTTGGTAGAAACTAGGCTCTGCCAAATTCCTGCGAAAACAGTTACCCGAGAGCCGGATATTACCATCCGCACATGGAGCCAGAGAAAGTTTCTTTTTCTTGCTTATCTTTTTTTTAAAGAAAAAATGGCGAGATTGAATAAAACCACTCAAGTTTTTAGGGATTTTTGCTTATAATAACATATTATTTAACATATTTGTTCAAGTTATTATTCAATGTCACATGACGTCATTATGCGACATATTCAGCACGAGACTCCTACTTAGGGGATGCAGGGCTCAAATTTAAGCACTCGCCACGATTTCAAGTTAAGAACATTTATAACTGTTATATTTAATTTGATTGGTTTCCAAAATAAACATGTATGTTGAAGGTGAAACAAACTAGTTTTAACCTCTTTCTTTTGCTTCTCGCCATATTACCCCCATAGCAACAGGTTGTCAACAGCATGTATACATAATGAGTAGACTGCGACTAGTTTTATCGATCGCGCACTCACTCTATAAACTAATAAAAGTTTAAACCCGTCAACAACATAAATGAGTAGACTGCGTCTCGTTTATCGATCGCGCTTTCTCTATAGTTTAATAAAAAGTTGGACCGCGTCAAATTCGTTATTTACATATTTGGTCGGCTGCTAAAATGGCTGGCAAAATATCCTCCTTTTTTCCATTGAGCCGACGAATTAAGATACTGTATTTTTAGCCATTTATGACTATAAATTTCGGCGAAAATTATTTTGGCCAGTTGAAATTATAGGCACTGGCCAAATTTGCAAGTGCACAGAAAGTTTAATTATAGCCCTGGGATGTAATATTTCCAGCATCTGTGGAAATGAGGGAAATCCCGGTCTGGTATGCAAGAAAAATGTGAGGGAAATCCCGGTCTGGTATGCAAGAAAAATGTGAGGGAAATCCCGGTCTGGTATGCAAGAAAAATGTGAGGGAAATCCCGGTCTGGTATGCAAGAAAAATGTGAGGGAAATCCCGGTCTGGTATGCAAGAAAAATGTGAGGGAAATCCCGGTCTGGTATGCAAGAAAAATGTGAGGGAAATCCCGGTCTGGTATGCAAGAAAAATGCTTTCCCTCTACATACTACCCATACTGACTCACTTAGTAATCCAATTACTATTCAACTATAGTGACTCATGTTTTTATGTCAAGTAGAACCTTGTTTATGTTGTTTTGCAGAGAAATCTTAAAACAGCAAATCAAGAGGATGAACAAGTTGGGCGTTTTACTCTTTACAAGGAACGTATGGGTTTCAAAGGATCTTTGATGTACTACCCTGCTGTAAGCGTTTTAATTTTTATGCAGTTAACCTGTATCAGCTAGTTTTCATCGTAGCTGTGAAATATTGATTTGACCTACATTTCAGACCAATCAAATGTTGTATATGAAGAGTGTTATTTAAATATGCAAGAAATTAGACAATTTGATTGGTTGATAATTTAAGCGGAGTGGCACCAAACGGGGTGTATCGAAAATTAAGTTAATTCACTTTTTCCTAAGTCTTTTTTAAAACTTAGTGCAAGAAGAAACGTATTAAGCAGATGATATTTGTTAGTTTTTCTACCAAAAGATTGACATGATGTCTTTTAATTTCATAGTTTTCAGTAATTTATAGTTGAAAGATATTTCCCGTAGCATACCCCTCTGTCTAAATCAGAGTTCCGAATTAGGGCGTTTCTTGTTACGAATGTTTCACTAAATCTCAATAGATTATTCCACAAAATGTTGATGTTAAAGAAAAACTGGACACATTACACAAGAACTATATGGCTAACATTATAATTTATTCATTGTTTTCAAATAAAATACATTTCACATGCAGCAAAAAATCATTTCATCAACGCCGTTTATCTTTTTTAAAAGATATTTCTTTTTATGCCTTTAAGCCTCGAGCTCTTGAACCAAATATTTGGTCCCTTCAACATAAATGCTCTATAATGTGCACCTTTATAATACAATACATTTTCTTATCTCATTTTTGACTTAGCTCAATTATATAAATACGTCCGACCGTATTTAATTTTGTTTTGTTTTTTCAGACATTGCGTCATTCATCGTTTCGTTTATATCTGTCTGCTGCTGAGGCGTCCAGATACAATAAGATAAATGAATGTAAGTTGTTTTCATATATTTTATCTCTTACTGAGGTTCAACCAGGGACATAATCTTAAGGGTCATTTTGATAAATTTAGACCTGATTTTACCATTTTATAGCCAAATTACCAATAATTAAGAGAAAATTGACCAGTCAGCCAGAATTCTGAGGGTAAAAATGTGGCTTTTCGGGAATTTCAGGTGTCAAAGGGTCAACTGAAGGGTCAAGTGGAACCCCTGCTTTTATACATAGTTTTACCCCCCTTCACACGTGTCTTCACGCCCATCTGTCTGTCTGTCCAGATTTCAATTGTGGTCCATATCTTAATCTTTCATGGTGGGATTTCATGTTCAAGATGGACGACTGGTGACCGTCTTGGAGTTCTCAAAAACTTTCGTAGCAAAGTTTATCTTCAGTTTTAGGCGGACTTTCATGAACATTCACACAAATATGCTACATGATGAGTTGTAGCATATAACATAATATGTTTTTCAATCACATTTAAGATGGCTGACTGGCAGCCATCTTGGATTTTCTAAAAAGTATATCTGACACAACAGTATTGCAGAAGTATTAATCACCTAAAGTGATGGCTCTAGGTATATTAAGACCACCTCAATATTAAGATCAGTTTTCAAGGGTCCCAATGGTGTTCTTAATATTGAGGTTTTACTGTATGCAAAATAACTGTTTGTTACAATGAACCTTTTTACTTATAGATGTTGAGTTACCAGATACAATGACCACTTGGCACAAGTTGACTTCACTTCATATTTGGTATGTTTTCTACATGTTCAGGGGCTCAGGATCTGAAGGGTCATTTTGATAAATTTTGACTAAATTTTACCATTTTCTAGCCAAATACCTATTATTTAGAGTAAAATTGACCCTTCAGCAAGTATCCTCAGGGTCAAAATGTGGCTTTTTGGAAATTTCAGGGGTCAAAGGGTCAATGTCAGGGTTAAATGGAAATGATGTTATGAAAAAAACTGTTGCTTTAGCCTTTAGACTGTTATTAATTGAAACGTCTGACACACACAATTTGTCACCACAACATCGGTGTTATGTGTTAAAAATGTCCCAATACAATTTCCATTGTGGTGCCAACAGTCATAAGTGTTGAAAATGAGTTAAATCATTCGTTTTTATTTACAACAGACATGTATGCAAGAATTTCAAAATATGGGGCAAGTAGTGCTTCACAAATATGTCCAGGCTTTATTTTTTTAAATGTCAAAACTTTGATTGGGCAATATGCAACATCATATAATTATTCTAATAACTTATATCCAAATAGTGATAATAAACTCTAGAATATAAAAAATATTCGGCTCTTTAATCCATGTTTCGGGCAAAGCTCTTTATCAAAATCATGGAAATATACTTAGCGGAACTACATGTTTGTGTGGTTAACATAATAAAAATAGTTATCAGGCCATCCTTAAAATATTGTTTGTTTGCGTTTACGGAACCAAGAACAGTGGGTAGGTAGGTGTTTTTTTAGTTTTGTACTGTAATGGCTAAAAGACCAAAACAATTTTTTCATCGATGAACCTGAAAAAATAAAATGACATGCAGCATTTTTCATAAGGTGGTCTTGTAACTGCAAACAAACACCTTTTTAAGGATGGCCTCAACAGGAAATGACGTAAAGTCATCTGGGTGTTTTAACAAAAAAAGTACCAAGTACTAGTAGTGTAACATCATTGAAAACTTCTTAGCAATAAAAGCGCTGAATGTAACGTCTCAAGAATACAAAAATATATGTTATATAGAGGTTAACTGATAATAGCAACCACTATGACGTCGCTAATACGCTCATTGTTGTGTTGCCAGGTTTATCATGGTGAGACTAGCATCAGAGAGGAGAGAAGGAAAGCTGGTACGCAATGGATGCATAGAAACATTTATTACGGATATGAAAGCCAAGTCGAAACTTCTTGCAGTAAGTATTGAAAAATATTCTCAGGGCTCTAGAAATCAAGTAGGGCAATGTCCCGATCAAGTTTCATTGCTGATTCAGGCTTCCAACAGTTGAGTTTGACTTTGTCCAGGACAAGTCTGATACGCACGTCTACTTTGTAGTTAATTTGAACTCTATTCTATCTTGTACAACTAGCCTCCCATGTCTCACAGAACTCTATTCTATGCTTGTACAACTAGCATCCCATGTCACACAGAACTCTATTCTATGCTTGTACATCATTTGGTCTACCCCTTTGTTTCAGATGGAAAGTTTGCTGTTGCCTGCAGAGGAGCAGGTTGTGACTGGTTGGTAACCCAGGACTGAATTTTTAACACTGTCTCTTTTAAGTCACTGAGTAATGTACAGATAATACTAAAATGTGAAGGATTATTTTCTTTTGTTGTAGAAAGAGATGGAGATTATTATCAAAGGAGACGAACTGGAGAAACTTCATGCTCAATTTACTGCCGCCATATTGTCATATGATGAGGTAAGTGTAAAAAAGAAAGTAGTGAATCAAAGAATAGTGGCCGACCATGTCAATGATTAAGATTAGTACGTCATAAAAGGAATTTCCTTTAAAAACGTGAAGTGACATTAATGTCATTTGTCGGCTGATGCTCGATGCGACATATATGTTGCCCAGTACATGCTTGTCTTTACACAGAAGAGTATTATTTCATAACCATTCAAATTATAGTTATAAAATATGTTCCAAATGGTGGGAACTATTTTACAGTCACTTGAAATCATTTAACCTGACGTCATTTTTGTTTTCTTGGGGTTTTGTATGGGTAGATATTGTTTTGTTTGTGGCGTTCACTGTAACAACTTAATCTCTCTTGAAGTAATTTTTCCTCTGAATCTGATTGATGTGGGGAAGTTGTCAGTTGCTTTAGGAAGAGGGGGAAGTTGTCAGTTGCTTGCAGGAGATGGGGAAGTTGTCAGTTGCTTTGGGTAGAGGGGGGAGTTGTCAGTTGCTTTGGGTAGAGGGGGGAGTTGTCAGTTGCTTTGGGGAGAGGGGGAAGTTGTCAGTTACTTTGGGGAGAGGGGGGAGTTGTCAGTTGCTTTGGGGAGAGGGGGGAGTTGTCATTTGCTTTGGGTAGAGGGGGGAGTTGTCAGTTGCTTTGGGGAGAGGGGGAAGTTGTCAGTTGCTTTGGGGAGAGGGGGAAGTTGTCAGTTGCTTTGGGGAGAGGGGGGAGTTGTCAGTTGCTTGCAGGAGATGGGGAAGTTGTCAGTTGCTTTGGGGAGAGGGGGAAGTTGTCAGTTGCTTTGGGTAGAGGGGGGAGTTGTCAGTTGCTTTGGGGAGAGGGGGAAGTTGTCAGTTGCTTTGGGGAGAGGGGGAAGTTGTCAGTTGCTTTGGGGATAGGGGGAAGTTGCCAGTTGCTTTGGGGAGAGGGGGAAGTTGTCAGTTGCTTTGGGGAGAGGGTGAAGTTGTCAGTTGCTTTGGGGATAGGGGGAAGTTGCCAGTTGCTTTGGGGAGAGGGGGAAGTTGTCAGTTGCTTTAGGGAAAGGGGGAAAGGGGGAAGTTGTCAGTTGCTTTGGGGAGAGGGGGAAGTTGTCAGTTGCTTTAGGGAGAGGGGGAAGTTGTCAGTTGCTTTGGGGAGAGGGGGAAGTTGTCAGCTGCTTGCAGGAGATGGGGAAGTTGCCAGTAGCTTTCGGGAGAGGGGGAAGTTGTCAGCTGTTTGCTGGAGATGGGGAAGTTGTCAGTTGCTTTGGGAGAGGGGGAAGTTGTCTGTTGCTTTGGGGAGAGGGGGAAGTTGTCAGTTGCTTTAGGGAAAGGGGGAAAGGGGGAAGTTGTCAGTTGCTTTGGGGAGAGGGGGAAGTTGTCAGTTGCTTTAGGGAGAGGGGGAAGTTGTCAGTTGCTTTGGGGAGAGGGGGAAGTTGTCAGCTGCTTGCAGGAGATGGGGAAGTTGCCAGTAGCTTTCGGGAGAGGGGGAAGTTGTCAGCTGCTTGCAGGAGATGGGGAAGTTGTCAGTTGCTTTGGGAGAGGGGGAAGTTGTCTGTTGCTTTGGGGAGAGGGGGAAGTTGTCAGTTGATTTGTGGAGAGGGGAAGTTGTCAGTTGCTTTGGGGAGAGGGGGAAGTTGTCAGTTGCTTTGGGGAGAGGGGGAAGTTGTCAGTTGCTTTGGGGATAGGGGGAAGTTGCCAGTTGCTTTGGGGAGAGGGGGAAGTTGTCAGTTGCTTTGGGGAGAGGGGGAAGTTGTCAGTTGCTTTGGGGAGAGGGGGAAGTTGTCAGTTGCTTTAGGGAGAGGGGAAGTTGTCAGTTGCTTGCAGGAGATGGGGAAGTTGTCAGTTGCTTTGGGGAGAGGGGGAAATTGTCAGTTGATTTGGGGAGAGGGGGAAGTTGTCAGTTACTTTAGGGAGAGGGGGAAGTTGTCAGTTGCTTTAGGGAGAGCGGGAAGTTGCCAGTTGCTTTGGGGAGAGGGGGAAGTTGTCAGTTGCTTTGGGGAGAGGGGGAAGTTGTCAGTTGCTTTGGGGAGAGGGGGAAGTTGTCAGTTGCTTTGGGGAGAGGGGGAAGTTGTCAGTTGCTTTGGGGATAGGGGGAAGTTGTCAGTTGCTTTGGGGATAGGGGGAAGTTGCCAGTTGCTTTGGGGAGAGGGGGAAGTTGTCAGTTGATTTGTGGAGAGGGGAAGTTTTCAGTTGCTTTGGGGAGAGGGGGGAGTTGTCAGTTGCTTTGGGGAGAGGGGGAATTTGTCAGTTGCTTTGGGGAGAGGGGAAAGTTGTCAGTTGCTTTGTGGAGAGGGGAAGTTTTCAGTTGCTTTGGGGAGAGGGGGAAGTTGTCAGTTGCTTTAGGGAGAGGGGGAAGTTGTCAGTTGCTTTAGGGAGAGGGGGGAGTTGTCAGTTGCGTTAGGGAGAGGGGGAAGTTGTCAGTTGCTTTGGGGAGAGGGGGAAGTTGTCAGTTGCTTTGGGGATAGGGGGAAGTTGCCAGTTGCTTTGGGGAGAGGGGGAAGTTGTCAGTTGCTTTAGGGAAAGGGGGAAAGGGGGAAGTTGTCAGTTGCTTTGGGGAGAGGGGGAAGTTGTCAGTTGCTTTAGGGAGAGGGGGAAGTTGTCAGTTGCTTTGGGGAGAGGGGGAAGTTGTCAGCTGCTTGCAGGAGATGGGGAAGTTGCCAGTAGCTTTCGGGAGAGGGGGAAGTTGTCAGCTGCTTGCAGGAGATGGGGAAGTTGTCAGTTGCTTTGGGAGAGGGGGAAGTTGTCTGTTGCTTTGGGGAGAGGGGGAAGTTGTCAGTTGATTTGGGGAGAGGGGGAAGTTGTCAGTTACTTTGGGGAGAGCGGGGAGTTGTCAATTGCTTTGGGGAGAGGGGGGAGTTGTCAGTTGCTTTGGGGAGAGGGGGGAGTTGTCAATTGCTTTGGGGAGAGGGGGAAGTTGTCAGTTGCTTTGGGGAGAGGGGGAATTTGTCAGTTGCTTTGGGGAGAGGGGAAAGTTGTCAGTTGCTTTGTGGAGAGGGGAAGTTTTCAGTTGCTTTGGGGAGAGGGGGAAGTTGTCAGTTGCTTTAGGGAGAGGGGGAAGTTGTCAGTTGCTTTAGGGAGAGGGGGGAGTTGTCAGTTGCGTTAGGGAGAGGGGGAAGTTGTCAGTTGCTTTGGGGAGAGGGGGAAGTTGTCAGTTGCTTTGGGGATAGGGGGAAGTTGCCAGTTGTTTTGGGGAGAGGGGGAAGTTGTCAGTTGCTTTAGGGAAAGGGGGAAAGGGGGAAGTTGTCAGTTGCTTTGGGGAGAGGGGGAAGTTGTCAGTTGCTTTAGGGAGAGGGGGAAGTTGTCAGTTGCTTGCAGGAGATGGGGAAGTTGCCAGTAGCTTTCGGGAGAGGGGGAAGTTGTCAGCTGCTTGCAGGAGATGGGGAAGTTGTCAGTTGCTTTGGGAGAGGGGGAAGTTGTCTGTTGCTTTGGGGAGAGGGGGAAGTTGTCAGTTGATTTGGGGAGAGGGGGAAGTTGTCAGTTACTTTGGGGAGAGGGGGGAGTTGTCAATTGCTTTGGGGAGAGGGGGAAGTTGTCAGTTGCTTTAGGGAGAGGGGGAAGTTGTCAGTTGCTTTAGGGAGAGGGGGGAGTTGTCAGTTGCGTTAGGGAGAGGGGGAAGTTGTCAGTTGCTTTGGGGAGAGGGGGAAGTTGTCAGTTGCTTTGGGGATAGGGGGAAGTTGCCAGTTGCTTTGGGGAGAGGGGGAAGTTGTCAGTTGCTTTAGGGAAAGGGGGAAAGGGGGAAGTTGTCAGTTGCTTTGGGGAGAGGGGGAAGTTGTCAGTTGCTTTAGGGAGAGGGGGAAGTTGTCAGTTGCTTGCAGGAGATGGGGAAGTTGCCAGTAGCTTTCGGGAGAGGGGGAAGTTGTCAGCTGCTTGCAGGAGATGGGGAAGTTGTCAGTTGCTTTGGGAGAGGGGGAAGTTGTCTGTTGCTTTGGGGAGAGGGGGAAGTTGTCAGTTGATTTGGGGAGAGGGGGAAGTTGTCAGTTACTTTGGGGAGAGGGGGGAGTTGTCAATTGCTTTGGGGAGAGGGGGGAGTTGTCAGTTGCTTTGGGGAGAGGGGGGAGTTGTCAATTGCTTTGGGGAGAGGGGGAAGTTGTCAGTTGCTTTGGGGAGAGGGGGGAATTTGTCAGTTGCTTTGGGGAGAGGGGAAAGTTGTCAGTTGCTTTGTGGAGAGGGGAAGTTTTCAGTTGCTTTGGGGAGAGGGGGAAGTTGTCAGTTGCTTTAGGGAGAGGGGGAAGTTGTCAGTTGCTTTAGGGAGAGGGGGGAGTTGTCAGTTGCGTTAGGGAGAGGGGGAAGTTGTCAGTTGCTTTGGGGAGAGGGGGAAGTTGTCAGTTGCTTTAGGGAAAGGGGGAAAGGGGGAAGTTGTCAGTTGCTTTAGGGAGAGGGGGAAGTTGTCAGTTGCTTTGGGGAGAGGGGGGAGTTGTCAGTGGCTTGAGGGAGAGGGGGAATTTGTTAATTGCTTGTGGGAGAGGGGAAGTTGTCAGTTGCTTGTGGGAGAAGGGGGAGTTGTCAGTTACTTGCAGGAGGGGAAGTTGTCAGTTGCTTGCAGGAGATGGGGAAGTTGTCAGTTACTTGTTGGAGAACCGGTTTGTACCAGGCGTTAGGCCTTGAGATTTTCATAACTGATATACTCTTGTAAAATGGTATAAACTTCAATACAACATTATTTTCTTGTTAAAGGGGTTGCTGGGGTCAGATAAGGAGTTTGCAGCTTCGATATGGCGGGCTTTGTTCGACAGGAAAGAAGACATCAACCCAATTGATCTTGAAACCATGGTAGCGTATATCAGGAAACAGGTATTATCAGTTTATCATCTCAAACAAACGTTACATTGTCCACATTTGGTGAATTCAATCTCCCCATTTACTGATTCCTCACTCACCGTCCCTGTCTGATCAGACTGTTGTTGAAAAATGTTGGTTTGGAACACATATTTATATATATTTTTATTTATGTTTGATATTTGAAGTTATCCACTTTTTCATTGCCAATGAACCTTCATGCCCCTGTGTTATGCACAACTGATTGGATTTTATTTGTAGTGATGAAATGATAATTAAGTAGAATTGAATAATAGTCATTAATACTTTCAAGTATCGACTCGTTGTCGCGACCATTAATTTTGGTTTGTTGTGGTCTGTGTGCAATTATGTTGTGTGTGTTGACATTTGAATGCTATACACGTAAAGATGTACCTGGCCCATCAGATCTTAAGGTACTGTGAATCACTTTATTTTCGTGACAGCTTAATTTACGCATTAATCGCGAATTCGGAAATTTAAAATTCTTGCAAAAATAATACTTGTGGCGAATAAAATTGTGCTTATATGATTTTGGTGCATATCCAAACTGTGTATACTCTGTTTCGTATAATAAGCGATGTGATTGTATAACAATTTGATTTGTAAATAGACTTGCATGGAATATTTTTTGTGAACATTTAATGTCGCGAAATATAAAGTTTTTTACAGTATATGATTGGGCTTCACCCAGTGTTGTTTCTAAATTGGCTAAAACATCTTAACACTGTTTGATCATTGGGAACAAGTCATCATGGTCCTCTTTTTCATGTTTGTTTAAGTGAAAATGAACAAGAAATGAGCATGATATTACTTCACAGTGCTTGTGAATAGTACACTTCTTAATATTTTTTCAATGTATTTTGCAATGTTTTCTTTCGATTTTAAAGCTATATAAAATTTATGTCATCGATATATTTATTCTGAAAGTTAATTTAAGTATGATTTGGGGTCATAGTCAGAAGTGTATAACGCATAAGCCACAATAGCAATATAAAGGGAATAAAAACCTTTTTCAATTTTACGATTGAGAAATCGAAGTGACCTCTCTGATTCAGGACGATTTTCAAATTAGACATGAATAATTATAAAGGTATTAACTTTAGTACTGCTGGCAAATTGTTCACTAGAGCTTTAATTGACCGTTTGTACAACTGGGCTGAAAACAATTGTCTATATCAAAGCCCAGGCAGACTGGGCTGACAACAATAGTCTATATCAAAGCCCAGGCAGACTAGGCTGAAAACAATTGTCTATATCAAAAAGCCCAGGCAGACTGGGCTGAAAACAATTGTCTATATCAAAGCCCAGGCAGACTAGGCTGAAAACAATAGTCTATATCAAAGCCCAGGCAGACTGGGCTGAAAACAATAGTCTATATCAAAGCCCAGGCAGACTAGGCTGAAAACAATTGTCTATATCAAAGCCCAGGCAGACTGGGCTGAAAACAATAGTCTATATGGAAGCCCAGGCAGACTGGGCTGAAAACAATTGTCTATATGGAAGCCCAGGCAGACTGGGCTGAAAACAATTGTCTATATGGAAGCCCAGGCAGACTGGGCTGAAAACAATTGTCTATATGGAAGCCCAGGCAGACTGGGCTGAAAACAATTGTCTATATGGAAGCCCATGCAGACTGGGCTGAAAACAATTGTCTATATGGAAGCCCAGGCAGACTGGGCTGAAAACAATTGTCTATATGGAAGCCCAGGCAGACTGGGCTGAAAACAATAGTCTATATGGAAGCCCAGGCAGACTGGGCTGAAAACAATTGTCTATAAGGAAGCCCAGGCAGACTGGGCTGAAAACAATAGTCTATATGGAAGCCCAGGCAGACTGGGCTGAAAACAATAGTCTCTATTTAAGCCCAGGCAGACTGGGCTGAAAACAATTGTCTATATGGAAGCCCAGGCAGACTGGGCTGAAAACAATAGTCTATATGGAAGCCCAGGCAGACAGGGCTGAAAACAATAGTCTATATCAAAGCCCAGGCAGACTAGGCTGAAAACAATTGTCTATATGGAAGCCCAGGCAGACTGGACTGAAAACAATTGTCTATATGGAAGCCCAGGCAGACAGGGCTGAAAACAATAGTCTATATCAAAGCCCAGGCAGACAGGGCTGAAAACAATAGTCTATATCAAAGCCCAGGCAGACAGGGCTGAAAACAATTGTCTATATCAAAGCCCAGGCAGACTGGGCTGAAAACAATTGTCTATATCAAAGCCCAGGCAGACTGAGCTGAAAACAATTGTCTATATCAAAGCCCAGGCAGACTGGGCTGAAAACAATTGTCTATATCAAAGCCTAGGCAGACTGAGCTGAAAACAATTGTCTATATCAAAGCCCAGGCAGACTGGGCTGAAAACAATAGTCTATATCAAAGCCCAGGCAGACTGGACTGAAAACAATTGTCTATATCAAAGCCCATGCAGACTGGGCTGAAAACAATTGTCTATATCAAAGCCCAGGCAGACTGGGCTGAAAACAACAGTCTGTATCAAAGCCCAGGCAGACTGAGCTGAAAACAATTGTCTATATGGAAGCCCAGGCAGACTGGGCTGAAAACAATTGTCTATATCAAAGCCCAGGCAGACTGGGCTGAAAACAATAGTCTATATCAAAGCCCAGGCAGACTGGGCTGAAAACAATTGTCTATATCAAAGCCCAGGCAGACTGGGCTGAAAACAATAGTCTATATCAAAGCCCAGGCAGACTAGGCTGAAAACAATTGTCTATATCAAAGCCCAGGCAGACTGGGCTGAAAACAATAGTCTATATGGAATCCCAGGCAGACTGGGCTGAAAACAATTGTCTATATGGAAGCCCAGGCAGACTGGGCTGAAAACAATTGTCTATATGGAAGCCCATGCAGACTGGGCTGAAAACAATTGTCTATATGGAAGCCCAGGAAGACTGGGCTGAAAACAATAGTCTCTATTTAAGCCCAGGCAGACTGGGCTGAAAACAATTGTCTATATCAAAGCCCAGGCAGACTAGGCTGAAAACAATTGTCTATATGGAAGCCCAGGCAGACTGGGCTGAAAACAATTGTCTATATGGAAGCCCAGGCAGACTGGGCTGAAAACAATAGTCTATATCAAAGCCCAGACAGACTGGGCTGAAAACAATAGTCTATATGGAAGCCCAGACAATAGTCTATATGAAAGCCCAGGCAGACTAGGCTGAAAACAATTGTCTATATGGAAGCCCAGGCAGACTAGGCTGAAAACAATTGTCTATATCAAAGCCCAGGCAGACTGGGCTGAAAACAATTGTCTATATCAAAGCCCAGGCAGACTGGGCTGAAAACAATTGTCTATATCAAAGCCCAGGCAGACTAGGCTGAAAACAATTGTCTATATCAAAGCCCAGACAGACTGAGCTGAAAACAATTGTCTATATCAAAGCCCAGGCAGACTGGGCTGAAAACAATAGTCTATATCAAAGCCCAGGCAGACTGGGCTGAAAACAATAGTCTATATCAAAGCCCAGGCAGACTGGGCTGAAAACAATTGTCTATATCAAAGCCCAGGCAGACTGGGCTGAAAACAATAGTCTATATCAAAGCCCAGGCAGACTGGGCTGAAAACAATAGTCTATATCAAAGCCCAGGCAGACTGGGTTAAAAACAATTGTCTATATTGAAGCCCAGGCAGACTGGGCTGAAAACAAAAGTCTATAAATTGAAGCCCATGCAGACTGGGCTGAAAACAAAAGTATAAACCGAAGCCCAGGCAGACTGGGCTGAAAACAAAAGTCTATAAATCGAAGCCCAGGCAGACTTTCGGACAGTCTAATTTTACCACAATGCTGTAAGACAATCAGCTGGTGGTCTTGTAATGACAGATTTTATTATTTTTTTCAGGTGGCCCATTTACAGAGGATTCCGAGTAGACAAATATTAACTAATGGACTTATACCCTTCCTACCTGTTGAAGGTAATCGTGTCCAGAAATCAGCTATTGAATGGTTGGAAGGAGTGAAGAAGAACCAATCATTACAAAACCACGATTGACAGAGTTACAGTTCTTGCTTCGGCGTTATTTATATCTAGAATTGTCATTCCTGCTACGCTGCCACATACACACCTCTAAATATTAAAAATCTTGTAAAACTCTTAAATGATTTTTGTTGATTCTCTGCAGGGCTCTAGAAATCCACTAGCCCGACGTCCCGGAGAAGTCTATGCCGAATCGGGCTACCAACAGTTGAGTTGGACTTAGTAATTGTTAATCTGTACCCCATTCCATGCTCAGACAACTAGCCTCCCATGTTGGAAGAGTCAAATTAAACATTTACACTATTCCGGGACGACTGTACTTAAAGGAAATTTCTAGAGCCCTGCTCTATGCTCGTTTCTACTCGACTTACTATATGATATATTTCAGGAATTTAGACTTGATATACATGGAAACTGGTTTATAAAATTCACTCGATACAGGGATGACATTTTCCACCAATCGGCCGAGTTCCGCTTTTTTGACACTCTTCAGCATTATTTTTTGTGATTAGGTAAAATCCTAGTTTTTGGGTGAGAGGGGGGGGGGGGGGGGGTGGTAGGGGATGTAAACGCGCTTTGACCATATTTCTATGACACAGCAGAAAATCCGGCAGATTCTTTTTACTAACCTCTATGTTTTGATGTGCTATTTTTAGACGGTGTATTCCGTTGTTAGTATAGGGATCTGGCTTTTTTTCTTTCTTTGCTATTCTCAACTCTGCGGATGACAACTGATAATATCGAATGATGTTAAATATTTAGAATAGAAATGAAAGAATCAAATTCAAGTTGTTTTTGTGGTGTTATCTATGGACGAGATTTTATCACACACTGATCATGTGACAAGTCATGTTACCCAGAGACTCATATATTGACAGTAATATAAGAGGGAGCGTAGCAGAAACAACAACTCTTGGTAGAGATTGACGGCATACGTTGATGTGTTCTAGCTCTGGGTTCATGAAACATTTTTTATTTGTGGCTCCAGTCAAACATTACCATTCTTATGTGTTTCACATTATGCAACAGAGCCTGTCATCGTCCACAGTGATGTTTATGTGCCGACATCTGTGGACATATCCGCATTCTTGATTATCTAAGCATTTAAAGTCATAACGTATTTTCATCATGATATTTGAGGTCAAAATATATGTGCGAGAATCTCAGATTATAAAACCGAGCTTTGAGACCAGTCTCAGAATGAAGCCTTACCATTGGTTTATGTTAAGACTGTCCTGAGCGGCAACCAATCAGATGCTTGAGACTTGAGATTATTCTCAAGAAATTTTCACTCTCTTGGTTATTTCTGAAAATGAACAATCTGTAGAAGTTGAGGTGTGACAGGGCTCAAGAAAATGTTTATGAAAGGTGCTCTGTGTATGAGTCATCAAGTGTGAAAATGTGTGGTTTCAGGCGTAATGTGCGCAGAATTGTATGAATCACAAACATGAGAATTGTTACATTTAACAGTCAAGTATGTAAAGATATTACTTACAGTTACACATTCACAGTCCTTCCTTGTTGAAAGCTTCTCCGATGACTCGTTGCGAGAGTTAAACCGGAGCTCATTGACAAACATCGTATAGCAAATATCAAAGAGACAATGTCTTTCCTAACCCAACAAAATATTTTCTTTCGTTTTGTAAAATTTCAAAACATTTATGAGACCACATGAAGTTGCATCGAACCACATGTCAGTAAATCAACCCTTTATGATGAAGATCTTAGTATAAATGTATCAACCATCCCAAATGTAATACATGATTTATTGAACTCGCATTGTGTTATGTGGCTGAAAAGCAAGGTCAGCCACACCAAGCAATTGGAATAGTGTGTGTCATACATTACAGCTGTCATTATATGTGTGTAATAACTTGTTTGTATAGAGAAATATAGTAACCTCTGGCGGAGTGGTTATGGTCGCTGACTTCATATCGCTTGACCCTAGTGGCTGTGGGTCCAATATTGGGATATTTAATGAGTTAGTGAAGAAGCCATCCATCAGGCTAACAGAGTCTCCCTGGTGTCTACCTCCACCCTTATAGCTGGGATAGTCACTACAGGACCCTGGTGTCTACCTCCACCCTTATAGCTGGGATAGTCACTACAGGACCCTGGTGTCTACCTCCACCCTTATAGCTGGGACAGTCACTACAGGACCCTGGTGTCTATCTCCACCCTTATAGCTGGGATAGTCACTACAGGACCCTGGTGTCTATCTCCACCCTTATAGCTGGGACAGTCACTACAGGACCCTGGTGTCTATCTCCACCCTTATAGCTGGGACAGTCACTACAGGACCCTGGTGTCTACCTCCACCCTTATAGCTGGGATAGTCACTACAGGACCCTGGTGTCTACCTCCACCCTTATAGCTGGGATAGTCACTACAGGACCCTGGTGTCTACCTCCACCCTTATAGCTGGGATAGTCACTACAGGACCCTGGTGTCTATCTCCACCCTTATAGCTGGGACAGTCACTACAGGACCCTGGTGTCTACCTCCACCCTTATAGCTGGGACAGTCACTACAGGACCCTGGTGTCTACCTCCACCCTTATAGCTGGGATAGTCACTACAGGACCCTGGTGTCTATCTCCACCCTTATAGCTGGGATAGTCACTACAGGACCCTGGTGTCTACCTCCACCCTTATAGCTGGGACAGTCACTACAGGACCCTGGTGTCTACCTCCACCCTTATAGCTGGGACAGTCACTACAGGACCCTGGTGTCTACCTCCACCCTTATAGCTGGGATAGTCACTACAGGACCCTGGTGTCTACCTCCACCCTTATAGCTGGGACAGTCACTACAGGACCCTGGTGTCTACCTCCACCCTTATAGCTGGGATAGTCACTACAGGACCCTGGTGTCTACCTCCACCCTTATAGCTGGGACAGTCACTACAGGACCCTGGTGTCTACCTCCACCCTTATAGCTGGGACAGTCACTACAGGACCCTGGTGTCTACCTCCACCCTTATAGCTGGGACAGTCACTACAGGACCCTGGTGTCTACCTCCACCCTTATAGCTGGGACAGTCACTACAGGACCCTGGTGTCTACCTCCACCCTTATAGCTGGGACAGTCACTACAGGACCCTGGTGTCTATCTCCACCCTTATAGCTGGGACAGTCACTACAGGACCCTGGTGTCTACCTCCACCCTTATAGCTGGGACAGTCACTACAGGACCCTGGTGTCTATCTCCACCCTTATAGCTGGGACAGTCACTACATGACCCTGGTGTCTACCTCCACCCTTATAGCTGGGACAGTCACTACATGACCCTGGTGTCTATCTCCACCCTTATAGCTGGGACAGTCACTACATGACCCTAGTGTCTACCTCCACCCTTATAGCTGGGACAGTCACTACATGACCCTAGTGTCTATCTCCACCCTTATAGCTGGGATAGTCACTACATGACCCTAGTGTCTACCTCCACCCTTATAGCTGGGATAGTCACTACAGGACCCTGGTGTCTACCTCCACCCTTATAGCTGGGATAGTCACTACAGTACCCTGGTGTCTACCTCCACCCTTATAGCTGGGACAGTCACTACAGGACCCTGGTGTCTATCTCCACCCTTATAGCTGGGACAGTCACTACAGGACCCTGGTGTCTACCTCCACCCTTATAGCTGGGACAGTCACTACAGGACCCTGGTGTCTACCTCCACCCTTATAGCTGGGACAGTCACTACAGGACCCTGGTGTCTATCTCCACCCTTATAGCTGGGACAGTCACTACAGGACCCTGGTGTCTACCTCCACCCTTATAGCTGGGACAGTCACTACAGGACCCTGGTGTCTACCTCCACCCTTATAGCTGGGACAGTCACTACAGGACCCTGGTGTCTATCTCCACCCTTATAGCTGGGATAGTCACTACATGACCCTGGTGTCTACCTCCACCCTTATAGCTGGGACAGTCACTACAGGACCCTGGTGTCTATCTCCACCCTTATAGCTGGGATAGTCACTACAGGACCCTGGTGTCTACCTCCACCCTTATAGCTGGGACAGTCACTACAGGACCCTGGTGTCTACCTCCACCCTTATAGCTGGGACAGTCACTACAGGACCCTAGTGTCTACCTCCACCCTTATAGCTGGGACAGTCACTACAGGACCCTGGTGTCTACCTCCACCCTTATAGCTGGGACAGTCACTACAGGACCCTGGTGTCTACCTCCACCCTTATAGCTGGGACAGTCACTACAGGACCCTGGTGTCTACCTCCACCCTTATAGCTGGGACAGTCACTACAGGACCCTGGTGTCTATCTCCACCCTTATAGCTGGGATAGTCACTACAGGACCCTGGTGTCTACCTCCACCCTTATAGTAGCTGGGACAGTCACTACAGGACCCTGGTGTCTACCTCCACCCTTATAGCTGGGACAGTCACTACAGGACCCTGGTGTCTATCTCCACCCTTATAGCTGGGATAGTCACTACAGGACCCTGGTGTCTACCTCCACCCTTATAGCTGGGACAGTCACTACATGACCCTGGTGTCTACCTCCACCCTTATAGCTGGGACAGTCACTACAGGACCCTGGTGTCTACCTCCACCCTTATAGCTGGGACAGTCACTACATGACCCTGGTGTCTACCTTCACCCTTATAGCTGGGACAGTCACTACAGGACCCTGGTGTCTACCTCCACCCTTATAGCTGGGATAGTCACTACATGACCCTGGTGTCTACCTCCACCCTTATAGCTGGGACAGTCACTACAGGACCCTGGTGTCTATCTCCACCCTTATAGCTGGGATAGTCACTACAGGACCCTGGTGTCTACCTCCACCCTTATAGCTGGGACAGTCACTACATGACCCTGGTGTCTATCTCCACCCTTATAGCTGGGATAGTCACTACAGGACCCTGGTGTCTACCTCCACCCTTATAGCTGGGATAGTCACTACAGGACCCTGGTGTCTACCTCCACCCTTATAGCTGGGACAGTCACTACAGGACCCTGGTGTCTACCTCCACCCTTATAGCTGGGACAGTCACTACAGGACCCTGGTGTCTACCTCCACCCTTATAGCTGGGACAGTCACTACAGGACCCTGGTGTCTACCTCCACCCTTATAGCTGGGACAGTCACTACAGGACCCTGGTGTCTACCTCCACCCTTATAGCTGGGACAGTCACTACAGGACCCTGGTGTCTACCTCCACCCTTATAGCTGGGACAGTCACTACAGGACCCTGGTGTCTACCTCCACCCTTATAGCTGGGACAGTCACTACAGGACCCTGGTGTCTACCTCCACCCTTATAGCTGGGACAGTCACTACAGGACCCTGGTGTCTACCTCCACCCTTATAGTAGCTGGGACATTCACTACAGGACCCTGGTGTCTACCTCCACCCTTATAGCTGGGACAGTCACTACATGACCCTGGTGTCTACCTTCACCCTTATAGCTGGGACAGTCACTACAGGACCCTGGTGTCTACCTCCACCCTTATAGCTGGGATAGTCACTACATGACCCTGGTGTCTACCTCCACCCTTATAGCTCGGACAGTCACTACAGGACCCTGGTGTCTATCTCCACCCTTATAGCTGGGATAGTCACTACAGGACCCTGGTGTCTACCTCCACCCTTATAGTAGCTGGGACAGTCACTACAGGACCCTGGTGTCTACCTCCACCCTTATAGCTGGGACAGTCACTACATGACCCTGGTATCTACCTTCACCCTTATAGCTGGGATAGTCACTACAGGACCCTGGTGTCTACCTCCACCCTTATAGCTGGGACAGTCACTACAGGACCCTGGTGTCTACCTTCACCCTTATAGCTGGGACAGTCACTACAGGACCCTGGTGTCTACCTCCACCCTTATAGCTGGGACAGTCACTACAGTACCCTGGTGTCTACCTCCACCCTTATAGCTGGGACAGTCACTACAGTACCCTGGTGTCTACCTCCACCCTTATAGCTGGGACAGTCACTACAGTACCCTGGTATCTACCTCCACCCTTATAGCTGGGACAGTCACTACAGGACCCTGGTGTCTACCTCCACCCTTATAGTAGCTGGGACAGTCACTACAGGACCCTGGTGTCTACCTCCACCCTTATAGCTGGGACAGTCACTACAGGACCCTGGTGTCTACCTCCACCCTTATAGCTGGGATAGTCACTACATGACCCTGGTGTCTACCTCCACCCTTATAGCTGGGATAGTCACTACAGGACCCTGGTGTCTACCTCCACCCTTATAGCTGGGATAGTCACTACAGGACCCTGGTGTCTACCTCCACCCTTATAGCTGGGATAGTCACTACAGGACCCTGGTGTCTACCTCCACCCTTATAGCTGGGATAGTCACTACAGGACCCTGGTGTCTACCTCCACCCTTATAGCTGGGACAGTCACTACATGACCCTGGTGTCTACCTCCACCCTTATAGCTGGGACAGTCACTACAGGACCCTGGTGTCTATCTCCACCCTTATAGCTGGGACAGTCACTACAGGACCCTGGTGTCTATCTCCACCCTTATAGCTGGGACAGTCACTACAGGACCCTGGTGTCTATCTCCACCCTTATAGCTGGGATAGTCACTACATGACCCTGGTGTCTACAACAGGACCGTGGTATCTACCTCCACCCTTATAGCTCGGACAGTCACTACAGGACCCTGGTGTCTACCTCCACCCTATAGCTGGGACAGTCACTACAGGACCCTGGTGTCTACCTCCACCCTTATAGCTCGGACAGTCACTACAGGACCCTAGTGTCTACATCCACCCTTATAGCTGGGACAGTCACTACAGGACCCTGGTGTCTATCTCCACCCTTATAGCTGGGACAGTCACTACAGGACCCTGGTGTCTATCTCCACCCTTATAGCTGGGACAGTCACTACAGGACCCTGGTGTCTATCTCCACCCTTATAGCTGGGACAGTCACTACAGGACCCTGGTGTCTACCTCCACCCTTATAGCTGGGACAGTCACTACAGGACCCTGGTGTCTATCTCCACCCTTATAGCTGGGACAGTCACTACAGGACCCTAGTGTCTACCTCCACCCTTATAGCTGGGACAATCACTACAGGACCCTGGTGTCTATCTCCACCCTTATAGCTGGGACAGTCACTACAGGACCCTGGTGTCTACCTCCACCCTTATAGCTGGGACAGTCACTACAGGACCCTGGTGTCTACCTCCACCCTTATAGCTGGGACAGTCACTACAGGACCCTGGTGTCTACCTCCATTCTTATAGCTGGGACAGTCACTACAGGACCCTGGTGTCTACCTCCACCCTTATAGCTGGGACAGTCACTACAGGACCCTGGTGTCTACCTCCACCCTTATAGCTGGGACAGTCACTACAGGACCCTGGTGTCTACCTCCACCCTTATAGCTGGGACAGTCACTACAGTACCCTGGTGTCTACCTCCACCCTTATAGTAGCTGGGACAGTCACTACAGGACCCTGGTGTCTACCTCCACCCTTATAGCTGGGACAGTCACTACAGGACCCTGGTGTCTACCTCCACCCTTATAGCTGGGACAGTCACTACAGTACCCTGGTGTCTACCTCCACCCTTATAGCTGGGACAGTCACTACAGGACCCTGGTGTCTACCTCCACCCTTATAGCTGGGACAGTCACTACAGGACCCTGGTGTCTACCTCCACCCTTATAGCTGGGACAGTCACTACAGGACCCTGGTGTCTACCTCCACCCTTATAGCTGGGACAGTCACTACAGGACCCTGGTGTCTACCTCCACCCTTATAGCTGGGACAGTCACTACAGGACCCTGGTGTCTATCTCCACCCTTATAGCTGGGATAGTCACTACAGGACCCTGGTGTCTATCTCCACCCTTATAGCTGGGACAGTCACTACATGACCCTGGTGTCTACCTCCACCCTTATAGCTGGGATAGTCACTACAGGACCCTGGTGTCTACCTCCACCCTTATAGCTGGGACAGTCACTACAGGACCCTGGTGTCTACCTCCACCCTTATAGCTGGGACAGTCACTACAGGACCCTGGTGTCTACCTCCACCCTTATAGCTGGGACAGTCACTACAGGACCCTGGTGTCTACCTCCACCCTTATAGCTGGGACAGTCACTACAGGACCCTGGTGTCTACCTCCACCCTTATAGCTGGGATAGTCACTACAGGACCCTGGTGTCTACCTCCACCCTTATAGCTGGGACAGTCACTACAGGACCCTGGTGTCTACCTCCACCCTTATAGCTGGGATAGTCACTACAGGACCCTGGTGTCTACCTCCACCCTTATAGCTGGGACAGTCACTACAGGACCCTGGTGTCTATCTCCACCCTTATAGCTGGGACAGTCACTACAGGACCCTGGTGTCTATCTCCACCCTTATAGCTGGGACAGTCACTACAGGACCCTGGTGTCTACCTCCACCCTTATAGCTGGGACAGTCACTACAGGACCCTGGTATCTATCTCCACCCTTATAGCTGGGACAGTCACTACATGACCCTGGTGTCTACCTCCACCCTTATAGCTGGGACAGTCACTACATGACCCTGGTGTCTATCTCCACCCTTATAGCTGGGATAGTCACTACAGGACCCTGGTGTCTATCTCCACCCTTATAGCTGGGATAGTCACTACATGACCCTGGTGTCTATCTCCACCCTTATAGCTGGGATAGTCACTACATGACCCTGGTGTCTATCTCCACCCTTATAGCTGGGACAGTCACTACATGACCCTGGTGTCTATCTCCACCCTTATAGCTGGGATAGTCACTACAGGACCCTGGTGTCTACCTCCACCCTTATAGCTGGGACAGTCACTACAGGACCCTGGTGTCTATCTCCACCCTTATAGCTGGGATAGTCACTACATGACCCTGGTGTCTACCTCCACCCTTATAGCTGGGATAGTCACTACAGGACCCTGGTGTCTATCTCCACCCTTATAGCTGGGACAGTCACTACAGGACCCTGGTGTCTATCTCCACCCTTATAGCTGGGATAGTCACTACAGGACCCTGGTGTCTATCTCCACCCTTATAGCTGGGACAGTCACTACATGACCCTGGTGTCTACCTCCACCCTTATAGCTGGGATAGTCACTACATGACCCTGGTGTCTACATCCACCCTTATAGCTGGGATAGTCACTACAGGACCCTGGTGTCTACCTCCACCCTTATAGCTGGGACAGTCACTACATGACCCTGGTGTCTACCTCCACCCTTATAGTAGCTGGGACAGTCACTACAGGACCCTGGTGTCTACCTCCACCCTTATAGCTGGGATAGTCACTACATGACCCTGGTGTCTACCTCCACCCTTATAGCTGGGACAGTCACTACAGGACCCTGGTATCTATCTCCACCCTTATAGCTGGGACAGTCACTACAGGACCCTGGTATCTACCTCCACCCTTATAGCTGGGACAGTCACTACAGGACCCTGGTGTCTACCTCCACCCTTATAGTAGCTGGGACAGTCACTACAGGACCCTGGTGTCTACCTCCACCCTTATAGCTGGGACAGTCACTACATGACCCTAGTGTCTACCTCCACCCTTATAGCTGGGACAGTCACTACAGGACCCTGGTGTCTACCTCCACCCTTATAGCTGGGACAGTCACTACATGACCCTGGTGTCTACCTCCACCCTTATAGCTGGGACAGTCACTACAGTACCCTGGTGTCTACCTTCACCCTTATAGCTGGGACAGTCACTACAGGACCCTGGTGTCTACCTCCACCCTTATAGCTGGGACAGTCACTACAGGACCCTGGTGTCTACCTCCACCCTTATAGCTGGGACAGTCACTACATGACCCTAGTGTCTACCTCCACCCTTATAGCTGGGATAGTCACTACAGGACCCTGGTGTCTACCTCCACCCTTATAGCTGGGACAGTCACTACATGACCCTGGTGTCTACCTCCACCCTTATAGCTGGGACAGTCACTACAGGACCCTGGTGTCTACCTCCACCCTTATAGCTGGGACAGTCACTACAGGACCCTAGTGTCTACCTCCACCCTTATAGCTGGGACAGTCACTACATGACCCTGGTGTCTACCTCCACCCTTATAGCTGGGACAGTCACTACAGGACCCTGGTGTCTACCTCCACCCTTATAGCTGGGACAGTCACTACATGACCCTGGTGTCTACCTCCACCCTTATAGCTGGGACAGTCACTACATGACCCTAGTGTCTACCTCCACCCTTATAGCTGGGACAGTCACTACAGGACCCTGGTATCTATCTCCACCCTTATAGCTGGGACAGGCACTACAGGACCCTGGTGTCTACCTCCACCCTTATAGCTGGGACAGTCACTACATGACCCTAGTGTCTACCTCCACCCTTATAGCTGGGACAGTCACTACAGGACCCTGGTGTCTACCTCCACCCTTATAGCTGGGACAGTCACTACATGACCCTGGTGTCTACCTCCACCCTTATAGCTGGGACAGTCACTACATGACCCTAGTGTCTACCTCCACCCTTATAGCTGGGACAGTCACTACATGACCCTAGTGTCTATCTCCACCCTTATAGCTGGGACAGTCACTACAGGACCCTGGTGTCTATCTCCACCCTTATAGCTGGGATAGTCACTACAGGACCCTGGTGTCTATCTCCACCCTTATAGCTGGGACAGTCACTACAGGACCCTGGTGTCTACCTCCACCCTTATAGCTGGGACAGTCACTACATGACCCTAGTGTCTACCTCCACCCTTATAGCTGGGACAGTCACTACAGGACCCTGGTATCTATCTCCACCCTTATAGCTGGGACAGGCACTACATGACCCTGGTGTCTACCTCCACCCTTATAGCTGGGACAGTCACTACAGTACCCTGGTGTCTACCTCCACCCTTATAGTAGCTGGGACAGTCACTACAGGACCCTGGTATCTACCTTCACCCTTATAGCTGGGACAGTCACTACAGGACCCTGGTATCTACCTCCACCCCTTGCAATTGTACAGAGCGCCGCCATGTTTTTGCGAAAGTTGGATTTTAACGCTGTCATTATGTTTTTTTTAAACTATTCAAAACTAAAAAAAATGGAATATATCGGTAGAAATAGTATATATGAACATATATAAGTATGTTTTCATACATTTATAATCATAAATCATTCATAAAAGGTATTTTTTCGTGTCGCTTCGTGACGCTTCGGGTCGCTTTTTAGTGAGACCGATTAATATGGGAAAACATTTGGAATAACTTATCTCAAAAGATGTACAGATCGTTTAATATTAAACTGCACACATGCAATTCATTGTTTGTTCTTTGTTTACATGGGCACAAAATATTCAGTTTGTTTACATCTAAAAGTGTGTATGGTCCACGCAACAGGTACCCGTCTGTGTCTATATTGTCAATGGAAAGACAATCTTTCAATATTGAAGTAATTCATTGTTCATTCTTTGTTAACATTGGCATGAAGTATTCAGTTTGTTTATATCTGAAGTATTCTGTGTTTATTCAGGTTCAAGTTATCCTTCTTAGTCTGTATGGTTTGTGGAAATACAACTGCTGTTCTTAACACTGATGTTTGTCAGGTTCATCAACATTCGTAAACAAATAAAAGTCGAGTACTCCATTCATTTCATGAATGGTATTTTAAATAATGTTAATCTTCGATTGCAATGCTCATGTTTATTCGACTTTGACATCAACAATACTGGTTTATTCCCTTTAAATCAACGAACATTTACACAACAGAAAAGACAATTTCTAAAAAGAATTATTAAAAGAATTTATTTGGAAAAATAATCAACAAAGAGGAATAAATCATGTCATACTCATGAGAAATTTTCCAGACTTGTCGGATTTATTTTTAGAATAGTTGTTCTACACTGGTCAGAAGTACTAACTGGTTAAAATGCACTACTGAGCTAACAGAATTGAGTACGAAGTATTTTTAAAATCGCATTCGATAACAACCAAGGTGTTCCGCAGAACAAGTCCGTGGATGAGTTCTTTGATTCCCTTAGTTTTCAGGATTGAGGATCTGGCTCTGTTGACACCCCTGTAAAATTGTGTCACTAGTATTTGAAATATAAAATCATATAACACAGACTAACAACTTCTACAATATAAACTAACACAATCATTTCAATGTATACGCAGTAAAAAAATAAAACAATTCTGGCAAATAAGAAGCAAAGTACATCAAACATCTCAAGAAAATATGCCAAACAATTTGTTGGATGAAAGCAAGACAAGTGTATCGGCTTTCTTAAGCCAAGCCGTTTTATATTCTTGTAAACGTGCGCCTTGTTTTTGTGTTCTGAGCCAAAAAAAATTTTCGTAAGTTTAAAAAATTGTCATGGGAAACTTGCATGTTTGAAAATTGTGAGTGAAAACTAGTCAGTTTTTCTGTTAGACTTCTGATGTTTTATAAAGAAACAAATTGTTTAGTTATATTTGTATCATGTTTATCTCATTACAACATGTGTATTATCTGGCTTTGCAGTTTTTTAAACGACCTTGAGTGTCTTGTCGAATAGGCAGCTAGGATTGGCGAAGCAAGGTTGACATTTAATAAAAAAACAAAACATTATGGCCTTATTTATATGCAGATGGAACAGTTTTGTATTTACCAAACAATAATATGGAAAAGCTAACCAAAATTCTGATAAAGGCTTAAGCAGTATATAATAAAAATGGGGGACAGTGTGACCTCTCCTAATAACCACCTTTAGGAGTTGCAACAGTTTGGCTGTGTGCAGTTAAATTTCATTATTGGAAAATTTATATTGTAGTTAAATAGAGGTTATAGCTTAATAGTTGTAAAATTCATGGCTAAATTTAACATTGGAAAAAACAGTGGACGTTGCTGAAAAGAGGTTGTTGCATAAGAGAGGCTAAATTCGTAGTATAATTTTACTACGGAATAATTGATAATGTTGTTGAAGAGAGGTTGTCGCTCAAGAGAGGTTAAATTCGTAGTATAATTTTACTACGGGAAATTGATAATGTTGTTGAAGAGAGGTTGTCGCTCAAGAGAGGTCCACTGTGGAATTGTTGCAATGTTAAACACATCGACTATTGAGAACCGTATGTTTGCGTTAGTTCCTTGATTATCTGTGCTTTGTCTTTTTCAGATGCGAAGCTGGATCTAGCTGCATTAAATATCTGAAAAGATACAAAGAAAAAACAGTCTGTACATAAGAAATGCAAATGATATAGTAAATATACTTACACCATTAACAACACAATGCCAGTATTAGAACATTAGGTGTTATTTTGGACCAACTGACAGGAGCATTTCACTGTTACTCGTGTGTTAATTATTTTGTACAACGCGATACAAGTTAATAGCCATTAACCTTAATTTTATTTTTAATAAATTTTAGGAAATCATGTTTATTTGTCCTTCGTAATGTCACTTAGTCTTTGTGCACAAGTTCTGGTCCCGTTTTTAATGGGATTAAGTATATAATCCCAGCTTTAAAAAATAGTTAAAATATGTAAACACCAACTTTACTTAATCCTTTCACTCACATCACAAGAATTTCATTATTATCAATACACAGACTTTCAATCAATCCAACTTGAATGTCAATTTATTCCCTTCATCTTCAAAAACACCAACAAATAAGATTAGGTTAGATATACATGTACATTTCTTTTTATACTGACTATGTGTTGACTACTGTGGATCAGTTTGAATTTGCAACTACGTTATTTTGCAAGTTTTACGATTTTATCTTCACTTTATTTCAGTCTTTCATTAGAGCTATTACAAAATGAGTATATTTTCTGATATAGCTGATATAACGACGCCGTCTTAACCTTAATTCTCCTGATAATTTTTAAATTCACATTGAAAATAATATGCGAGATTTAGCGGCGAAATTTGGACATATGGAAAAATATTCATCCAAATGTTGACTCCAGAATAAGCAGCAGAAGAGAGAAACCGGACGCCAGACAAACATGGATCACACAAACTCACATCAGCCGTCAGCTATGGTGATATAAAAGCAACAATTATAACAATTTTAATGTAACATTACCCCTCGAACAATGTCATTATCAGTCAGACCCATGTCTTGAGC
The DNA here is from genome assembly GCA_032209605.1 of Mactromeris polynyma. Lineage (NCBI taxonomy): Eukaryota > Metazoa > Mollusca > Bivalvia > Venerida > Mactridae > Mactromeris > Mactromeris polynyma. Next base: position 4,528,596 of record JASFXZ010000014.1, read on the forward strand.
AAATTTATAGTCGTCTGTCAGTGTGTTCCCCAACACTACAGGGTCGTCTGTGTTTATGGAATAGTTAACACCATCTTTCACGAACCTGAAAAAAAGTTTTATATATTATTATTACGCATTGATACCCAGAAAGATTATACATCTCGGGGGCATATTTCCAGGCAACTTCGGAGAAGTCATCGAATATTCATTCATTTCGCAAAGTTTTAAAACGTTCGACGAAATAAAAGTCGTCGTAAATGTCTACTAACTATAATTAGACTAGAACACTCCTTAATGTACTCAAAACTGGTATAAAAAAAGCGATATTGGTCCCAGCTCAAATAGTAAAATCTTGTGAAATTTTCAACTGACAAAAGTTGATGAAGATGTAGGTTTGGAATTTTGCACAATGTTTTGCCTACATTTCAGTCATGTTCGGCCGTCATTAAAACAATATCAAAAATCTAGTGGTGACAGCGCCAAATTCATTACCCATGACGCATTAGCTTGTTGGTGCATGTCTATCACATGACCAAAATGCAATTGCTTTCTGTTTTAATAGATCACGTGACCAAGTTTCTTACCTTTTAAGCAATTGTTTACTGTTTTATTGGATCACGTGACCAAGTTTCTTACCAATAATGCAATTGTTTCCTGTTTTATTAGATCACGTGACCAAGTTTCTTACACATAATGCAATTGCTTACTGTTTTAATGGATGTTTTGATTCATCTTTATCACAAGCCTTTGTCATTATACTAGATATAGGACATGTTTCTAGATGAACTTGATCTCTTATGACTCTCTGATAAACATTAGCATCGTCGATAGCATGATAACCATGTCCGATTCTCTCTGCTAACATATCATCTAGTGCCTGCAAGGGTAATATAAACTATACGATATATAACAGCGAGTGCCTGCAAGGGTAATCTAAACTATACGATATATATCATCTAGTGCCTGCAAGGGTAATATAAACTATACGATATATATCATCTAGTGCCTGCAAGGGTAATATAAACTATACGATATATAACAGCGAGGACATATTGAAGTGTATTGAACAGACAACATGTTTACACAAATTCACAGGATTGGTAACCAGGGATTTCATCTTATTTGCAAACATTTGTACAGGAACGATCACTTTGGGAAGTTTTGCCATAACGAGTTTAGTTTTAATATTATTTATGGCCTTCGGGTGGTTATGATACAAAATAAAGTTTGCGTAGCTTGTAAAACAAAAATAACAAACATCTCATTGTGTTGTATATTGGGTTTTATTAAACCAGTCAAAACATAGATAATGTAACTAAACATATATAACGAAGTAATAGTATCTCTTACCTCTTGTACAGCTTTGGCAGTTCCTATCTCACCTGCATGTACAGTTCTATGTATACCACATTTTGCAGCTTCCTAAAATACAAGCATGTATCATTACACACTTCCAAAAACAGCACAAATACAAACATGTAAAATTACACACTTCCAAAAATAGCACAAATACAAACATGTATCATAACAAACTTCCAAAAATAGCACAAATACAAACATGTATCATAACAAACTTCCAAAAATAGCACAAATACAAACATGTATCATTACACACTTCCAAAATAGCACAAATACAAACGTATATTATTACAGAATGTCTGCATTAAAACAAATTTTGTTTTCACTTTTGGTCAAAACATTTCATAGATAATAATACAGTGCAAATCTCGGCTTTTGTTGCCCAAGAATTTTGAATAGATAGTAATTTGATGATGTTGTAGAAGAAAATGCTCATCACGCAAGGTCGCTGTGGAGAGTCTGTGCTCATCACGCAAGGTCGCTGTGGAGAGTCTGTGCTCATCACGCAAGGTCGCTGTGGAGAGTCTGTGCTCATCATGCAAGGTCGCTGTGGAGAGTCTGTGCTCATCATGCAAGGTCGCTGTGGAGAGTCTGTGCTCATCATGCAAGGTCGCTGTGGAGAGTCTGTACTCATCATGCAAGGTCGCTGTGGAGAGACTGTGCTCATCATGCAAGGTCGCTGTGGAGAGACTGTGCTCATCATGCAAGGTCGCTGTGGAGAGTCTGTGCTCATCACGCAAGGTCGCTGTGGAGAGTCTGTGCTCATCATGCAAGGTCGCTGTGGAGAGTCTGTGCTCATCATGCAAGGTCGCTGTGGAGAGTCTGTGCTCATCATGCAAGGTCGCTGTGGAGAGTCTGTGCTCATCATGCAAGGTCGCTGTGGAGAGTATGTGCTCATCATGCAAGGTCGCTGTGGAGAGACTGTGCTCATCATGCAATGTCGCTGTGGAGAGTCTGTGCCTATCATGCAAGGTCGCTGTGGAGAGTCTGTGCTCATCACGCAAGGTCGCTGTGGAGAGTCTGTGCTCATCATGCAAGGTCGCTGTGGAGAGTCTGTGCTCATCACGCAAGGTCGCTGTGGAGAGTCTGTGCTCATCATGCAAGGTCGCTGTGGAGAGTCTGTACTCATCATGCAAGGTCGCTGTGGAGAGTCTGTGCTCATCATGCAAGGTCGCTGTGGAGAGTCTGTGCTCATCATGCAAGGTCGCTGTGGAGAGTCTGTACTCATCATGCAAGGTCGCTGTGGAGAGACTGTGCTCATCATGCAAGGTCGCTGTGGAGAGTCTGTGCTCATCATGCAAGGTCGCTGTGGAGAGTCTGTGCTCATCATGCAAGGTCGCTGTTGAGAGTCTGTGCTCATCATGCAAGGTCGCTGTGGAGAGTCTGTGCTCATCATGCAAGGTCGCTGTGGAGAGTCTGTGCTCATCATGCAAGGCCGCTGTGGAGAGACTGTGCTCATCATGCAAGGTCGCTGTGGAGAGTCTGTGCTCATCATGCAAGGTCGCAGTGGAGAGTCTGTGCTCATCATGTAAGGTCGCTGTGGAGAGACTGTGCTCATCATGCAAGGTCACTGTGGAGAGTCTGTGCTCACCATCCAAGGTCGCTGTGGAGAGTCTGTGCTCATCATACAAGGTCGCTGTGGAGAGTCTGTGTTCATCATGCAAGGTCGCTGTGGAGAGTCTGTGCTCATCATGCAAGGTCGCTGTGGAGAGTCTGTGCTCATCATGCAAGGTCGCTGTGGAGAGTCTGTGCTCATCATGCAAGGCCGCTGTGGAGAGACTGTGCTCATCATGTAAGGTCGCTGTGGAGAGTCTGTGCTCATCATGCAAGGTCGCAGTGGAGAGTCTGTGCTCATCATGCAAGGTCGCTATGGAGAGACTGTGCTCATCATGCAAGGTCGCTGTGGAGAGTCTGTGCTCATCATGCAAGGTCGCTGTGGAGAGTCTGTGCTCATCATGCAAGGTCGCTGTGGAGAGTCTGTGCTCATCATGCAAGGTCGCTGTGGAGAGACTGTGCTCATCATGCAAGGTCGCTGTGGAGAGTCTGTGCTCATCATGCAAGGTCGCTATGGAGAGTCTGTGCTCATCATGCAAGGTCGCTGTGGAGAGTCTGTGCTCATCATGCAAGGTCGCTGTGGAGAGTATGTGCTCATCATGCAAGGTCGCTGTGGAAATTCTGTGCTCACCATCCAAGGTCGCTGTGGAGAGTCTGTGCTCATCATGCAAGGTCGCTGTGGAGAGTCTGTGCTCATCACGCAAGGTCGCTGTGGAGAGTCTGTGCTCATCATGCAAGGTCGCTGTGGAGAGACTGTGCTCATCACGCAATGTCGCTGTGGAGAGACTGTGCTCATCATGCAAGGGCGCTGTGGAGAGACTGTGCTCATCATGCAAGGTCGCTGTGGAGAGTCTGTGCTCATCATGCAAGGTCGCTGTGGAGAGTCTGTGCTCATCATGCAAGGTCGCTGTGGAGAGTCTGTGCTCATCATGCAAGGTCGCTGTGGAGAGACTGTGCTAATCATGCAAGGTCGCTGTGGAGAGTCTGTGCTCATCATGCAAGGTTGCTGTGGAGAGTCTGTTCTCATCATGCAAGGTCGCTGTGGAGAATCTGTACAATATGGGGAATTGTGACTTTTTTACAGGAAATGAATCAATTGTACCATAGTGGTCATTCCCGGAGCTTTCTCCATATATTATAAACCAATTAGTGTCTCCTGAATATTTTTAAAGCACAAATCTTCAACCATAACAACTCTGATATAGCTATATGTAACCTGTACATTTGCATTTGAAAGAGACAAGGTCAAATGAACCACATTTCTAAACATTAATCTTACTTTCTGGGTAGCGACAAAAATGCAATATCGGTGGGTAGGTACCTAGACGAGAAATACAGAATTCTTTGTTTAAGGTCTCATGATAGTTAAACTGTATACACATAATGGTACAAAAATATTGCAACATAAAATATGACTTACTCGAAACACTGTTTTCAGTTCACAGTCATTGTAGTGTTTTCCAGGTTCGAACTCTTGTCCCGCCAGGTCAATACCAACAACGCCTTTATCTTTGAATTCCTTACATAACTCTAAAACTTCTTTTGACCAATCTACAAATAAAATAAAACCTCATTTAAAGACCGCCTCGAAATTATGACCGCCTCATTCAAAGACCAAAATTCATTTCCATGGACCATTTAATTTTTCTTCCATATACTCAGACCATCTCCTAACTAAGACCAACGGTCGTCATAACAACTGGTGATCTTATTATTGAGATGTCATTGAATAATAAGTAACATCGCTAAAAGAATTAGTATTGAGAAATTACTGCACACTAACACCAAACTCCACGCACCTGTTACTCGATTACGCGACGCTACAGTAACAGTAATCTGCGATATCTGACAGGGGAGTAACTGCGTAGGAGATTGAATTTACCATAGGACCATGGTTATAAAACTGACATTGAGAACCAGTCTCAGATTGCAGACTAGTCATAAGTCAATATGCAATACTGCTCTGGACCGACCAATCAATCAGTTGGGACAAACTGTTAAATACTAATGCTAATTTAAGCGACTTCTATACAATTATTGTGTAGAAACATTTATGAACATCCCTCTTCTAGTAGAACCAGACTCAAATACAATACACAAACTTAGTAAACTTCTTTTCGGAATTCATATAACAGCAATATGGGAAATAAGCACTGTAGAAGGGGACAGTTGATAATGCGCCGTCCTCCCAGTATTATTGGAGTAAAACCCAAGGTAAGCGTACATTGTTCCGGGATATTGCTTCTTATGTAATACACACTGGCGATTGTCACGAGTTCTCTCCCTTCATCCCTTTTAGAGTTCTCTCTCTTATACCTTTTATAGTATAGAAAGTATTTATAAAGGGAGAGAACTGTAGAATGGTTAAAGGGAGAGAACTCGTGAGGTAATACATGAGAATAACAGTGACACTGCCTACACTGGCTTCAAGTCAAACAGTTGCGCATGTCACTATGTAGGACCAAAATTGAAACTCCAAACATTTTCGGCTATCCTTATATAAATGTGTCGATGCCAGTAAATGTTCACACGGATGTTACTGCATTTCAGGCCATCAATACTTGTCCATAAAAATTCCCACCAACCGTACAATGTTTTGAACCTCAGTAAGATCAGGATTTTTTATGACACACTGTTCATACCTGGTCTGTTAGTCATACAACATAGAATGGTGTTAACTTTAACATCATAATCTTTCATTCCTCGTTCTAAAGCTTCATTGACCGTTTCCACAACATCGTGGGGAGTAAATGTTCCGGGGACCTGAGCAAATTCCGGATCGGCCACAGAACTTGCAAACAAATGAGGGGAGTATCTCACTTCCATGTATTTTATACGATGTTTAGCGCAGTCTTCACACAATTCATGCGCTATTCTAGATACAGCTCTTTTGTATCCGCTGAAATTAAAGATTTTATGTGAAACGACATTTTCGGAATGAATCCTCAAAAATAGGGATTCGCCTCAAACCAACAATGTTTAAGTCAAAACAAGAAATATCACCCGAGTACACTGCCATTCGTATTAACAAAATAATAATTCATATTTACAAAAAAATATGATGTTTTTACGAAATAATAATTCGTTTTTACAAAATATTATTTCGTATTTATGAAATAATAAATCGTATTGACAAAAAATAATTCGTTTTTACGAAATAATAATTCGTATTTACGAAATAATAATTCGTATATTTACGAAATATTAATTCGTATTAACGAAATAATAATAATACATACTTACAAAAAATAACCATCGAAAGAGGACCACCTAATGATCATTTCTGCAAAATTTCATCAAAATCTATCAAATGGTTTAGTAGGAAATGTCATGTGTTTCCACTATATACATATAGGGAACACGGCCACGCTTCTGGCTGCCATGTTTTTGACAGAACTTAATCATTTATGAGGACCACTAGACAATGCTACACACCAAATATCAAAGCTCTAGTCCTTAGGGTTTTGGACAAGAAGAATTTCGAAGTCTACACTTTTAAAATCTATTTTTAGTTCATGTGACCTAATTATGCAGCGGACTGGAACGATTTATGCAACTTTGAAAGAGGCCCACCCAAGGATCATTCCAGTGAAATTTGGACAACATCCATTCAGTGGTATAGGAGGAGATGTTGTTTAAAGGAAATGTTTACGCACGATTCACGACGCACGATTAACGACGACGGACATTCATGGATCCTTTATAAGCTTACCATGCGCACTTTGTGTTCAGGTGAGCTAAAAAGATGATCGGCGCAATCTGAAGCAAGCTATTGAACAGTGTATTTCGTTAAGGTAACGTACCCCTTATCGAAAGTTTAACCAATCCGCGTCAAGGTAACAAAGGTTGTTCGGTTGAAGAGAAGTTGGTTTAGTGATTAAGGTAAGATTTGATGGGTTTACACAACACTGATATGCAAATAGCAAAGCCATGTTAGTACGGCTGCGCCGAAGAAAAGTTTTCTGAAATCGTTGCAGAGAATGCCGGACATTCACTCAGCGATATTTAAAGTTATAGTCTGACAAAAAATAATTTTGTCTGACATTTAGTGGTTTTGAATGCCATGGTAGCTCGTGATCTTGCCCGACATTTGGTCAGGGATCTTGCAAAAAGCTACAGGACCTATTTTTGTCTGATAGGTCGCCATCGAGCAATTTTCACAAAGTTTCAAGTTTCAATAAATAACACACTAATACCACTTAGGAAACAAGAAAACATTCACAAAGCTTGGTAACTTGTCTGCAACAATATCATTATACAAAGAAGTGAACAAGGGACATCCGGCCTTATGACTCCAGACGTAGCTCATTTACCAACCACATACATCTACCCATCCAAGTTTGATCGCTACTGGCCTAAGCAGTCTCCAGTTAATGATTGCAATGTATCTTAAGTCTCCAAATTACTGTGACCTTGACTTTTGACATTTTGACCTAATTATTTACTAACCATGGGCAACCATCCAACTAAGTTTGACCACTATAGGCCCGAGCTATCTCCAAATATTGATCAGAAATAGATTGACGGACAAGAGCAAAAACAACAATATATGCAACTTTTATCAAGAATTGCAAAATAATATGACCATCCGGAAATTTTCTAGCTTTAAAATGAAATTTAAGGACGCTTACCTAATAACTGGCATAAAATATCCAAAGGAAGTAAGTAACCTCTCTAGACTGCTTGGTTCAACTAGGATTACGTCTCTGTTTAATTCTTCTGCAGTTTTATGAGGTAGTGATTCCAGCATTCCACGTTCTCTACAAAAGTATATATACGTACAACCTCAATAATAAGAGCACCTGTGAGACCATTAAAACTGGTACTGTTATTTATGTGTTCTTAATACTGAGGATGAATAAGAGCAAAACAGTGAAAATTTACTTGAAAATGGCGGACTTAATGTTTAGGTGGTCTTTTTATTGAGTTGATATTTACGTGAGATTTTACTGTATACACATAATCATATACATTGGAACGCGCTTATAACGATTTTCAGTCTACAAAACATGAGGCACTGAGGAGGAGCAAGGGTCAACATGTATTGGTATAGGAGTGGCCGACCATACAGAACAACATTGGAGAATTTGTAATCGTCTGAGTAATAACGTTTTCGATGTAAAAATCAAAGAAAATATGTAAGAGCGTAAATATAAACCTACCTTGCTATATCAATGACAGTTTCGGGGCGCACTGAGCCGTCTAAATGTACATGTAGTTCTACCTAGAAAACCATATATTAAAACAAATGAACGTCACAAATCAAACGAGATTGTAGGTAACATTAGTCCTGTATATTTACAATTTCGTGGCAGAGTTTGGAAATAGTGCAAAATAACTGGATCTGATTGGTTGCTTCTGAGCTCTCTTAATATGGACCAAAAGAGATCGACACGAGTTCTCTCCCTTTATCCATTCTAGAGTTCTCTCCCTTTATCCCTTCTTTGGAAGGTAGTATATGTATAAAGGGAGATAACTATCTCCGATGGTATGGACCAATGGTAAGGCATTCTGAGACAGGTCTTCAATCCAATCGCATTTCAGGCGCATACTGTTGTTACGTGCTAAGGATGACAAATGCTATTTTGTACCACATCGTAGATCTATATACATGTATCAATTGAGTGGGGTCACATATTTCGAACAATATTTTATTTGGTTTTCTGTTTTTTGAGTGAATTTAGGTGTTTTCTTATCTACCTGAGCATACAGTCGGGCCTCGATCATTTGAATTCATCGGGTCCGAAATTTTATTGCGAATAATACGTTTCTGCGAATAGCCAATTTCCATTCGACTTGCCTAAGAAGCATTGATACATCGGGACCTGATATTTATTTCGGAAGATTCCAAGTATTCGGATTCAAGTTGTCGAATAAACGAGGTCAGACTATATTTTTATTGATTACTTCTGTCTACGATTTAAACATTTGCAACAGTTTTGTACCAACTTGTTGTATTTGACAAAACACTTTTAGTTTGATAAAATAAGCGTGAATTTGTTTCATACATGGAATGTATGTTTCTTTTACCTTATATGGAAATCTTCCATTAAATTCTTCGATCAGTTTGGCTTCCTCTGCCGGTTCCATAAACTCCATGGTAACGGATTTGTGGCTTATTCAAATGCTGAAAATGTAAAATTTGTTTCATTGAATACATTTCAACAATCTAAAACTCGGAAATTTGTCTTTCAACTATTTATAGACTTACAGTAAATAGTTAAAGACTCATTCACACTTAAATGGCGTAATACGACGAATCAGTCTGCTTCGATATTTCGCACGACTTAAGGACCACGCAGATTGGATTATGTTTATCCGTTATGTATACATATATTAATGCGCCTAAATATAGCCTACTTTTTTACTAAACTAGTTCATAATTACAATCAAAGCGCTGAAAGCGCAGAAAGACTGGGGCAGACAAATTGTGTTCGTGTTCTGTAAAGACTTGTCAACTCTAGATTGTACAAGTATTGCACTGTGTCAATCAATGTTAATTTCAAAGCATGCATGTATGGCTACAGTTCAACCTGGACTATGATAGGACCGGTTTTAGTTTACCGCCTTCACTTCTAATCAATGTGTGTGCGGGCGAGTTGATCTTAACGTTTATTTATTTAACTAATCTTGTTATCAATCATTGATTGCCAGTCCGACAGGCTTGCAAGCATTACATGTTCGTTGAATTTTATCGTGCTGGCTACCTAATGGCTTACCAATTTTAAAAAATAGCAAATGGGCAAATAATTGGCGTATTTCGATAAATAACATTTAAAAATTATGATTTACTTTAACATTAACACCTGAAATGACTTTTTGACGACACAAACAAAGTTTAAATGTCCAACAAGCGTAAACAGCAATGCATGTTGTAAACCCGTCCGATCCGTACCGTTTCGACGGGTTTACATGTGCGCACCGTTTACTTCATATTGATCGATTTTTCGTACACCAGTCTAAAAACGGGTTCGGATTCGTACTCAATTTCGTTCGTAGTTTCTTTATTTTCGTCCACAATCGATACAGTTGGAAACGAAAAATTTATAATGAGCTTAAATTCGATATCTATTTTTTCCATTTTAGCAAAAAATACACTCGCTGGTTTTGTAATCCAATTAATAAAAAAGTAGTGGCCTTATCAAGCTTTATTTTTATTATCATTTGTCTTGAATGTGTTATCAACAGGTCATAAACATTCGCCATAGTGTCCCCACATCATTCACTAATGAGTGCTTATCAGTAACCTGATAGTGAGTACTAGGATGTGTATTCGCACTGGCTGTGGGGATTGTAAAACCGATCAAATGTGTCTAACTCTGATACTAGGATGTGTATTCGCATTGGCTGTGGGGATTGTAAAACCGATCAAATGTGTCTAACTCTGATACTAGGATGTGTATTCGCACTGGCTGTGGGGATTGTAAAACCGATCAAATGTGTCTAACTCTGATACAAGGATGTGTATTCGCACTGGCTGTGTGGATTGTAAAACTATCAAATGTGTCTAACTCTGATACTAGGATGTGTATACGCACTGGCTGTGGGGATTGTAAAACTATCAAATGTGTCTAACTCTGATACTAGGATGTGTATTCGCACTGGCTGTGGGGATTGTAAAACTATCAAATGTGTCTAACTCTGATACTAGGATGTGTATACGCACTGGCTGTGGGGATTGTAAAACTATCAAATGTGTCTAACTCTGATACTAGGATGTGTATACGCACTGGCTGTGTGGATTGTAAAACCGATCAAATGTGTCTAACTCTGATACTAGGATGTGTATTCGCACTGGCTGTGGGGATTGTAAAACTATCAAATGTGTCTAACTCTGATACTAGGATGTGTATTCGCACTGGCTGTGGGGATTGTAAAACTATCAAATGTGTCTAACTCTGATACTAGGATGTGTATACGCACTGGCTGTGGGGATTGTAAAACTATCAAATGTGTCTAACTCTGATACTAGGATGTGTATTCGCACTGGCTGTGGGGATTGTAAAACTATCAAATGTGTCTAACTCTGATACTAGGATGTGTATTCGCACTGGCTGTGGGGATTGTAAAACCGATCAAATGTGTCTAACTCTGATACTATGATGTGTATTCGCACTGGCTGTGGGGATTGTAAAACCGATCAAATGTGTCTTACTCTGATACTAGGATGTGTATTCGCACTGGCTGTGGGAATTGTAAAACTATCAAATGTGTCTAACTCTGATACGGATGTTTCCAAAATTACGGTTACTAAAGACATGGGGCTAACGCCCCAGTCTAAAAATGAAGTCGATATTTTGAAAAATGAATTCATTAGACCCTATTACGCTTCAATAGGCCTTTAAAATGACGTCATAACACATTCCCCACATGTATCGCAAACGCAACAAATATTCTTCTAATTTTCACGCACGTGTTATTTAAACTAGGTGGACAAATGTCTTTGTCCGCTACTGACGCCATTTTGCCGCGTCAGCAAATATCATTTTTTCCAGTTAGTACTGCGCAGTTGGCTCTTAGCCAATATTATTACATAAAAACTCAACAAGTTATGCGTCTTAATCAACAAGATGTAGGAATGTTTGTTAGGAAACTCAAGGTAGTGTACGCCTGTTTTAGCAAACGAAATTACAATAACATGATATGAAAAAACTAAATAAACCGACAAAACATTGGTACAGACTGCAACATGTCGCTGTCAAATGTTTGGCAACTCCTCTTAGAAAACATTGCCCATTAGACATGCCTTCAACTAATTGCTACATTTTCCTAAATCGATTTTCCCCACATTTCTAATAATCACCTGTATTGTTTGATGTTTTGGATAAATTTCCTAATTTTATCTTAATTAATTGTTACCGCTAACTCCTTTAAATGTTTCTGGCTGACTCAATACGGTAGGCATTTTAATCAAAGCACAAACGTGCTGTGGGACGGTACGACTCGTCTCTGTAGCCAAGCTGGCAACTCGTTGCATACTTCCGTTTTGTAACTAAACAGTTTTAAAATATCAAAGTACAAATGTATGTGTAAATATGTCATGGAATATGGAATAGAACTAAAACATAAGACAGAAATGCGAAACAGAATTAAACATTTTTTCCAAGAGATCTTCAATCCGACTTGTTCTAGAAATGCTAGATTTGCAAACCGAAATAAAGAAAAATGGTCAGTAATAATGGTAGAACCTTAAGATTGTAAAACAAGTGAAATGTTTGTCACGATTGTAAATAAATGAAATACAAAGATATCAGACCCTTTATGTAACATTTCTGAATATTTAATTATAAAATGACAAAATTGTTATTATATTATATCAGCACTATATTAGAGTTAAATCAGTATACCCAGGCATAAAGTGATGATAACACTAGCTTGCTATAGGTTACGATTTATCTTGTTGTGGTGGGGTCAATTTTCCAAGCACAGAGTGAGATTTAGTCCCTACATAGAAAGATGACACCGATAATTTTCGTAGTCGTGCACAACGAGTCCATATCTACGATAAATAGCAATAAAGAAGAACAACAACAGCAATCACTTGTCATCGATTTATATATATCCTTAGCACATACTTTGATATTATAAAACTGTTTAGTTACAAAACGGAAACTTGTATGCAACGAGTTGCCAGCTTGGCTACAGAGACGAAAGGTACCGTCCCACAGCACTTTTGTGCTTTGATTCAATCACAAATCAACAGCCCAAATCTAAACCGTTGATTGCTTTGGGCAAAAAACAAATACAGTTCACACTCACTTAAAGACCACCTCAATAATAAAACCATCTTAAAATCAAGAACACAATTTTCAAGTCCATTTTCACTGTTTTGCACTTTATTCAAGCTAAATATTAATACCACCTTAATCAAGGGTGGTCTTATTATTGAGGTTTTACTGTACATGTATATATTTTAAACTCGTGGAGAGTTCGCGTTTTCTTTCATACTTGTTTCATGTCAGACATTCACATTCAAGAGTTTATACAAAGTGTCTTCAGTGACCGCAGAATTTCTTCGAAGAAAGATAGGAACTAAATGTCTGAATTATTGCAAATGACGTCACATTCAGCTCAACCAAAAAACTTGTGTCGAATACCTTTTTTTATTGATAAACATTTCTACACGAAATTTTGTATATTTGCTATTGGCTACGTGTAGATCATGATTCTCAGGTCGAATTTATTAGTTTAAATAACACGATGCGTCGAGTCCGGGTGGACACACACGCTATTAGACTCTTTCCAATCAACCAGTTAATCTTTTAAGTGGGTGTTGCAATTATGATTTTTTCGCATCATCACATTTATTGATTTTATTTGTTCAATCTGTGGATTTATGTCATGAAATAAACACAACATTATGCCAGGTTTCTACGCTATATTTGTTGAAAATGTCAGCAAGATCAGACTACTACTGACAAAGATATACGGTCATATTTATACCTGCATACTTATAAGTTTTGTCAAGTGTATTTGTGGTTTTGGGAACATGTAAGATAAGTGACAATGCAGTGAGTATGAAGGCGATTTTCTCATATTTATGACTAAGCATATTTTATGTACAAAATAATATTATGTACAATGTACCTTTAACATGAATTTGGTTTTAACGTGTTCGTATGTAAAATCACTTCAAACCACAATATCTAGACAACAATAGTGCATTGAAAGAGAGGATATTACACGTGAGATCATAAATTATTGAATTTATTAACCAACTTGCTATAACGATAACAACTAAATGTGGTCATAAACTATTGAATTAATTTAACAAGTTTTTAGAAAACGACTAGACGAGCATTTTGCCAGGCTGTTATATCGTTTCGTCAGGCTGTTATATCGTTTCGTCAGGCTGTTATATCGTTTTGTCAGGCTGTTATATCGTTTTGCCAGGCTGTTATATCGTTTCGTCAGGCTGTTTTATCGTTTTGTCAGGCTGTTTTATCGTTTCGTCAGGCTGTTATATCGTTTTGTCAGGCTGTTATATCGTTTCGTCAGGCTGTTATATCGTTTTGTCAGGCTGTTATATCGTTTTGTCAGGCTGTTATATCGTTTCGTCAGGCTGTTATATCGTTTCGTCAGGCTGTTATATCGTTTCGTCAGGCTGTTATATCGTTTCGTCAGGCTGTTATATCGTTTTGCCAGGCTGTTATATCGTTTTGTCAGGCTGTTATATCGTTTTGCAGGCTGTTTTATCGTTTTGCCAGGCTGTTATATCGTTTTGTCAGGCTGTTTTATCGTGTTTCGGGAAATGTGTACTTTATAAACCCAAATGCAATGTTTTATTAATATCAACATTTTAAATGCATTGTATAGTGCGAGTTTATTAACCAGTAATGTATGAATATATTATTATTTCAAAATAGGTGTATTGAAATGTTCGTGTGTTTCCGTAAGCTTGTCGGAGAAAAAAGGCCGCGGTTGTGCTTTGATAGAAAAGTTAACCAAACAGCAGTTATATTTTTACGCACGAGAGTATTTCCTTACCTAAATGTTCATGGAACGGTCCTATAAGTTCATTTACCTGGTCGCGGTCAATCTAACATCACTATAATCGGTAAAAGTCTATAATAAACAGTAGCAACACAAATGTGACGTCATGCTATGTGAACAAAATCACATCTCATATGGGAAAGGTGTACCAGAAACTGGTATTATTTATTGGTCTGTCATTGCATTGGTGGTCAAAAGCGAAACCGAAATTTAAAAAAAATCTTTATGTGATAAAAAACTCTGATTGCCTCGTACACATGGCGATGTATTAAAGGTATAATGTTTGACATCTTAAAGATTTGGGACCATTCACATTTTTTGGTTATTCTGAACACTATACATCTTTAAATGCATACAATTCGTCAATTTTGAAAACAACACCAATATCGCATGATTATTCCTTCTCTTTTCTTACTAAACAATAAGACTTTAATTTATCATTATTATGTATAATTTACATCATCATTATTATATTTTCATATTACGGAATAAACCGTTTCTACCTACATACCCGAGTATATCCAAACAAAAAGTCGGTTACCTTGCAATATTTCCCAGAAACTAAACAAGCGACAAGTATAATAAATTTTACACACAAATATTTAGATAAGATAAATTCAAACGACAAACGTGTCGGTATCCCGTAATACTTAAATAGATCTGATTTATAAGACTTGCGCTTTAAGTTTAAAGTTATATATAGACATTCATCAACATTAAGGAATGTATACAAAACATTTCACAGTGACGTATTACACTGTAGTACATTTACCGTAAAGTCGATATTTTTAGAGTTTGTTTGTTTTGTGAACGAGAAACGAGTATAATAGTCAAAGCATATTTGAAATTATATACAACGGTTGCAAAATTAATTAATTGTGCAAAAATAATAGTTTAGAGAAAGAGAACTGAGTTAGATTGTTTCACGCAGTTAGTAGTACAATGCTACCTGTCTAAAACAGCCCTCTCTCAAGCAATAAACCTCTCTCAGGCAATAAACCTCTCTCAAGCAATAAACCTCTCTCAAGCAATAAACCTCTCTCAAGCAATAAACCTCTCTCAAGCAATAAACCTCTCTCAGGCAATAAACCTCTCTCAAGCAATAAACCTCTCTCAAGCAATAAATCTCTCTCAAGCAATAAACCTCTCTCAAGCAATAAACCTCTCTCAAGCAATAAACCTCTCTCAAGCAATAAACCTCTCTCAAGCAATAAACCTCTCTCAAGCAATAAACCTCTCTCAAGCAATAAACCTCTCTCAAGCAATAAACCTCTCTCAAGCAATAAACCTCTCTCAAGCAATAAACCTCTCTCAAGCAATAAACCTCTCTCAAGCAATAAACCTCTCTCAAGCAATAAACCTCTCTCAAGCAATAAACCTCTCTCAAGCAATAAACCTCTCTCAAGCAATAAACCTCTCTCAAGCAATAAACCTCTCTCAAGCAATAAACCTCTCTCAGGCAATAAACCTCTCTCAAGCAATAAACCTCTCTCAAGCAATAAACCTCTCTCAAGCAATAAACCTCTCTCAAGCAATAAACCTCTCTCAGGCAATAAACCTCTCTCAAGCAATAAACCTCTCTCAAGCAATAAACCTCTCCCAGGCAATAAACCTCTCTCAAGCAATAAACCTCTCTCAGGCAATATTATCAAGTAAGAAAGTATCAAGAAGAAATAATATACAGTCAGACCTCGTTTATTCGACAAGCGTCTATCCGAATACTGGGTTTTATCCGAAATAAATATCAAGTCCAGATGCATCTTCTAAGGTACGTCGAATTGAAATAGGCGATTCGAAACCATGTATTATTCGAAATAAAATACGAATGATAGAGGTCCGATTGTACCAAAATGTGTGAGTTTATAACAGTCAAGACTTGTTTGTTTGTTTCATCGGGTTTAACGCCGTTTCTCAACGATATTTCAGTGGACTAAAATCTAACCAGTACTAACTTACCCTTCCACAAGGAGCCGGCAACTTCTCCATATGAGGCGGAAAATCGACATTTTTATCAAATTTTCATGGAAGGGTATGACCTGCCGCGACCGGGAATCGAGCCCGGATCGCCGGGTTACAAGTCCAGCGCACTAACCACTGCACCACGGCCGCGGCTCAAGACTTGTTTAATTTACATACAACGGTTGCAAAATAAAGTTTTCGACAAAAAACAAAGTTTACAGTAACATACTCGATAATAATGTAACATACACTTAAACTATTGTCACTCATTTCCCGCTGGTTAAGTATGAATGGACTGCACCAAAACTAAGGTTATGATGATTTTTCGGTGCAGCCGTACTAACATGGTTTTGCTATTTGCAAATCAGTACTGTGCAAACCAATCAAATCTTACGTTAACCACTAAACCAACTACTCTTCAACCTAACAACATTTGTAACCTTGACGCGGATTGGTTATCCTTTCGACAAGGGGTATGACACCTTACCGAAATTCACTGAATTTCGGTGGATATACCGAAATCCATTTTGGATCTTGAGTGACCAACACTCGTAACATCTCGACATTTTCTTATGTTGCACAACAAATCTTAACTTCAAATTGCGCCGACCACCTTTTTTCAAGATATTTCTTGTTTGCGACTATCAGGGATTAAAAGTATGGTGGCTGATTTGCGCCATATCTTATTCTTGTGTAATCGATCCGAAGGTTTTCCAGAATGGTCAAATCACGTGAGTTTTGGGTACGTAGAATCGCAAACTTAAGAAATAAAGTAGTACTTATCGAAGAATTATTCGCATATTGTCGAAATTTGTTTCTATAGATATGAAAAAATGTCGGCTGTTTAGTTACTCGAATTTGAGGTAAACTTTCATACGTAGCTTTTTTAAACACTGCTTGAACGCTTCGCTAGATACAAAATGGCGTCCACTAGACCACATTACATTGTTCCACACTGACACCATTTTGTTTAGCAAAGCTAGCACTGTCAGATCACGCTACCTATCTGAAGATAGGGACTTCTTTCCCTACGTTTAAGAAACGACACCATTCTTTACTGGACAAAATTCTATTATTCCTACCTTTGAAAAAGCGCCTCGGATATCTCAAACGAGATGAAACTCGGATAATCAAGAAATTGCGACAAATTTGTTCCGTTTGATGGTTGGTATGTTGTGTCAAACGAGGACACGGCGAATAATATGTCTGAGTATCTTACATCAATACATACAGTAAACATTACAAACGTAAAGTGCTTTCGGAAGGTTATACTTTGAAACAACAAGTTGTCAGTACCTGTTTGCCTTTTGTTTCTGTAAACATTTCATGTAAAACAAGATTTTATGAGCAAACTTTGAAAACCGTGTCAACAAAATGTCCGAATGTTACCGTGGACATAATAATAATAATAATACACTTTATTTATTGAAGGTAACTCATACATGACCATAACTTTTTATTAATGAACGGAAACATATCACGAAAACAATTTTAACCTTAGTTAGTTCGTGAAATGTTTTTGAAGTTTATAAAACGTCGGAAAATTGAAGAGTCCTCAACACGAATACAGATCTATCGCATGGCACAATAACCCCACCATACTCCGTCTTACACGGACAGCGTAAGTTTTCTCGCGCATTTCAATAAATACTCCTAAACAAGAAATATCTTTAAAAAAGATGGTCGGTGCAACTTGAAGTATGCAAATTTGTTGCAATCTGAAGGTTAAAATTTGTTGTACAACATAAAAAATGCCTAAATGTTACGACTGTCGGTCATTCAATAACGCTATATACTGCAGAAACTCCGATACCTGTAAGGGGAGATCACTGCGTAGGAGACTGTGTCATTCGGAACACCTCGGCGATTATTGGCATAAATAACCTTTAAATTCAAAAATTGCCTTGGTGGTTAAATGTCATATTTGATTGGTTTACAAAACACTGATATGCAAATAGCAAAACCACGTTAGTAACTTAGTACGGCTGCGCCAAAAAATTAATGATATAACATATTCACATTTCTAAGTTGAAATTCTTAATATTTTACCACTGATTAGGCTACAGTACAACAATGCACCTGAACCACAGGAGATTGCCACGAGTGCTCTCCCTTTATCTCTTCTATAGTTTATACATATACTTTAGAAGGGATAAAGGGAGATAACTCTAGAAGGGACAAAGGTAGGTAACTCGTGGTAATCTCCTGTGGCATGAACACAGTGCACGGGGAGTATGAATAATTAAATGTATTACTACGCAATGAATATTTGTTGTTTCGTTGTTATATCCTTTTTTGAGGAGCATAAGTTTCATCCTGTTGCAACTGAGAGTGTATCAAAATGTCAACGAGTTACATTTACATAATCCTGGACACGTCATCTCATTTCTCCGAAAAATGATATTTTTACACTACAATGGTTTGTAACAATGAGCAGTTATTTCCATTTGCAACCGATTTATCCTTTTACATGTAAAATGTATTTCGTCTGATATAAGTCATTTAAATATATACAGTCAACTCTCGTCATAACGACCATGTTTGTTCCCTAGAGTTTTGTCGTTGTATTGAGTATATCGTTATATTGAATTTGATCTATAACCGAAAAGACAGATTCGTTCCCATCGGATTTATATCATTAAATGAATATTCCGTTGTAACGACTGATATTGTATGGAGCTTTGGTTTGGACTGTAGTGTTTCTGAATAGAAAAAATGCCTCGTATAGCCAATCGATCAAAATATCATTGACCCACGTGATCCCCTCAGTGGGGATAATAAAGAAAATAAGGAATGTTTGTAATTGTTGTTAAATTCTAATTCATTTTAAAACGTTGCAATGATGTATTCTAGCGCAAGAAAAAAACAGTCAACACATACATGTAATATTGTAGGTGTTGGAACACTACAAACATTAATTTAGTGTCATCCAAATACCACATCGTCACTCATAAGTTTGAGTTATTTTCGATCACGTTTTTTGGCAGGAAGTTGCGCTATGCAACAGTGGTTTACAGAGTGTCACATTTATGACAATGTCACTTTAAAACGTGGAAAATGTCAGAATTGTGATAGATATAAATAGACAATTATGGAAGATAATCGTTGCAAATATTACATTATGCATCATGACATTTGAATTTACAGATTTATTTGCGAGGTGCATTTTGCTGTCCTTGAAACGTTGTTATGATTTCTGTATGTCAGTTTATGCTATCTGTCACAATTTCACGATTTCAGATTCACGAATTCACGATTTTAACAGATGAAATCGTGAATTTGTAAATCTGAAATCGTGAATTCGTTAAATTGAAATCGTGAATTCATGAAGTTGAATTTGAGAAATTTTGAAGCCGAAATGTCACCACCAGATGTCACCACCAGATGTCACCACCAGATGTCACCATCAGGCTTTCGTG
This sequence comes from Mactromeris polynyma, assembly GCA_032209605.1. Taxonomy (NCBI): domain Eukaryota; kingdom Metazoa; phylum Mollusca; class Bivalvia; order Venerida; family Mactridae; genus Mactromeris; species Mactromeris polynyma. The sequence continues at coordinate 4,548,362 of JASFXZ010000014.1, forward strand.
CACATTTCATTGTACTGCTGAATACTAGTATTCTATAAAAAACTTTAATTTCGGGACTTAACCCGACGGTAAGATGTTAACACTAAGCGATACCACCGTAGGTTTACAGAACCTCATTACGCACTGTAGAGGAAGTTGTCACTGAAGATATTCGCGTTTTACGCAAATTTGAATTGACTGGTAGAGACATGGTATTACTTTCACAGTTACAATACAAAAACAGAAGATATAAGATGGGAATACAATATACTCTTCTTGCGCACGAAATAGTAAAGCAATATAGTAAAACCTCACTTAAAGACCACCTCAATATTACGACCACCTCAAAAGTAAGAACACAAATTTAAAGTCCATTTTCCCTAATTTCCTCTTCAATCAATCTCAAAATTAAGACCATCTCAATATTAAGACCAGTTTTCAAGGGTCCCAAGGGTGGTCCTATTATTGAGGTTTTACTGTATAAAATTGAAAACCGTTACCAGAGATTATCGGAGTCCATTAAGACTTAAGCATAAGACTCTGTAAACGTGAGGTTCAGATACAAATGAATAAAAAAATGAATTGTAAAAAAGCGTACAGAACCTGTTTATGTTTATGTATATTCTTTATTATTATGAAAATAATTTGACGAATGATGGTTGTGTCATCATTATTTTTTCGTTTTTAACGATATTTTTGCGGTAGTTGTTCTTATCTGTTTTCGTCTCCGGCAGTCTATGGTGTGTTATATTGGTCTCCGGCAGTCTATGGTGTGTTATATTGGTCTCCGGCAGTCTATGGTGTGTTATATTGGTCTCCGGCAGTCTATGGTGTGTTATATTGGTCTCCGGCAGTCTATGGTGTGTTATATTGGTCTCCGGCAGTCTATGGTGTGTTATATTGGTCTCCGGCAGTATATGGTGTGTTATATTGGTCTCCGGCAGTCTATGGTGTGTTATATTGGTCTCCGGCAGTCTATGGTGTGTTATATTGGTCTCCGGCAGTATATGGTGTGTTATATTGGTCTCCGGCAGTATATGGTGTGTTATATTGGTCTCCGGCAGTCTATGGTGTGTTATATTGGTCTCCGGCAGTCTATGGTGTGTTATATTGGTCTCCGGCAGTCTATGGTGTGTTATATTGGTCTCCGGCAGTATATGGTGTGTTATATTGGTCTCCGGCAGTCTATGGTGTGTTATATTGGTCTCCGGCAGTCTATGGTGTGTTATATTGGTCTCCGGCAGTCTATGGTGTGTTATATTGGTCTCCGGCAGTCTATGGTGTGTTATATTGGTCTCCGGCAGTATATGGTGTGTTATATTGGTCTCCGGCAGTCTATGGTGTGTTATATTGGTCTCCGGCAGTCTATGGTGTGTTATATTGGTCTCCGGCAGTATATGGTGTGTTATATTGGTCTCCGGCAGTATATGGTGTGTTATATTGGTCTCCGGCAGTCTATGGTGTGTTATATTGGTCTCCGGCAGTCTATGGTGTGTTATATTGGTCTCCGGCAGTATATGGTGTGTTATATTGGTCTCCGGCAGTCTATGGTGTGTTATATTGGTCTCCGGCAGTCTATGGTGTGTTATATTGGTCTCCGGCAGTATATGGTGTGTTATATTGGTCTCCGGCAGTCTATGGTGTGTTATATTGGTCTCCGGCAGTCTATGGTGTGTTATATTGGTCTCCGGCAGTCTATGGTGTGTTATATTGGTCTCCGGCAGTCTATGGTGTGTTATATTGGTCTCCGGCAGTCTATGGTGTGTTATATTGGTCTCCGGCAGTCTATGGTGTGTTATATTGGTCTCCGGCAGTCTATGGTGTGTTATATTGGTCTCCGGCAGTCTATGGTGTGTTATATTGGTCTCCGGCAGTCTATGGTGTGTTATATTGGTCTCCGGCAGTCTATGGTGTGTTATATTGGTCTCCGGCAGTATATGGTGTGTTATATTGGTCTCCGGCAGTCTATGGTGTGTTATATTGGTCTCCGGCAGTCTATGGTGTGTTATATTGGTCTCCGGCAGTCTATGGTGTGTTATATTGGTCTCCGGCAGTCTATGGTGTGTTATATTGGTCTCCGGCAGTCTATGGTGTGTTATATTGGTCTCCGGCAGTCTATGGTGTGTTATATTGGTCTCCGGCAGTCTATGGTGTGTTATATTGGTCTCCGGCAGTCTATGGTGTGTTATATTGGTCTCCGGCAGTCTATGGTGTGTTATATTGGTCTCCGGCAGTATATGGTGTGTTATATTGTTTTGCTCACAATACCTAGAAGCGCCAGTGGTGAGCTTTTATAGACGTTCAATGTTTAGCGTGTGTCAAGCTGTCGTCCAAACTTAGCTAGTTTATATTCATTTGATGATTTAATGATGTCTAAAAACAAAAAAAGTCATAACAAATCTAGCGAAATTTATATACCACTCAAACAAACTTAGAAATGATTTAGATTAAAACATTCTGCTAAAATTTATAATGATAGACATGTCAATACATAGTATGATTATTATTTTCTTTTTTTTGTTAAGCTTCTCATTCAAATTACCTGTATATCATTTTCTATTTATGTAGGCTAGAAGCATGTTTTATTGCTTAATGCTAAATAAAAGTTGTTGTATATTCAGGAGGTCACAGTCTTGTCCAATTCCAATCAAACCAAATCTCGGAAATATTGATACCCGGTTTTATAGGGTGAAAAGTCGGTCATCAAACGTACAAAACTTACTGGTCACATTTTTCTACTTGAAACCTGGTCATGTAGTTTATCACAATAACACACAGGTCAAGTTCGAAACTAGGTCATCTGGGTCATTCCGTGAAGTCGTATATAAACCTTATTATTAACACTCTATAGGCCACACTTTCTATATGTTTAACATTATTAAAATCTGTTTAAAATGTTTGTTCAAAAGAACAAAATCTTGGTTAAATTATTCTAAGACAACAAGAAACTGGTACTCGTTAACTCTCACCATTCTCCGTACGCAATCGCCGTTCTCATCGAGAGTGTATGTGATAACTATACATGTATTCAACGTTAATCTTCGAACTTCGCAGACGATGATTTACGGATTTGTACGAAGATTCACGAGTGCCAGGTAAATATTGCGCGACAATAATTCGATTTCTAGGTCTGGTCGCGATGTTATTGCACTCACTTTCAACCCAACACTGCTCACTGTGTTGTGTTAAGAAAACACCATGATTTAACTAATCTATACTCAGTACATTTAAAAAACGCACAGTTCAAGTTTCATGGACTTACTTAGAGATACAAGACAAGGACAAGATATCCTTTCATGCTAACGCTATAGATAGTACGCTATAGAATGTACGCTATAGATCAAAACAGGCATTTTCATTTAAAATTACTTTAAAAATGCAATAAAATGACGCTTTACGAAAATTTCACAGGACTAAAATAGGCCCCCCCCCCCCCTTAAATTCCCCAACTATTAAACCAATTTTCGGAAAAAAACATTTTAAAAGTGATGGATTTTGCGCCCGTCAAAGGTGATTTCCTTAAAATGTTCTCATCGGGAGGGCATACCCCTCCCGCACCCACCCCATCCGGGGCCACACTACTTACTACCTTCCTACGCACCTGATGTCGGAGTATGAATACGGAAATATACACAGATATCCATAATTATAAGATTTTGATGAGAAAAATGCAAATAAGCGATTCTGATTTATTGTAGCATTATATTTTATCATTATGGTGTTTAGAAACAGTCTTTGCCGTTTTATAAGGCTTGAGAAAAACACCAAAAAGTTACGCCCCCTCTAAGACCAAATCCTGGATCCGCCCCTGAATAGTGCGTTTTAAATGTACTGAGTATATTAATGATACACTCTACGGAACGTATTATCACAGTCATGTGTGCTGATAACATTAGTTTACCGCGATTTTATCAATCATTTCATGAGAGAGATCAATCAACAGATCACTTATTATTTGGGTTGGATTCTAATCACTAGTTTTGAATCCGCGATTTCTCGTACAGATCATTCGGCCTCTTCCGTTGGTTTAACTTTCCGGATGTCGATATTATGTGTTGAGAGTTTCGCTGACTCAGCACTATATACGACAAGTTTACTTCCTGATTCAGAAGTATTGTAAAAATGTTTACTGATCAGAATGAGCCGAATTTATTTGCGAATTTATTTGCTTTAATTTAATTTTAAGTCGTATTGTATTGATGAACGTTTGCTACAAACACGTGTTTACATTATGATGAAAATAAGACTATAGAACTTACTAGAATTCACCTAGCTGTAGGTATAAACAACGGAGGCGTCAGATATCAGCGAGGCGGCCGCATGCATGCTATTGTACCTGTGTACGAACATAGCAAGCGAACGAAACACCAGTACAACTCATCAACAACATACACACGTATTTATCGCAAGTTTTATCAGAAAGGTTAAAGCATGCCGAACTTACCTGGTGTTGGAACGGCTCAACTTGTTATAATAACCCGCAACTATATCCCAATCACGGTTAATAACATATAAATCACCCGTATGTGTCCTCTTAGTGCAGTTCTGTTATATTTGTAAATATTTAGGTTCTTGCTTACAAAATCCTTGGCATTCAATTCACAATGTCACATTGTGACTTGCGCTCGAGCTAAATATAGCAATGAATTTCTTCTCCGATATATCGATTATAAAACTTCACACTGTAAGCGGATTTCCGTCACTTTGTCGCGATTTTCCGGTTTTATATAACAGCAATTCGGACGTAATCAAACTGAATAAAATCATATGTTATTAAACAATACAGAGGTGATAATTATTATTGGCAAACACGCTTAAACACTGATAACGGTATACTTGGGGTACATAAATGTAATAACATATTAAACCAATGACATACTAACCGAATTCGTATTCATGTACACTAGACAACCCATCAAGCATATTCCGAAGGTGTGTTCCTATTTACTGAGAGGTATGACATATATATAGGTAGTAGTCGATATTACGGTATACAATAACCGTTATTACTGGGTATTATACAGATAGAATCAGACAATACGACACACATTCGGTCGTTTTCTGAAAAAGTAATATTCGCTCTTACTTGCAATACTATACACGTAACTTCGAATTATATGCGATAAGCATGAACATCCCGGTCTGATATCGGACTTACATTGTAATTCAATCGATCAAAATATAATGTAATTATTTGTCTTCTCGATAATCGCAATACTTGTTGGCTTGTTAGGTCACGCCGACTCTACTTTGTTGAGGAATAACCCCGGTGCCCGGCTAGACATTAAGACATTGGTGCATGGTGGAAATCAACGAGTTTCCGACAGTCAACAACCGACCGACATTCTTACATAAATAATCTAAGGCCGCTCCTAGCAAGGTTCGAACCCAAAATGATGAGGTGTTACTGGTTAAGTTTACATTAAATACACATACACTAAAGGATTCAGTAAGTTGTCCAATTCACAACAGATATAAATATTTTATTTTCAAAATTGTATACACAAATGTACATGTTTTTGATGAGTTTATCGATGTCCGAGTCTGACCCATCTGAACGTAAATATGTGTACGAGCTTCATCCAGCGGTGTTGCTCCATTGACTAAGACATCTTTCATTGCAATGTATTCAAACATCTTGTTTTATTATGTTATGCAAGAAAACAACTTGTGAAAACCCTGCTTTTTAAAAAGACAAGATTAAGGATTAAATTAAATACAATGTATATAACACACGTCTTGTTCGACTTATTCCGATGAATACACTGAGTCTACTATTTTATCTTTATATTAAGTCGTAAGACAGTGATATCAGGTAATCTGATATAATGTTAATTTTGTAAATTATCTGATGGCTAAGTGTTTGTACAGTGTACATGTATTATATTTTTGGTTTTCGGCTTACAAAATGTGTTCTTACGCAAAGCCGGGTACCACCTTTCAAAAAGCCGGCGTAAAAGGAAAACTACGAGCGAAAAATAGTGATCTCCGCGTCTGTTTGTCGATTTGTAAGTTGTTTGATATTGCAATATACTTTTTAACCAGCGCGCCTAAGCGCGTCTGGTTTTAGTACTCATACAGTTTTCCAACACTGCCATGCTAAATAGTCCGTTTTCAGCCAGACCGAATAACTGTAGAAAAAAAGTCAAATAGTCCGACTATTTCGCTGATACTACACGCGCTATAAGATAACACAATGGCTTTTTGCTTTGTTTTCTTTCGAAAATAGTTTATTCATAATATACTTTTATAATTATATTATTGTATTGTATGTTCGGGAATGTTCATGTATTTTTTTGTGCATGTGTACATACGCGTTTTGGCGGCGACCCCATAACTCAGAAAAAAACCAACGCAACAAGAAATAGTCCGACGATTCCAATGATGAAACATAACACATCGGTAGTTTTTTTTGTTTTTTATAAAGAATATCATTTTTTCAATATATTTTTTAAAAATGTATTGTCTCGGTAATGTTGACATAATTGTAAACTTGTGTACAACTACACGTATGAATATAGCGTCGGTCCGTCGGTCGTGTTCTCATGGCAGCCATTGAAGTAGTCGTTATTTAGTGTCTCACTACTGATTCTTGAAAGATCAACGGTAAGTGTATTTTCGATTTGTATCTGTTGTATTACATGTTCGCCTCCTATTATATTTGTGAACTACTGTATTATTATTGTTTATGTGTTAGTGTCTACTGTTTATATTAAATTGCGTCGGTTGAGGCCTATATATCTTGTATCGGATGATGTACATGCGCTTCTTGCGTAGTAAGTATCCGCCATTTTTTTTCATTTTATAAACATCCCGTATTATGTCTGGAATTTTCATTATAAACTTGGGTGATTATAGGCTTATATAGCGTACGGTTATGATAATTTATTTATATAATTGTGTTGTAAAGCGAAGGCAGGAAATATCATTGCATCGTCGGTATTACCCGATACGGGGTTATTATTAAATTGTGTCGTTTGACTTCCAGGCTTTTTATTATGCAACTTGGTTATATTTATTGCATGTGCTCTGTATAAATAAGAATATTAATATTTTTTTGCCGATACATGGTTATTACAATACTTCGGAGCGATTTTGTATGTTTATAATTGTAGTTGCAACGATATAATTACTGACCTGTTTATTTTGTTGATTCGGCCCCGTGTCATTTCGCACTTTACTATCTTCTATAAATACAATACCGGTGTACACAAAACGTTTTTATCAAATTTTTTATTTGTCTGGGAAGCTGTTCTTTAAATATGTGCTGTTAATTGGTTGAACATCTGACCTATTGTTGATTTGGTTGTTCCCAGTGCACTGCGCACACATTAGGTATTTTCATTCTCTGTTATTCATTGGTACACACCCATAAATATCTGTATTATACCGCTTATACAATTGTATTTACAACTAAATAATTATTGACTTACTTATTTGTTGATTCTGTCATATATTCTTCGGAACTATTTACAAACACTACATATTGGGGATTTGGACATCATTACATGTATTACGAAAAATTGCACTGGTGCAGCGAGTGATTCTATACAACTCCCTTGATTACCCACTCAGTATGCTAACCATTATAACACTACAACTTACCTTCTAATGTTCTGATAAAGAAGCATGCTTGAAAACTCTTATATTAATATGTTGTTTTGTTATTTTATTTTCAGATGTCAATAGAACAACTTTTTACCAATAGAGGGACTGGACCCTACTCGAAGCCTTTGAAGGTGATAGTGGTCATTACAGGCGAGATCGTCTCATACCGTGATGGGAGAAACAATGACTGAATCACTGAACGTGGCCATTGCGGACTCAGAAAGATGTATACGGGGTGTTGTGTATGATCCCCTGAAATTTGCAAAATTCAGTGAAGGGAACTCCCTAGTTCTGAGAGATATAATTCGTAAGACGGACGACAATAATCATGCCATTGTCATCACGAAAAATACAAAAGTCTTTATAACTACGGATATTGACGTGCCGGACTACCTGGTGGAAGCGGGGAGGAAGATCATATACCCACCACCAGCAGATGTGGTACCAATTGCAGAGGCTGTGAGATCCCCACCCAGGGCAAGAGTGTCCGTTACCGAGAAAATTGTACAGGTTAGTTTTCATTCTTGTTCTGTTAATTACAAACAACAGGTGAAGGTAAATACACATTCACTAAAAATGTTAGTTAAGTTCCATTCAACCGCTCTCCACACTTTAGCAGCAACATTCACACACATTATAAAGCTCCATCATGTAAAGTCCAAAAAAACCCATCCCTATGAAGTTAGGACTTGCAAATGTATACTGTTTTTGGTTATCCGTTAATATGGACACCTTGGTTTTTATGTCTCCTGTTTTTATGTATTCAGTAATTTAAAGAAAAATAAGTTCAGTCAGTTAACAGACTGTCCATTGATTTTTTGAGAGATATATGTCTATCCTACTGATAAATGAATGTTGCTTGTTTTGCTTGTTTCGCTTCTTTGTTTGATGTTTACATTATTTGTGTGTGTGTTAACTTAATGGATAATGTCCTATTATTTTCACTGCTATACCAACATAAACATTGTTGCTACCTGACTATGGACAGGTGATAATTTTTGATATTTATGCACCTCTTATTATTGGTTGTATATAGCAAAATTTAAACAGATTATTGTCACACAGCAGGTTATACATGTTATGGTTATTACTGATAGCTTTATCATGATTTTATATTAAAATTAGCATATTTTAATTGCTGTTAGGATTGACAACTGCCAACTGTTATTGTAATATCATTGTCTTACACATTTTACCAAATAGTATCACAACGCACACTTGTTGTTTGTTTTTTATTGTACTTTAGCATACAGTTTTGAACACAATGGCCACCAATCTAGACATGTGATTACAAGGTAGTGTTCACCAATATTAGACTTAATACAATCGCTTTGTGTTTAATTACAGGAGGAGGAGACAAAAACCCTCAGTGTCCGGGGGGAGAGTGTGAACCTCAAATCAATCCATTTGGAAGATGGTAGTTTAAAGGTCCGGGTGGCCCTATGGAGGGAGGCCTCATCTGTTGAATGTAGGCCAGGGGATCATGTAACAATAACAGATGTTACTACCAACATTTACCAGGGCGAGACAAGCCTACAGACTACAGTACGCTCTGAGATCAAGGTAATACAGTTATGAATTTAAAACTTATTAGACTAACTCTGTGTGCATTTACATCACATATCATATGAAAAATCCCTTAGTATTTATATATTCACTTGAATACAGAAGGCAGTTGTATGGTATTCACACTGTTTATGCCACTAAGGGACTATTGTACTGCTTGCAATACTTCAGACACTTTTTGTTTCTTGTGTTGTTGTTTCTTGTTTTTCTTCGACTCTAGAACAAATTTTACAAGTAATACTTTAATGGAATATCCACTATCAATTGAAAATGTGTAGCCCACAAAATGCCTTGACTCACATTTTTTTCTAGTTTGAATGCAAACTAACATGTGTAGGATGTTAGCCATGATGGTATTTTGTAAAATATATTAGAATTAGTACCTTGGGAACATTTAGAAATTGAATATTACAAATCAGCATAAACCAGGAAATAGAAATATTTTGCCAGCAAAACACATTTTGCTAGATGCAGCCAACCTAATATATGTAACCAAACACTGTATGGAACTTGGTATTACAGCGTATGTTTCTTATTCAGTAATATTTTTGGTTTGTTCTAATCCTTTACATTTTTATAATTGTAGAAGACTGATACACCAACAGTTGTGTCCAGGGTGTTGGTTGTTGGTGTTTCTGTTGAAGAGAGTGAAACAGAGTTGCTAATAGATGATGACAGCATCATCCCTTTGCCAAGTGAGCTGCTGGCTGCTGCTGTAAGCAGTGATGGGCCGGTCGACATTGAGATGCTTACAGCTGCTGGACCACTCACCCTGGTGATAACTTGCAAGGGTAGCGAAGTTTTGTACATTGATTTTTATTGCTTATTTTATAAATATACTAATGTACTATTTCCATATACAATTTTTCTATGCCATTCTCATTGGTTTCTTTTGTTATAAATGTTCATGTACTGTTAACAACTTAATATAAATAATATTCTTGTGTAAGCTTTTCTATTTGTTATACAAATCAAAATATTGCTATCTTGATACCTTTTTCAGTTTATACCAAGTCTATTATTTCTACCCATTACTATTGATCTGGAATCTATAATCTGTACTATTTGCACAAATAATGTTTACCATGCCATTGATCTTGGTACTCCAAGTGCAAAAACATTAGTTACAAGAGCAAATGTTGTATCTAGTCTCATTAAGTAATGTGCCCTATAACTAAATACGCTTTTTGTAAATAAACATTGTTGTGTTCATTTTTTTATGATGATTATGTCCTATTTTACTTAGTTTTACATGTTTTTTATGTCCGTATATATCTCTCATTGGAACATTACAATGATTTGCTAGATGCATAGTCAACCCTATTTACATTATTATACATGCATTATTTATTTTACCTAAACAAAAACTAAGCACCCTGTTACACTTACATCTACTGCCATAATGTAATGTGTCCTACAACCGTATATTCTCTTTGTAAATAATTAATGTTGTGTACAATTCTTCCTATCGGTTATGTCTTACTTTACATATAAAGGATGTTTATACAACGTTTTACATGTTTTTTTATGTTCTATGTATATATTTCTCATAGGAACATTTCAATGATTTGCTATATGCATAGTATTATTAACATTATGTTACTTGTATTATTTAAAGCATACAATATTTAATGCTCTATTTTCATAGAATGGCTTCATAATTGTTACTGAAACACACAAATATTTGGTATTTGTTTTTAAATATAATTAAACAAGCACACTTCACTTGTAATAATTTTCTAGTGCAGATATCAGTATTTACTGATGTCAGAAACGTCACATTTTGCAGTCAGTAATAATATTGTCTATATGCCTTATGGTTATTCCCCTGAAGTATGTCATGCCAAGATAAATACGAAATATACTTCTTATATAGGGAAAGTAAACTAGAACAGGCTAACAAGATTTTTTTATAAATGATGGAACCAAAATTATAAAAAACAAGATTATCCATGCACATACAATGTTTTTCAGAATGTATCTATGCATAATGCTTTTTTATAAAACCTTGTTGGCATGTGGTAGATTTGTTCATTATTTATATATCCAAGTGTTTCTATATCAAAATTAGGCAAAGCTAATACAGCTGTTTTCTACAGCATATATTGCCTTAACATTGGTGTGCATAATATTGTTGACTAGAGTTTTCCAATGTTTTGTATATTTTCCATTTATATGTGTCTCAGTGTTTGTTTATATGGAGTAACGTTAGTAGTTTATGAACAAAACTAGTGTTCCTGCTAATCACGCTACACATCATGACATAACAAATCCCGCCAAATGCTATGTATGAATACACTTACATTTTTATAATGTACTAAATTTAGAACTTTTTAAAAGCTATAACATTACGAAATGTAAAAAGTTAAAAATGTATGATAAGTCTGTAAGCCGGTTTTCTTGTGGTGCTTCTCATATGTAAACCCTAGATGTGTCATGCTAACATGGTTATATGCTTTCATTTATATACATTAGATACTTATGTTTATTGATTGTGGGTAAACAAATATTAGGTACAGCCAGGACTTTGTAACCATCAGTGTCGTATTGCTATGAATTTGCAAGCATATACCATTTTTTATCATTTTTATTAGACCAATTTATGAAGCAATCCTAATAGTTAGTTCCCACAATTACAATATTTACCTCTCTTGTTTTGGATTGTTGGCCAAATTGATAGGCAAATTATCATAAAGTTTATAGGGAGTATAAAGTAAATGATGCTAAACTAACCAGATATTAAAAAAAAACATTGTTGTACAAAATGTGTTTGTCACATGCATACTCTCTCTATATTTTCCCAATTATTCTATACATGGAAATTAACCATATATGAGCTCAACAGTTTGACCTATAAAAATGGCTATGAACAAGACGTGTATTTTGTACAAGTGGGAACAATCTATTGTTGTTGTTTAGTGTACATTATTATGTTTTACTTTTTATTGATGATCTCAGTTATTATTAATAAAAGTTTAGAAATTTTACACACTGTTGTTGCCTATCTTGTGTTGAATATACAATTGTTACTGTTTATAAGCCATCAGTGGGATCATATCTAACGTGACGAATGTATATGTCACGTCTCACAAACTCCACTACTACTGATATGCAGTAAAAATAGCACTAATAGATTTGTGTTTGAATTTTGTTCAGTTAATGCCTTTCCGACAGGTATGATCATTTATTAGTCTATACATGATCTACCTAGGTTCAATAAGAAGTGTTTCGTCAGTTTTACTGCAAGCAACAGACAGCTTCCACACTTAAAAGTAAGCAGTGTGGCGCTTGTCATCTTGGAAAGATGAAAATTTACAACTGGGTAGGCCTGAACATGTCACAAACCCATGACCTACAGATGGGTATTCTAGCATGCTACCAACTGCGCTAGCCATGCCTGTTTAAGTCCAAGTGGATGTTACATGTTATGATTTCCAAGGAATACTACAATGATATGGTAACAATATGGACGCATTTAATGCAATATTGTCTTAATCTGAATACTGTACGTCTCAGGTGAGAGTATGGATATGACAAATGCAATCCGAACTAGTAAGGCAAGGTACTACACCTATGGTTATAATTAGTTGACTTAGTACAGGGTTCTATAAGGTTGGGTTAACACCCAATCAACAGCTTGGATCATCTACACAGGATCTCAATAACCAGTACATTCCTTGGTTTCACTGCAAGCGATTGTAGGCTTCCCACTTATGTCAGCAGTGGGAGGTAAATGATTCAAAAAGGTTCCTTGACCAGATCACCACCATGACTAGCTATATACATGCAAAAAAGAAGAGTGGTGTGCATTGTGCATCTGTCTGTTAACATATGTTTGGTTTATTGGATGCAATTAGATCCAAATTATGATGTATCTAATATACAAGTAACATATTGTTTTTTTTCGAAAATCAGCAAGATACCTCCCTACAACACTAGGAAATAACATATTTGTCCATCGGGCCTATAATTAAGTTTCTGAACACAGTTGTGCTCACAATTTCCTACCTTTGTAATTACACCTTAGCAAACAAGGAATGCTTGGAAATGCACACTATCCATGCCTCACATTCCGTATACATTACACTACACCTATATATAGACATATATTATGTTACAACGCGCTGGTTTTCAGGACTCTCAGTCCTTTGATTTTAATGTTTCTTATTGAAATCTAAAGTCGTTCGTCAGATGAATAGCGATTTATAGTAGCTTTGTTCTGAAAATACCGACTCGGTCTAACGGTAGGAAGTTGTCCGACCTAGCCATTCTTGATGTTTGACGATAAAAAAAACTGTATATTCTGTTTGTGAATAGTTTTTGAGTATATACATTGTCGACATAAATCCCTTGTGTGTATTTTAAGACATCAGTGATAAAAATCGGTTGCGAAATGGCTTTGAAAAGTACGTCAAAGCAAATGTGTGTATATATTTTCATTGTAAATACGTATGAAGTTGGACACCTTTATCTTACTTTAAGAGCAGAGTGAAAATAAATAATTAAATGCGGGTTTTAAATGTCATGGCTACTCACCGGCCACCTGTGAGTACGTATATCCTTTAGTGGGTGTATGTTTATAGGGTAACAATAAAAGAGAAAAAAACAAATTGAGGAATATACAGTTCAAATTTTATTGAAACATTGGCTTACACTAACACAAATTTAAAGTTACTGTTGACATTTCATACTTTGGCTTATTCGTAATTATATGTAGTTTGTCATAAGTTGATATAAATAGTTAATACAGTCGGACCTCGTTTATTCGACTCAACCTTCTATCCGCATACTTGATATCAACCGAAATAAATATCAGGTTCTGATGTATCTTCTTAGCCACGTCTAATTGAAATGGGCTATTCGAAACTACGAATTATTAGAAATAAAATTTCCGACCCGATGAATTCGAATGAACGAGGGGTCGGACTATATTATGACTAGACCATGCCTTACATATTATACAATGTCACAACCCTGGCATCGGTTTCACCCAACGTCTTAATTTGAGTTTCATATCAAATCAATTATTCCGTTTCCTATGTATTTAAATGTATGCAACTATGTTCAGGAAAATTTGTTGAGACTAATCTCAAATTGCGAACTTTATGAAAAAGAGGCAGGCTTTCATGCGGATACATAAATGTTTTTATAATGAAAAGAAACAATTCGACAGTGGCACGGGCTTTATCAGCGACCGTCAAGTTCCTGTACGGGCTTTATCAGCGACCACCAAGTTCCGACACCAGTTACTGCCCGTAAAACATATGGCATCCGAAGTCATGGTACCCAGAGAAATCTATTTTACAATAATGCGAAATGGATAGTACATTGCAATCTCTCCTGACATGTCCACTCTTGCGCAACAACATTAATTTTCCCCAACTGAACAATTCGACCAATGTAACATATTTAGAGCGACAACCTCTCTATATCAACCGAAATAGGCGTTTCAAAGAGGTCAGGAGAGATTATAGAGGTCTGCTGAGGAGAGATTATAGAGGTCTGCTGAGGAGAGATTATAGAGGTCTGCTGAGGAAAGATTATAGAGGTCTGCTGAGGAGAGATTATAGAGGTCTGCTGAGGAGAGATTATAGAGGTCTGCTGAGGAGAGATTATAGAGATCTGCTGAGGAGAGATTATAGAGTATTGTCAAATATGATGTTTATATACACACGTTGTACAACAAGTAAATGGAACAGATACGTTAACAAACTGTACGTAAGTAATAGTACAGGGCAACCTCTCCTGACAGGTCCACTCTTGCGGTAACAACATTATATAAATTTTACCGAAGTAAACAATTCGACCAATGTAACATATTCAGAGCGACAACCTCACAACAACAGCCAAAAATGGAATTACAAAGAGTACTGCTCAGGAGAGATTGCAGTGTAATGTCAAATATGATGTATGTACATGTTTATACACACTTTATACAACGACAAGTAAATGGAACCTATACGTTCACAAACTGTACGTAAGCAAATTGTTAGGAAAATAAACATGGACGGAAAATAATTATATATAAAGTAAAACCTCAATAAAAAGACCACCCTTAGGACCCTTGAAAACCGGTCTTCTTATTGAGATGGTCATAATACTGAAGTTTAATAAAGAGCAAAACAGTGAAAATGGACTTGAAATTTTACTCTTAATATCGAAGTGGCCTTATAATTGAGGTAGTCTTTAAGTGAGGTTTTACTGTATATCAGCACACATATAATACAACGATATGAAGAAAATCGACAAGATTTCTAAAGTTATCTCAACACGACGACCGATGTGTTTTCAACACTTTTCGTCGGCAACCGATAACCTGCGCTGTTTCTTTGCAAACATGTTGTGGGCGATGAGTCGAGTTAATGAAGCCAGGAACTCAATCACTTCTCCGAGGGTGATTGCCGAGAGACCGAGCCACAAGCCAAGCTGTCCCCCAATATCCGAGATAAGGTTCTCGGACTGAAAATAAAGAGCATATACAAAATAACAGTATATACTGGAGTTGTATATATACTAGTCCAGCCACGGACGTCACAACTCTATACTGTCGCTGTACAACGTCCTGCTAAACCATTCACAAAAGTATATAGAAGTTGGACATCGTCGGTCTTTCCACTGCATTTTTCGTGAACAGATATATATGCTTTGTGTGCAATAAAAAACTGTACGACATAAAATTGTAGCTTTTCGTTGATTTATTTGTCTCTTCGACACAATATTTTCATGGATACGACTTGTTTTGTAAAAAAAATAGTGAATCAATGACCTGTTAAATAAGAAGATGGGAGAGTTGCTATGGAGGCGGTGCGCACGTAGTTATTACCCTACTAAGATCATTGTCGATATTGCTATTATTTACTCCTTCTTGAGCCAATACTGAAAGTGATATAAATCACGAATTCGATCAAAAGTTGTTTCAACGTTAAAATCCATCTTGTATTGCTACTTAGACGGGCGAAATTGGCGAGAGCGCGAATGTCAACCCATTTGAACCCTGTCTTCTTGTCGAAGTGATTGTGATGCACTCAGATGCGCTAGCAATTCGATTTTTGTGTGCTTCTACTCGTGAAAGGTTGCTACAGTTTTTCCGCACCCTCAAAAGTCTGTTCGGTCGATAATAATAGTTTTTACTAACGTAGGGATACTAGAAATGAACAGCTCAGTGTATTATTTCATGTTTATGCAACATTTACGACATATTTCATTGTAAATAGTGGGTATTTTCATATAAGATTTCTTCAAAATGCAATAAAATGACGCTGTAGAAACACTTCGCAGGTCTAAACTGTGCATTTTTAAATGTACTGAGTATACATGTATAGCGTACAAATACTGAAATATGCATGCAGTAGCGAAAACAGATAATAGGAATTGAATCAAATTCGGATAGAATAAAGCGAGCATGGAGCTGTATACTATTTGTTTGGTCTGTCTATAATTCTGATCAACACATATGTGTACGATTCGATGCTTCAAGGAAATGTAACTTGGCAAACAGAAGCTATCAGATGTGTAGATTATGTAAGCCATCTTTGAGGCATATCCACCAAGGCATTAAGGAGTTATGACCCATTAACAGAAACTAGTTGTGCATCTCATGGTAACATTCAAGTCTAAGTGGGTGGCTCACTGACGTCTAGTTTTAAGTTTGCAGCCAGCATTGCTCAATGTTTTTGTTACTCAATAAACGGATAGAATTTGAGAAAAAAGCACTGTCAGTGAAATTTTTAGAAATATAAGAAAAATAAAATTATAAATAAAGACCTGTCGCCTGTGAAATTTTGAGAAGTAAAAAAATACAAATACATATTTTGCTCGCTCGCCCCATCGTTTTCTTAGAACTAAGGATCAATTTGGTGTGGCCAAATGAGCTTTTATTAAAGCCAGTAAAACACTTAACACATTAATAACATATATACGCAAAGGCTAATTTGTTTCAAACGTATATACAGGCATAACAAATTCTATCAAATTTACCTTTATATTGTCATTTGTCAACTCTGTCTGTCATGTTTCCTTACTTTAAAATGTTGGCACTTAATTATCAAATCATGATATCTATTCAGTTTTTGTGGTTATCCTGTTGTATAGTTTCTATTACCCTTTTCAGCTTCATACTGATATCATAATGTACATATTTTTTGTACTGACCATTTTTCTTTATCTCGGTTTGAAAATCTAGCATTCTAGGACAAGTCGGATTAAAGATCTCTTGGAAAAAATGTTTACTATTTTTCAATAAATTGTTATTCTTTTTCGCATTTCTGTCTTATGTTTTAGTTTTGTTTCACATTCCATGCAAACCATCTTACCTATTTACACATACTTTGATATTATAAAACTGTCTAGTTACAAAACGCAAACTTGTATGCAACGAGTTGCCAGCTTGGCTACAGAGACGAGTGGTACCGTCCCACAGCACTTTTGTGGTTTGATTTTATTACACTTAACGTAACCCGACCTGGTTTCATTACATCACTGATAATCTATGAAACACTGGCTACTTCACATCCGGGCTACGTCACATCCGGTGAGTGAAATTGAAACCAATTATTCGATGTTTTATTGAGAATCGCCAGAAAGATTTTCGTCTGTGTCAAGAAGTATTGAATACGAATGAATTGACCTAACCGCAGCAAAATAAAAATATCGGACTCTTAAGCCTAAGGGCGAATTTGTTTGTACCAAACCTGGTTTGTCAAACCTTTCATTTGTTTTAACTAACTGGTTTCAAACTAAAACAAGTTTCTGTATTTGTTAATAACAAATCTTAAACTGGTTAATCAAACTGACCGAACTACCTCCAAGTGTGGTTTGTCTGGTTTGATTTATCCGAATAATCGTATACTAGTTAAACAAAATGGTGGACTGATTTTATGGCGGGTGACCGAAATGACTTCATAAGCCTAATTTAATCAACACAATTTGTATATTATAAAGTTACCTCATAAGCCTTTTGCTGCTCCACATGTTCAAACATAAGCTCTTTGTAATACACTTCTACTTTTGCCAAAGTGTCAGAACTGGAAATAATGATTAAATATACAATAAAGGACCAGTGGTATTCCATTTACATTAATGTTGAGTGGAGAGGATTTTAAAAGACCAATAATATATCAATACTATCCACATTTTAGTGTTTTTACAAGATTCTTGTAATTGAGATGTGGACAGTGGTGTCTATGAGCGTAGTAGGAACGACAACTCATCACAGCAATTGGTCCAGTCTGTGACGTCAGGTTGGATGTTTATAAATTCTTGAACATTTAAAGGAATATCGTCATAAAGCCTCCCTATCAATGAATAACCGTCGGTAAATAGCTTATGTTATGCATGTTTGATGCATGCAGTGATAGGTCTATTCTCAAACGGTTCTATAGAAGAACTATAATAAAAAAGTCACTAGTATTCGCGACCATTTTGACGAAAATGTGACTGAAATTCAACTTGGTTGGTTTGAAAAATACGCAGCTAATGAGGTGATGGAGATGTATCGATACTATAATTTGTTTCGAGAATGTTTTCTTCTCGCGTGATGATATTTGTTGGTCCGATGACATTATGAAATCGGGCCGATATATACAGTTGACGTCGGACTGATGTCATTGTGAAATAGGGCCGATATATACAGTTGACGTCGGACTGATGACATTATGAAATCGGGCCGATATATACAGTTGACGTCGGACTCATGACATTATGAAATAGGGCCGATATATACAGTTGACGTCGGACTGATGACATTATGAAATCGGGCCGATATATACAGTTGACGTCGGACTGATGACATTATGAAATCGGGCCGATATATACAGTTGACGTCGGACTGATGACATTATGAAATCGGGCCGATATATACAGTTGACGTCGGACTGATGACATTATGAAATCGGGCCGATATATACAGTTGACGTCGGATTGATGTCATAATGAAATCGGGCCGATATATACAGCCGACGTCGGATAGACAGCGGCCCTCTTTGCAGCTGATATTGTTAACGACGTCGGGTTGTTGTTGAAAGCGAGATCGAACCAATGTCGGGTCAATAAGGAATGTTGGCTGGGTGTGCGTTTGTGAAAACAAATGGATGTCAATCAAAACTCAATAGAAAATCATGAATTGCCTCAAGAATCCTGCTTGTATAATCAGTCTATATGTAACTTCTGATGTTACCAAAGATGAGTTGATGTAAAAGAGAGAATAAGTTGCTACAGGGAACGCTGCATACATAAGACGATGTCTCCCCACACAGACCTCTGGGAAAACAACAGTCCATAAAATATCAGGCATTTGAGGAGGTGCAAGGGTAAATACGCAAGGGAACAGGGGCGCAAGGAGAATGGTCTGGCCGACCATAAAGGACAACTTAGGAGAATTAATGAGGGCAAACAGGGGGATATTTAATGAATGGAATACTTAACAGGGATTTAATGGACAAAATTGATACAAAACGTTTCCAAACCTGTCTTGTCTTTTTTCCTCATCCATAAAATGGCTTGTTGACTTCCTGATCTTTTCGTCCAAATGTTTCTGGAAAGCCAAAGCAGTAAAAATTATGGAGCTATTCCTTAAAATCTGACTCTTTATATTGTCACAGATGAGCTGATCTTGAAATCTAGATGTTTTGGTATTATATAAACATGCCTCTCAGTACTCATGGGAATGAATGTGTCACCGCACTACCGGTGCTAACATAACAATCTGATCGACTGAAAGTTTATTATGGCGTATAATTTTGTCGTATAATTTGTCGTATAATTTTCCGAACCGGAAGTACATCTTTCCGATTAACGTTAGCATGGCTGTAGCTGAGACGACATCGATTACCTGGCGTACTCAGAGCTTATTGAAGTTTACCCTTAAGTTAAACATATAATTAAATTAGTTAACAGTAATGATTTTTTACATATATTGCAAACTATATTCAAAATGATGACGTGTACAATCAATGTATAAACTTCAATTGTGAAGTATATTAGAAGGAAATAATTTGCATAGTCGGAACACGGAGGTGCATTTGATACAATCATCGAAGCAATATTATTTTGAATACGACCATTAAAATTCAAATTATAAAATTTTAAGAAAAAGTTTGAATCGTAAATACGATAAAATTGTGTACAAACCTCGTATTCCTTAGATGGCCATTTGGATGTGGACAATGTCAGGTCATATTTCGTGTCCCTAAAATAAAATAACATCAACGAAAATATTAATCATTATCACCATTGTTGTATTGCACATGTAACGTTTTCATTTGATTTTGTCCGTATATTAAAAACGTTGAAAACAAATACAGCAAAACCTCAAAAATAAGACCACATTTGACACCCTTGAAAACTGGTCTTCTTATTGAGGTGGTCTTACTATTGAGGTGGTCGTATTGTTGAGGTGGTCTTTAAGTGAGGTTTTGCTGTACATGTAAATTGCGGTCGATATGCGACTAGTACTGTTTTTTACTTTAAATTCATTTATTTAATATTAAGTGTAATCTCTCCAGAGTAACCTCCCTTAGTACAGGCAATTATTGGCTGTTGTTGTAAGGTTGTTGGTCTATAGAAGTTACATAGCCAGTAAATTAATACTGCAGGAAATGTGATACTGTTGTTGAAGAGAAGTTATTGCTTAAGAGAGGACCACTCTGGAGAGGTTGCACTGTATGTGAAATCATTCTAATTAATACAACGGGGATAAACCCATGAAAAAAGGTTCCCGCGTAGACTTCAAGTTTGCCGAATTTCGACTGATTGAAATCAAAAAGTTTTGCAAATCTTAGTAGAAATTTAAACTCACACATATTAATAATCAGAAATTTGACAAGTTCTGAGCACAGCTAAACCCAAGTGAAGTTACTGCTGCAAAGAGTTTATACTCGCTGATAATCGAGTCGTCCCAAATTCATTTAGCACTGAGTTAAATCGTTCCGTTAAATCTGACATTTCATACCCGAACAAAAAAGTTAAGTCACAAAGTTATTTTAAAAATAAATATAAACTTACGAGCAAGGTGATGGGCATCTGCTGTTACAACCTTCAAGGATGTTTCCTATTGCAGTGTTGACACATTCTGCAAACATAATTTAACAAAACTAGAACATGTAATTATTTTATTAAAGATAAATGCGCATATTAGACTGCTCTCCTGTTCCGTATCAAGTGTATAAATTATTGAAGTAAAATTTTTGTATATCGATAAGTGCTTTAAATTAAATCATTTTTATGATTTTTGTGATGCATGTTTAACACTGTGATATTCATTCTAAATCCACCAATCATCAAACACTGTGGTAATATTTTGTGGTGACTGGTTAATTACAGGAATATTTCATTAATTTACCACTAAATCAGCATAATTATTTTAACCGCAATTTTAGAATATATTCTTAAATCAAATATCTTCGAAGGAAAAAACAATCATGTTTATTTTCGATTTCAACGCCCACATTCATGCAACTTTTACATACAAATTCAGGTTTATTCACTTTAATCAAACTGTGTGTTTCACAAAGAGTATTGATCAGGATTGGTATAAAACTTTCATAAAGGTCACGATTTTCATTATATGAGCGTTGCTATGGGATTTACAACATCTACTGTAAGTGACGTCATTATAAGAAAACGCCACATGTGATGTCACTTCTTTGCAAGCAGGGAAACAATATTTACTCCATATGGTCACTTCGTTTTCATATTGTCATATGGGGCAAATATTGCTTACTGTCAGTACATGGTGGCGTCACACATGACATTTCTTGAAATGACGTCACTTAAAGAAGAGGTTGGAAATCGTTACACAGCGGCGCTCATATACTGGATGAATGTGCTAACACGCCAGCATTTAACGCAGTTTCTAAACAACTACAGGAATACATCTTCTGTTGATTGTGATTGTAATGTGTTATAACTTATAACATAGACACGTCAAATGAATAAAACTATGGAATAAAGTTGACATAAGCCGATCAACATCACAGTTAAATGGCAGGTTAGCTCTTTTGGCCAATCTAGAAAAAACGTAAGTACCTTCTTCACAAGAGCAGATAGAGATATTTGTTGGAGCGTAGAAGTACGATGACATGCAGTTACACTGACTTTCTAACTCTTGTTGGATGCAACTTTTAATGCATGTCCTCTTGGTGAATTTGGTTCCGAAGTCTCGCATGTATATATCCTCAACTCCTTCCCCTGAATACCCGCAGTCCGCGTGTGGTGGGGGCAGGCGGGTCAGCAAGGTCTGTGAAATATAACATTGTGAGCCTTCGTGCAGAGTTTTGACAGGTTCCGAACAAAGCCAGAATCTGAACCGCAAGGTGAAGTAACTCCTGAATGGAGCTTGAATCATTGTGTTAGTTCAATTGTTATTGAAAGTAATAATACTCCCCAAACTACAAGACTTAACATTGAAAAATAGTTTAGCTGTAAAGAACTTTCATCCTTCAGTTAGATGTCAATTCTTACTAGAAGTGTGGAATTTGAAACTTGGACATGTGATTTAAATGAAATATTAAAGCATAGATACAACATCACATGACATGTTAAATAAAGAATTCTTAAAACATCAAGACTAACAACGCATTATTATCGCACCAAAGAAGAAATAGATATACGTCTGGAGCCTCAATTGTCGGACATTTACATTGCAGGTGCATTTGGGCAACTCTAAATTATTATTTTAAAATGACACGGGAAACCAGGCCCACGGAATCTCGACGGACCCACTCGGTACCAGACCTGCCGAATATCGGACCGACAGAGAATCAGGACCACAACCCCCCCCCCCCCGAAAAACCAGGCCGGCATATTAGTTCGATGCTAGTCCGGTTTCTCGTCCAGAGATGTTTCCTTATTATGAAACAACATGAACAATCATACCTTTGCTATTCCAATAGATGTCTTGGAACCGGGGGAGACGGATATGGCATCATCTTCCGGGGTAGGAAATGTACCTCTTTCATGCACGAGTATTCGAACACCAGCGTCCGGACTGAGAGCTGGTATGTACTCATCCTGCTCGATATTTAACTCCAGTACTAGACCTGCAACACCATATTCATTATCGTAAAATTCCTCTGAAGTGAAATAGAGCGCAATCTCTCCATTGCGAGACACCATTTAAGAGATGCCATATTTGACTGTTGTTGAGAGGTTTATGCTCTAGACGGGCTAACTTGTAAGTAACAATAACAATCAATTTATTGACTTAAGGCATAACTATATACAGGGAGTAAGTAACAATGTTGATGTCTCCGCATGAGTCATAGTACAAATTTTATACAAAAAATACATGTACATGCATAACACACTAACTTATATATTTGTCAATACATTTCATTATCGGCCTATTCATTCAGATCACTGACCCTTTGATATCTCAGTGCATATGCATATTGTGAATATGAAGCAAGTTGCTTTATTATGCTACTGTATTTGATGCCATTCATAATATGAATTTATTGTATGTAGCTGGAGTCTACAACCTTTCCGGAAGATTCAAATAATCTAACATGGGAATTTCAGTACAAACTGATATTCGTCTTCAATAGTATTATTGTCACAAACATTGCACAGTCTCCAACTCTGTCCACAATGTTATACCGACCATGTTCTATTCCTAAACAATGCGCACTCGTTCGACAGTTTTCCATACATCTTACATACATCAAACATAAATTCATTATGAAGTTGAAGAAAGGTTTTTGCATAGCAGAAGACCACTCCGGAGAGGTTGAATTGTAATTTTTAGTTCAGGCAAAATAAAAAAATGGACATAATTGAAATGTTTTTATTTTCCTAACGTTCAAACAAATTATTTAAACTAAACTAGGTTAAGACAAAGGTCGTTTACGGTAGAGAAAATGTATGCCAAAATAATAACAATGCTTAACAATATTCATCAAAATACTCTGTCATGATTTCAAAAAAGAAAACAAAGCGATCAATTTACGATGTTGTTTAATGTATACGCGTCATATTGCAGTGTACAATCAGCACCGTAGGAATGGTAACAATTTGCGTCGTTACACCGTGGCCGCCGTCTACGGAAAAGTATTGCATTTAGTAAAGATATTAGTTGACGAACGACGGAAATTCGTTGTATTGAAATAAGTGATATAGTGATGATGAGCGCCAGATCATTTGAGGTTCTCACAGTCATCCGATTCTTCAAACATTCAAGAAACCACCGGATAGGTAAAAAAAGACTTAAAAATTCACAAAGTATACATTTTTTCTCGAATTATTGGAGAAAGTGTAGTAATGCATGACTGAATCTCATTACAGCAAGAAACTTTCATATTCTGGCTTTCTCGAATTATTGGAGAAAGTGTAGTAATGCATGACTAAATCTCATTACAGCAACAAACTTTCATATTCTGGCTTTCTCGAATTATTGGAGAAAGTGTAGTAATGCATGACTAAATCTCATTACAGCAAGAAACTTTCATATTCTGGCGCTCGTACTCGCTACATCATTATTTATATAAGTATGATTTCATTACAAATAAACAAGTTTGCTGAACACACTCCATCGTTTGTTTTAAAAAATCTGTATTCAATGCCGTAAATGCCGTACTTTTCCCTAGACGGTGGCCAAAGTTCGTTATATCAAGTTGGAATGACGCTGTATTCTGGTTTGTATAAAAACACGTACCCATTAATGGACCAGCGTAGTTTGTGCTCATGGATTCCATACCATTGTTGAATGTGTTCATTGTGTAGCAGTTTCCATAAAAATTATTCCTCTGATAGGTAAAGTTCCTGCAATTTAAAATTACACTATAAATGTAATACAATTAAGGTATCTGAATCTCATCAGAAATACAATCGGACCTTGTTTATTCAACAATCTTCTATCGGAATACTTGGTATCATTCGAAATATAAATCATATCCCAATGTATCTTCTAATGCACATCGAATGAAACCAAATGAACTAGGTCCGACTGTATTTCTAAATTGTACAACTTAATGTAGAATAATCTTTACCAACGATCTCCTGTCAATTATAGGCCCATCAGAACAAATGTCCATGTTTACCTTGTACTATATGTTGTACATAAACTCCAAGGAGAGCACTATTCACATATGTTGCACTTTTATGCCATTCAAACTGGGTCAATATGGTATTATAACAAATTATGTGGGGTGTTAAAGGGAGACCATTCTAAACCTTAAACAATGTTTCCGAAATATCGGTGATGGTGCCAAAGCAGCAACGATCTCAGAGGAGGTTCAAGGACTGAAGTCAGACGATATTGTCATATTTGTCCCAAACGATATTCATTTTCTCCTAAGTACTATAATATCTAATTTCAATATTAAGGCTATTATTTATTTCGTTGCAATAAAATAAGCACCAGAAAAAACGGGACAGACGAACGAACCGAACGGTAACTATATGCTCTACAGATTCCTTTTTGAAAGCCGGTAAAACACAAGAGATTGTCTTCAGATCTCAATGCCAATCGACAAAGTTTTTGACATGTACACATTTTGATGCATTTCTGAAGAGAATTTCGCCAATTCTAGACGAATTTACATAAAATCGTGAGTCATGCTTAGAATGTTTTTACTTGAAGCGCTATTTCGGCCACGAAAAGAGGTCATGTGTGATAAGAGGTAGACTCTTTGTACTGTATAATTTGACAGAAGGAATAAAGGGGTAGACTCTTTGTACTGTATAATTTGACAGAAGGAATAAAGGGGTAGACTCTTTGTACTGTATACTTTGACAGAAGGACTAAAGGGGTAGACTCTTTGTACTGTATAATTTGACAGAAGGAATAAAGGGGTAGACTCTTTGTACTGTATACTTTGACAGAAGGAATAAAGGGGTAGACTCTTTGTACTGTATAATTTGACAGAAGGAATAAAGGGGTAGACTCTTTGTACTGTATAATTTGACAGAAGGAATAAAGGGGTAGACTCTTTGTACTGTATAATTTGACAGAAGGAATAAAGGGGTAGACTCTTTGTACTGTATAATTTGACAGAAGGAATAAAGGGGTAGACTCTTTGTACTGTATAATTTGACAGAAGGAATAAAGGGGTAGACTCTTTGTACTGTATAATTTGACAGAAGGAATAAAGGGGTAGACTCTTTGTACTGTATACTTTGACAGAAGGAATAAAGGGGTAGACTCTTTGTACTGTATACTTTGACAGAAGGAATAAAGGGGTAGACTCTTTGTACTGTATACTTTGACAGAAGGAATAAAGGGGTAGACTCTTTGTACTGTATAATTTGACAGAAGGAATAAAGGGAACTCTAGAAGAGATAAAGGGATAGAACTCATGTGGATAAAAATAAATAATAGTATTACGCTGGAGAACATGATGTTCCTTGCCACACGCATGACATAATTAGATCGTTCTTCTGGTGTCCGAACTTTCTCAGTTCTTCGTCAGTCATCCCTGCCTGAAAAGTTTTTACAATAACATATTAATTTTACGCAGAGTGAATGTTAAACAGTGCGAGTGTTTTATTATCATTGCCCAATATGGCCGCCGGGTACTTCCGGTACAAATCGATCAATATATTGCTCAAACAAAATTAATATAGAAGTCCCACGGCATTTTATCTTTCATACATAATTAATAACAAATTTCTAATACTCATGGTGTTTGTAATAAACATGTCACCAGCCTATCTTAATCATTAAATTCTTATGTACTTTACGTCAATTTAAAGTGCATTCTGATTTCAATGTGATGATTGTGACCGATCACTTATGCTCTGAATTCAGTTTTGACTTTAATTAACTAGAAAGAGTTGATATACAGTTAAGACTGCCTCGAATTAACACAACCTTGTTAATTATATCGCAGTTTGTTGGACCAGTTTTTCCTTTTCATTTTTAACTTGCTAATCTGGAACCTTGTTTACAAACTCTTAAAGACTAAAAATCAGACTTAGACTTTAAATTTGCACAATTAATCAGTCTGTCGTTTTCCTTAAATCTAACATAATGAAATCAGTTTGCCTAAATAATTGTTGTTAAGCTATCTACACTTCCGCCAATTTTATTAAAATCTATTTTGTAATAACAACATTAGAGCTGAAAAACAGCTAACATTGTTAAGTCTGAGTCTGAGTTTCAGTCTTAAGGTAAGGCCACCCTAATGAGAATGTAAATTTTAATTCATTTGGAATACCTTGGTTAATATCAATCCTTAGCCTATGTGTTAAGTCGCTTGCCTTACATGCGAAAGGTCTAGGGTTCAAATCCCCGCAGTGCCCAAATTTTTTTCTTTGCTTTTTTCATGACATTTCTTGTCCTACTGACTTTTTTTGACAAGGAAACTGATATAAAATTATAAAATATAAATTATATCAATTTTTTCCCCAAAAAATGCCGTATTTCTCCAAATTTTGATAATTCTGCACGGTACAATTTGATACATACATTTGCGAATAAGCCTCAAGACCTTTTCATAACTAAGTCCGACTTAATTCGGGACAAGTGGATGTCAAATTAATGAGTTTTACGGTAATTCAAATGCGAACATTGAAACACAAACAGGATAGTCTGTCCATAGCGGCCATCCCTCGAGCAAAACCCTTCTCTTCAACAATAATATCAAATTTGCCCATAACATGTATTTGCAATGAATTTAACCTCTCTAGAGCAACAACCTCTCAACAACAGCTCTAATGTGGGTCTCTTACAGGGTATTGCTCTAGAGAGATTGGACTTTACCGCTACTGACGAATATTTGAACGTAGCCCAATAAGACGCATCCTTCTGTTGGTAAAATTGTCCTTCAATTTCCGTATCATTCTCCAAAGCGTCCCATTTGTTGAATGAGCTGCCGGCCATATATGATTCCATGTAGTCATCGTCGTCATTGTCATGCATGTGCTCAGTCGAATTTTCTATAAATAGAGTTTTGTTTTTATGATACTGTAAAACCTCAATAATAACACCACCCTTGGGACCCCATAACACTGGACTTCTTATTGAGGTGGTCTTAATATTGCGGTTGAATAATTAGCAAAACTTTTGAAAATGAACTTGAATATTGTGTTCTTAATTTTGAGTTGGTATTATTATTGAGTTGGTCTTTAAGTGAGATTTTACTGTATGATATAACCTTACTGTCCATCACGGAATATATGACTTGGCTCCGAGTAACAGTGCATTATTACGCTCAGTGAGACATTGTGCCGCTTTTTAAAGCGGCAATATTTTATGTAATTGGGGTGTATATATATGTGTACAAATAACACTTATATGCTGATAATGAAAACAATTTACAATGACCAAAGGCAATACGCAATATGACCTACGCTAGGCAATACTCTTCTATGTGCTGTCATGTTGAGTTAGGATATAATAATAATAATAATAAATTCTTTATTTTCAGAAGGTTACATATTTAAGGTTAACAATATATTGTACTTCTTTTTCAATATGGCCTTCTATTAACAATATAAACACGCACAAACAAACAAGAATTCACACACGCACGCTCACGCACACACACAAACACGCATTCACACACGCACACACAATAAATTATACAAGTACATCATGTTTTAACATCAAGATGTAAATGAGACTATTTAAAACTACAAACGTTAAGATGATCTGAAAATAAAATTGAAATAAAACAACAACAACAACAGACACCTCACATAACACACATAGATACAATAATGAAATATTATTGATATCATTGTTTAAGCATTAAGTAGTTCCTATACTTATTTTTAAATGTTTCTGTATCAGACAGACAACGTATATTTACATGAATTGAATTCCATACCTCACGAGCATAAAAAGATAATGTTTGTTTACCATAATTTGATTTAAAGGAAAAGGGTGCTATGTCATTGCTGGTGGTGGATCTTAATGAGTATGTAGAATTGTGGATAAAAGAAATTATATCACGAAAGTAAGTGGGCATTTTATTATTTGAGAATTTATGCACTATAGTTGCTGAGAGAAATTTACATCTATTTTCAAATGATAGCCACCCTATTTCAATGAATAAGGGTCGTGATGGTGTTATGTGTGGTCTATGTACACTGTTATTACCAGATAAGTGTAATGTTGAGTCATCTGCGTAGAGACCGATGGTCGAATTTTGAAGATAAAATGGAATGTCATTGATATATATTAGGAAAAGGAGGTGACCAATAATAGGTCCCTGTGGAACACCGGATTTGACCTCTTGAAAGGTTGACTTGTTGGATACGATTTTTACATATTGTCTTCTATTTATCAAATAAGACCGCATCAAAGCTAAAGAGTTTTCCGAGAAGTGGTACATTCGGAGCTTTTCAAGTAAAATTTTATGATCCACTAAATCAAAAGCTTTCCTAAGATCAAGAAATACAGATCCAATCAAACGTATGTTGTTACTATAAGCAATGCTATGCTCTGTGTTGTAAACATTCAGCTGGGATATAATATTTTCTACAGAAATTATATGCGCACTCTAATCTGTTGTGGTAGGCTATGGTATGCAATCCTATATTTTACTATGCTATGCACTTTCCTGTTTAGCCTGGGTATCAGGTTGCACTTTCACAAAACTACTAGCGGGGCAACACGACTATCGACAGCAGCGCCATCTTCCACACAATTATTGGGGGTAAATCCAAGAACATTAACTGCATTACAGTTATTTATTACTAAATACGGACGCGGTATCTCGTTGGAATTTTGCTGAGCTATAACAGGACTATTTACATCATCGCCCATCCGTTTTGTTTTCATGTCATTCTAAGCATTATAATTGAATTGTAATTGAATTGACGTCAATTTAACACAATATTTCATAGATTTTTGTTTCAAATGTGTTATGAATCAAATCGTGTTTGTACCTAAGTGCTGTTACGTAGCATTCCATACCGTGTCAATAGCTATGTTTGCTGTTACGTAGCATTCCATACCGTGTCAATAGCTAGTTTTGCAATTGTAATTAAGACATCAATACCTTTCACACATTTCGTCCTCATTTACGGGGTGAATCCAATTAAGTTACGAGACATACTAATTGATATTTTAATTAATGTATCGATAAATTCGTGTTATATTTTCAAAGTAACCAATGTTCTATAGTCTCTGACGACCTCTATCAATCGTCCATAGTACATTTAACAAAGTCTCTTTTTAATGTTCGACATTAATTAATTGTTTATCTGGCTGAATAAAACGTGTCGTCCATTAATATTTGAACATGAAAGCATTCTTGACACCATGTATTTCAGAAGAATGAACGCATACGTGCGATATTATTGATGAGATCATAAAACATTAATTTGATAAGTTGGAAAGCTCACTGGAATACTCATGAGATAGATTTTGACGAACCCAGTAAATCATATTTCAATACATTTCCAATAAAGAATTCATACTGAAACAAATACAAATGTACGAGTAAATAATTCAAGGATTTCGGTGGAACAAAATGTCAATTCAATTATTTTAAACACGGATACAGTTCAAACAGTCAAACGGGATCATACTTCAAGTTTCGAGCAATGTTGTTTTGTTACTTTGGAAGCTACTGAACTATAGATAAACCCACACGTGTCCAAATTGTGAAAAAATGTTGTGAAAGTCTTAATTACAGTCTTTTAAATAAATCAATAAAGCAAACTATACACACACAGTGAGTGAGTACAAACAGCGTTTCTCTTTATCATGTGACGTCACTGACTTATACAAATAAGCAGGCATGACATATACCTGTATCTAAGTAGGTGACTAACAGTGCGGGTATCTAAGTAGGTGACTAACAGTGCGGGTATCTAAGTAGGTGACTAACAGTGCGGGTATCTAAGTAGGTGACTAACAGTGCGGGTATCTAAGTAGGTGACTAACAGTGCGGGTATCTAAGTAGGTGACTAACAGTGCGGGTATCTAAGTAGGTGACTGACAGTGCGGGTATCTAAGTAGGTGACTAACAGTGTGGGTATCTAAGTAGGTGACTAACAGTGCGGGTATCTAAGTAGGTGACTAACAGTGCGGGTATCTAAGTAGGTGACTAACAGTGCGGGTATCTAAGTAGGTGACTAACAGTGCGGGTATCTAAGTAGGTGACTAACAGTGTGGGTATCTAAGTAGGTAACTAACAGTGCGGGTATCTAAGTAGGTGACTAACAGTGCGGGTATCTAAGTAGGTGACTAACAGTGCGGGTATCTAAGTAGGTGACTAACAGTGCGGGTATCTAAGTAGGTGACTGACAGTGCGGGTATCTAAGTAGGTGACTAACAGTGTGGGTATCTAAGTAGGTGACTAACAGTGCGGGTATCTAAGTAGGTGACTAACAGTGTGGGTATCTAAGTAGGTGACTAACAGTGTGGGTATCTAAGTAGGTGACTAACAGTGTGGGTATCTAAGTAGGTGACTAACAGTGCGGGTATCTAAGTAGGTGACTAACAGTGCGGGTATCTAAGTAGGTGACTAACAGTGCGGGTATCTAAGTAGGTGTCTGACAGTGCGGGTATCTAAGTAGGTGACTAACAGTGCGGGTATCTAAGTAGGTGACTAACAGTGCGGGTATCTAAGTAGGTGACTAACAGTGCGGGTATCTAAGTAGGTGACTAACAGTGCGGGTATCTAAGTAGGTGACTAACAGTGCGGGTATCTAAGTAGGTGACTAACAGTGCGGGTATCTAAGTAGGTGACTGACAGTGCGGGTATCTAAGTAGGTGACTAACAGTGTGGGTATCTAAGTAGGTGACTAACAGTGCGGGTATCTAAGTAGATGACTAACAGTGTGGGTATCTAAGTAGGTGACTAACAGTGTGGGTATCTAAGTAGGTGACTAACAGTGCGGGTATCTAAGTAGGTGACTAACAGTGTGGGTATCTAAGTAATAGTACTCTGTGCTTTGTCAATTAAGTTCCTCCCCTTCGTTTAATTTTAAATTTAGCTCCACCTCTCCACATTTAGCTTAAAAGAAAACTCCCGAAACATAAAAAGGCATGACTATTCATACAAACAACGTCTGTAACTTGCTCACCATACCCCGTACAGTTAAAACATGAAAACGTATATATTATCTCAGACGTGAATGAACTTTTAAATCATTTGTTGGCTTTGACCTTGAAACTTCTGATCATTACATACCCACGCAACGGAAATGCTTTGGTCATGCTCAAATTATTGATACGCGAGACATCAGCCACGAGTGACCTGATATATTATTGTAAACACCCTTAATCATAATTATAATGGACACTCTTTGTTTATGTATAATGCGTCTATTTAACGATAGTGACTGCGATAAAATGAAAAAGCATTAACTTAAATGGAATGTAAACAAACGGATATTAGGAAAACAATAACCATTTAAACACAGCTTTCAACTGAACAATGGAATCACGGCTGCTCTTCGTGTTCAATCAGAAATTTACGTGGTTGTGCATGCATTGTCGTCGGAAAGCGATTGAATGTCGCGTAGTTATCGAACCATCTTTTGTAAAAGAAAACAGTACAAAAAAACTTTGTTAATGTCAGACACAACAAACTGATGTTATAACCACTTTACACTACATGTATTTTGTTTTAACTTATCTTTTAATGTTAATGCTAAATTTGAATGAAAAAGAAAACTACAGAATGTACACGACCCCATCAAATTTGTCCCACAAGTAGAAATAAAACTCTACATCACCCTCACACTAATTTCCAGACAAATACGGGACGTGTATTAGGCGTAAACATAAATTTGTTTCCGACCTACCCTATGTTTTGGCCCCAACCCTAGAACATTTTTTCGCGTGTAAACATTTTTGTTCTCTTTGGTAAATGTCTCATATTTCTGCCCATATATACTCGAGTATTCCAGCTATAGAGCATTATATTCACATTGATTAAACATTATTCGTGTCAAAAGGGAAAGGGGATTTGTCTTTTAACATAATTATATTCATTTAAATCTATGTTTAATTTGCGTCGTTTGAAATAAAAAAATCTCCAAAAAAACCTTGCTAGTAGGCTACCGTATATTTTTGGGTATAAAACCTGAAACAAACACATGTTTAGGCCTTATACAAATAATACACATCAAACTTCTTGTTTAAGTACCATCAGTGCGCTTAATGTAATGTAAAGTACCAAGATATTTTGAAAGAGCTTCCTGTGTTCTGTTATAATGTAACTGAATGTCTTTCACCATTTATTTATACCACTTATGATTCTGCTGAGAAGAGGTTAATTCAGTACCGGTTTAAGGCTAAGAGCAGATTGAGGAAACGGTTGTTCACTTAAACATAGTGAGAATGCAGACTTAAAGACGCATGTGGTAACCGGCGACAAACGACGAAAAAGTTAGTATTGAAAATGAAAACGCCACATGTAGCAATAAGGCAAATCAGCACATACTCAGACATGTAGCAGTAAGGCAAATCAGCACATACTCAGACATGTAGCAGTAAGGCAAATCACCACATACTCAGACATGTAGCAGTAAGGCAAATCACCACATACTCAGACATGTAGCAGTAAGGCAAATCAGCACATACTCAGACATGTAGCAGTAAGGCAAATCAGCACATACTCAGACATGTAGCAGTAAGGCAAATCAGCACATACTCAGACATGTAGCAGTAAGGCAAATCAGCACATACTCAGACATGTAGCAGTAAGGCAAATCACCACATACTCAGACATGTAACAGTAAGGCAAATCACCACATACTCAGACATGTAGCAGTAAGGCAAATCACCACATACTCAGACATGTAGCAGTAAGGCAAATCAGCACATACTCATACATGTAGCAGTAAGACAAATCACCACATACTCAGACATGTAGCAGTAAGGCAAATCACCACATACTCAGACATATAGCAGTAAGGCAAATCACCACATACTCAGACATGTAGCAGTAAGGCAAATCAGCACATACTCAGACATGTAGCAGTAAGGCAAATCACCACATACTCAGACATGTAGCAGTAAGGCAAATCAGCACATACTCAGACATGTAGCAGTAAGGCAAATCACCACATACTCAGACATGTAGCAGTAAGGCAAATCACCACATACTCAGAACGGATTTTTCACTTCATTTCATGTCAGGGTGAGTTCAAATTCATTTTTTACATACATTATGCATCAAGTTGTTACTACATAACGTCTGTATATATGTGTGTATATTGTATATTTATATGGGCCTTTAGCCTACTGAAATTGAAATTAACTTCTTCTTATTATTATTTTACCTGATGACTCTCGGTGATTGCTATCTGGGTTACTGACAATTGTTAGCCCCTACTTTTAGGGACTGTGAAGGTCATGGTGGGGTTCGAACCATCGTCCTATGGATCAGGATATATATCGGATACTTATACCCGGCACTCAAATCTCAACTGACAAACTTTACACTTCCGAGCCTGATAGTGGTCCATAGTGAGTGTGAACAATGTATGGTGATAGTGGTCCATAGTGAGTGTGAACAATGTATGGTGATAGTGGTCCATAGTGAGTGTGAACAATGTATGGTGATAGTGATCCATAGTGAGTGTGAACAATGTATGGTGATAGTGGTCCATAGTGAGTGTGAACAATGTATGGTGATAGTGGTCCATAGTGAGTGTGAACAATGTATGGTGATAGTGGTCCATAGTGTGTGTGAACAATGTATGGTGATAGTGGTCCATAGTGAGTGTGAACAATGTATGCTGATAGTGGTCCATAGTGAGTGTGAACAATGTATGGTGATAGTGGTCCATAGTGAGTGTGAACAATGTATGGTGATAGTGGTCCATAGTGAGTGTGAACAATGTATGGTGATAGTGGTCCATAGTGAGTGTGAACAATGTATGGTGATAGTGGTCCACAGTGAGTGTGAACAATGTATAGTGATAGTGGTCCATAGTGAGTGTGAACAATGTATGGTGATAGTGGTCCATAGTGAGTGTGAACAATGTATGGTGATAGTGGTCCATAGTGAGTGTGAACAATGTATGGTGATAGTGGTCCATAGTGAGTGTGAACAATGTATGATGATAGTGGTCCATAGTGAGTGTGAACAATGTATGATGATAGTGGTCCATAGTGAGTGTGAACAATGTATGATGATAGTGGTCCACAGTGAGTGTGAACAATGTATGATGATAGTGGTCCATAGTGAGTGTGAACAATGTATGGTGATAGTGGTCCATAGTGAGTGTGAACAATGTATGGTGATAGTGGTCCATAGTGAGTGTGAACAATGTATGGTTAAATGAGTACTGATCATTCTTTGTGGTCGATTTTCTTAGAGATTTAGGTGCAATATGAGGTGTAGGGGTAATCATTGAGTATTGAGTCTGAGTATTGAGTCTGGCTCTCAAACTCAATATCACATAACCACACTCAAATCGAAAAGAAAATGGACCAACTAGAATATTCAGCATTCATTTGCCACGTCCATACAGTTTCCACTCTACACAGTACACATTCCAATATTTGCCACGTCCATACAGTTTCCACTCTACACAGTACACATTCCAATATTTGCCACGTCCATACAGTTTCCACTCTACACATTCCAATATTTGACGATAAAGAATACATTTTGTGATTGTGTTTTGATGCTGAATGTTAGTATCCGATTCAATCCCGGACCCAGGAGTCTTTCCATCTACTGCCAGACTAATATTACCAATAAAAGGACTATGTCAAAGTTGAAGTCAATCATGTACAAATATATTAGCAATATGATACCATGTTATTTGAGAGAAATGTTTAATTACTTAATTAATTTAAATTCGATTAGTATCCACTATTTTATTGCTTCTTAATTACCAATCGATGCCATAATTACTGTTTGCTCGAAATGTTTGCATTTTAACAGCGTTTATTCCACCCAGATCGCTCTGGTAATTAGATTTCCGGTGGAACTACTTTTTAACATTGCGTTGATGTGTCGATATTTGGCGCAATGTTACATCGAATGACACCAAATTATTTTTTTTCAATGCGTTAATCGGTACACCTAAATATACCACTTTAAGGATAAAAATCGAAATAATGAGTTTATGACACCCGCACACAAACAAATGAATTGCTTAATTGTAAAATTAGATTAAGAAGATTATTTTGGCATCACTTATCAATTAACGTGTGAAAATGTACTTGGTGAACCTATTTTTAATGAAAATTGGACTGCGAATTTATAGTCAATAATTCCTTCAGTTTCGTTCGTTTGTGTTAAATAGTTGATACATTGCACAGATATTCCGTCTCATCTAAGGGAATACACACAGAGGACTATTCATTGTCACAAATAGTTCCACGTTATCTCTGTCAATATTCAAATTATCTATAAACCAACTTTACATCTTCATAAGATCGTCGTTACGTACAACTTTGTCCATTGTGTTTAAAACTGACCCCCCGGGTGGGTTGATAAAATCAAATCATCGCTCTTGTATATACAGACGGGGGAATAAATCATCGGTCTTGTATATACAGACGGGGGAATAAATCATCGCTCTTGTATATACCGACGGGGGAATAAATCATCGCTCTTGTATATACAGACGGGGGAATAAATCATCGCTCTTGTATATACAGACGGGGGAATAAATCATCGCTCTTGTATATACAGACGGGGGAATAAATCATCGCTCTTGTATATACAGACGGGGGAATAAATCATCGCTCTTGTATATACAGACGGGGGAATAAATCATCGCTCTTGTATATACAGACGGGGGAATAAATCATCGCTCTTGTATATACAGACAGGGGAATAAATCATCGCTCTTGTATATACAGACGGAGGATTAAATCATCGCTCTTGTATATACAGACGGGGGAATAAATCATCGCTCTTGTATATACAGACGGGGGAATAAATCATCGCTCTTGTATATACAGACGGGGGAATAAATCATCGCTCTTGTATATACAGACGGGGGAATAAATCATCGCTCTTGTATATACAGACGGGGGAATAAATCATCGCTCTTGTATATACAGACGGGGGAATAAATCATCGCTCTTGTATATACAGACGGGGGAATAAATCATCGCTCTTGTATATACAGACGGGGGAATAAATCATCGCTCTTGTATATACAGACGGAGGATGTTCATAAAGTCCTTTGAATATTTCATGATGATATACATTGTTATGTTCATTTATTCGACAACCTTCTATCCGAATACTTGGTATCATCCGAAATAAATATCAGTATTGATGTATCTTCTTAGGCACGTCAAAATGAAGGCTATTTGAAACCATGTATTATTCGAAATAAAGTTTGGTCCCGATTAATTCGAATGAATGAGGTCTGACTGTATATTGTTGATATATAAATAATATATTATGTTAAATCACCATTTCCGTCTTCTTTTATTTTTCTTCTTACTAAATTATATTTATTTGTTTTACTTTTTGCCAGAAACATGACATCTAGAACTTTAAAACCTGGACACATGAGGTCTGAAGATTCTAAACATCAAATGAATCAATCACCTGAACAACGTTCCGGACATGCCGACCGCTTCTGAAAACGCAAAGTTATCATAGTCTAGCTAATCATTCGACGACTGGAAATTAACAGAAATAAACAAAAGCTCACCCTCCATCCATTCCTGCCTTTTGTCATTGATGAAATCATTGTACAGCATATCACTGTCATCAAGTTGGAAATGATGGCTAATGTTGTCAAAAGGGGGTTCCCACATCATGCCCCTCTTTAGGGGATTCAAGTTGCAAATTGTTATACTGGGGAAGTCCAAATTTGGTACAGCGGTAACTTCAACTTTCACTTCCACCGGATACCTGGAAAATTTCGGGATTTTAAATGTCATTAGTTCTCGCGATCGTCTATTTATATTATTCAAGCATACACATACGTAATTTTAAAAAACCAAGTGCTCAGTAGAAGAAAACATATTGGAATAACTGTAAAAATGAAATATTCAGACAATAACATTCTCAAAATGGTCGTTTTCATCTGGTTGCCATGCATTTCGGTGTTATTAATGGGTTTTGCAACTGGACTTATATATTTCATTGCCATTTTAAATCGGCTTCATGGAATAAATTGATTGTGTTCAACATCTCATCTACTAAAGTTTATTACCCAAATTTTTCATTTATTTTTATTCTTTTTATCCTAAAATATTATTTATTTGATATTCCCACGTACTTGTATAAATTCGTTTGATAAAATAGATTTTCTCTTGTTCTACATTTTGAACAGTCTTATCTTTTATTAAATTAAATTATTTTAAAGGTCATATATCTAATCTGTTTCTGCATATACTACTTTTGGAACAGCCAAACATAGATTATTAAATAAAAGTTATAACTAAACTACTGACAGGTATGTCATTCTATCTGTGCTACTTTTGGAATAGCCAAACGTAGACATTGTTAATTTTTTTTAATTAAACATGTTCTACATGTTTTACTTTTTGTATAACCCAACTGACTTAAATTACATCTAAATTCTTAATTACATACACAAACGTGTTACCTATAATACTTTTGGAACAACCAAACACACTGAATGATCAGCCAAGAAAACATCGTTATGCATGCGATTGCCCAGAGCACCCTTTTGTACCAGTGGGAGGCTTTGTGAATTCTTGTCAGTGCCGAGAAGCTGGTTTGCTCACAGAAGTCGTCGTATATTTCCCTTGCGCTTCTTTTCTTCCACCTTTCCGCTGCAATCCTTCCTGCTTTTGACTCTGCACAGATAACAAAAAGCGGATTGTTTATTTTTTTAAATGGAATACAAATACCAGTCGGATATCGTTTAGTCGACAACATTTTGTCCGAATACTTGGTATCATCCGAAATAAAGATAAGGTCCCAATGTATGCTCAAAGGCACGTTAACTTGATATGGGTTATTCGAAACTATGTATTATTCAGAATATAATTTCGGACCTGATGAATTCGAATAAACGAGGTCCTATTGTACATATTAAATGCGTGCATACTAATAATAGAATTGCATCATGTTTTCTCCTAACTCAGCTACCATTAAACAGGGTGACTATGCGAGATAATCATTTTAGATAATGATTAATTTATGCTTAGAACATAAATGAATCCTAGATTCCAGTGTGATGCGTCCTGTTTCCTTATCTTTCTGAAATCATTTTTTTTAATTCTTCTGTATCAAAGTTGTCTCGGCATGCATAAATAAAGTTTTCATGACGAGGGCGGTAACAAGTGGACCATCGCCCGCCTGGTCGCTATGCTCAGTCGGTCAGTGATCAATTGTTATTCAAGAAGTCGTAGGTTAAACCCCGGGCGAGGCATATGTTATGTGGCACTTTGACAGAAGATAAAGCATCCAAAGTCATTTTCCCCTCCATCTTTGAATCCTTATTTATGTAGGAAAGTTGTCAGTTGCTTAAAAGAAGCATGTTGTGACAGGTTGGTAACCCAGGAGGAGCAGGTTGTGACTGGTTGGTATCCCAGGAGGAGCAGGTTGTGACTGGTTGGTATCCCAGGAGGAGCAGGTTGTGACTGGTTGGTATCCCAGGAGGAGCAGGTTGTGACTGGTTGGTATCCCAGGAGGAGCAGGTTAGTACTGGTTGGTATCCCAGGAGGAGCAGGTTAGTACTGGTTGGTATCCCAGGAGGAGCAGGTTGTGACTGGTTGGTATCCCAGGAGGAGCAGGTTAGTACTGGTTGGTATCCCAGGAGGAGCAGGTTAGTACTGGTTGGTATCCCAGGAGGAGCACGTTAGCACTGGTTGGTATCCCAGGAGGAGCAGGTTGTGACTGGTTGGTAACCCAGGAGGAGCACGTTAGCACTGGTTGGTATCCCAGGAGGAGCAGGTTGTGACTGGTTGGTAACCCAGGAGCACTGGTTAGGTCAACTGACCGCCGTATATAACTGAAATACTGTTGAAACACGTCGTCAAACCAAAAACGAATGGGCGACTATACCGGAGCTTAGAATCGCGCTGTTATGTGGTCACAATAAATCGTTTATGCGTACTTCGAATATTTTTTATTTTCATTTATTTATTTATTTTGGAAAACAAGTTATAACAAAGAATTGGAAAACATATCGAACAGGCTGGTAAAATTATAACCACGAGTTAAATATACTACCTTTTAACAAAAGAGAAAATGTAACAAAATGAGAATAGAATACTGCTGACTGGAGAAAATTAGTTTAGTACCAGAACAGTCTGTGTCATTAACATGACAGCTATTAGTAAACCGGAAATTGCACTTCCATAATTCGTGCATGTCAAAATAATGACACAATAACTAGGTTTCCGCCTTTCCTGTTTAAATGCTTTAGATATGGAATATCAAAGCATTTTTGTCCCAGCAATTGTTTGAATATTGACAATGTGTCAGGTTAAATTATATATACGAGTTTTCCACGTGTGTAAGTATAATGTATATGGCTCAGAAAGCATTATATTTTTAGTACAATGAAATTTGTAGCCACAGTCAAATGCAGTGTTTCCGTTCAACAATGTTCTTAGAAATCGGCATTAATCACTTTCCATTTTAGTTTTGTTCAAAGTTCATACACAAAGAACTAGTATTTGCTGATTTAAGATATAATACAGCTTAGTTAACGCATTGATTTAAATGTTTGCCTAATCAGTCGAGAAATATATAAACAGTGCTTATACGGAACCAAATATCGAGAGGAATAGAAAATCCAAAAAAAATGCAAGCAGAGAAAACGAAATGCACAGCAAAGTATTTCTGTAGAATTGTTGTCAGACATTGCTTTTATACATCATTAAATATTGTATAAGTAGGTATACAGTTAACGCATCGGCGATTTTAGACGTTACGCGAGCTGACATGAGTGTTGTTAAAGCTACTGTCCCACTGCGACGTTTAACGATTCCGTCTGAGAAACGAATGCGTACGTTTATTAGACGTTTTTATTCGTTTCTCAGCTGGTTTACAGACGTATTTAGACGTTGACAGACGGCGCTAGCCGTTTCAAACTATGGACATGTTCACAGTTTGGAACGTCCAAATTCCGATAGCGATTGACGGTTCTCATATGTTACTCTGGCGGTTTTTTACCGTTTTCACCGTTACTCAGACGGAATCTTACCGGTTTTTATACTTTTATGGCTGTTGGGCAGGCGGCCAGCTCATCCGACTCCAGCCACGGAACGCACCATACGTCTATGGAACTTGTTTGGCCTTTTATAAGACGCAACCGTTTCGTTCGTTACTCATACTTAAGCAGACGTTACTCAGGCGTTCAATGTTCCGTAAGCTGGACTGAATGAAGGCGCTACTCATACTTAAGCAGACGTTTCTCAGACGTTTTTAGAAGTTACTCCTGCTGTTCTTTCTTCCGTCCATGGCCAACAAAATTGAATTTGCTGCCGTCTAAACACAGCATGAGGTAAATATTTAGACGGAGGCAGACGGAATCGTAGACGGCAGTGTGGAACAGGGCCTTTATGTTTAACAGCAAAGTGCATAACAATGAACTACTGTCAATGAGGCGAATTACGTAAGTTGGCTGATATCTTCGCGACATTCTTGATTTCTCGAATTTCGCAAACATTTCCATGTCGCGAAATTTACCATTTAAATAGAGTACGCCTGCACCTACAGCACTTTGATTTTAATGTACCAGACGGTGCCAGAGAGTTTTACATATATTTCTATTTGTTTTAAATTCCATTTCCCTATCACTAGTATCTAAGAATTGTTTAATTATTATCTACATTATCAAGTTGACTTTACTTTAAAATAAATTATTAATTTGATACTTTAATGTTATTTCACATTCCGATGTTAATAATTTAGTTGCTGGGAGCGAGGTCAGTAAAAGACTGCTTGTTCCTTCGTGCTGGATTAATTACAGTGTGTCTGTTGTTATGTACGTAATGGTTAATTGTTTTTTATGATTATTTACTGCCTACTGTTAATTTGTGTATATTTGTTGGAAATCAATGACCATATAGCGATTAAGTATGAGGTTAGCTAGCTGTTAAATCAATTTAAACCCCAAGTATTTTTACTGACAGTTCCAAGGCTGTAATTCGCTGTATGGTTATTATTTCTTTTTGTGTTTTGAATATATGTTATATTTCCCTTTCCCCTGTGCAATTCTGTCACTTTATATAGTGTTCAGGTTATTTCCTGCCCAATTTCGGCCTATTGTTGCCAGCTGTCTTGATTTGTCATGTGATCTTTTCCAACCATTCATTTCCCACACCCTCCTTCACTGTCCACTTTGATTCTCTTAGTTATTCCTTATGGTCTGCCGGGCCATTCCTAGCACATCTGTTCCTTAACGTTTGTACCCTTTAACCTCCTCAAGTGCCTGATGTTTTATGGATTGTTGTTTTCCCGGAGGTCTGTGTGGGGAGGCACTGTCTTATGTATGTGACTTTCCCTGTAGCTTCTTATTCTCTCTCTTATAAATAAATCCCTTACCGTATTCACAAGAAACCTACCGTAATTCTTAAAATTATTTGCTACTCATTATCACATTGATATACAAAAAATACAAAGGGACTTGAACTGAATATTGTGGTTCCATGTATTTTCAAGACTACTGATACGAGAGCACTTACAAAACAACAACCAACATAGAATGATTATAACATTTCGTGATTGAAGTATTGTAAGTGGGCCCGGCTAGCTCAGTTGGTAGAGCACAAGACTAGATTTGATTCCCGATTCGGGCAGGTTATGTTCTTCCGTGATATTCACTACGGTCATGTTTTCAACATGCGGAGAAGTTGTTAGTTGTTTACGGAAGTGCAAGTTAGTACTGGTTGATAATTAATTCAAGGAAAACTGTTTTAGGTTAACTGGCCGCCGTATATGACTGAAAATTGTTGAAAACACGGCATACACTCCGGTGAAAGGAATTAAGTATTGTGTTGTAAAACGATCACAAATAAACTTGGATATTGAGTTGCTTTCTTAATAATATCGGTGTTGTGTTTAAACTCGTGATTGTCTTTTTTGAATATTTCTATTCTTAAAAAAAGCATTTTGTGTTTCAAACTATTTCGCATTTTAGTGGAGTTTTTTCATATTTTTTCATTCGGTGTTCTTCTTTTGTCATCATGCGATAAAATATTTGACCTTCCGTTTTTATCCAATAAATCGGCATAATTACCAATATCTATGTTTTATTTTAAATTATCAACGATAGCATTTCAATTATGCAATTTATTTATAATAATATATTTTTATTTTATATTTTGTAAATATAATTTGGTACATTCAAGAATGAAATTTTCAAACAATATAATAAATACAAAACTTAAGTTTGAGTGATTTATTTGTCTAACCTGGATCATGCGGTGTGACTTTCATTTGTTCCAGAATTTCGTCTATAGAACATCTCTGTTTCTTCATTTTATCCTTGGGTGATCTCGGTAAATCCAGGACAGTGTCTTCAGTGATAGAATTCAGGCGAGGATTTGGCATTAACGGCTTCACGCTGATCTTCTTCACCGGTTTGTCAGTTGCGGCCGCCACTTTCGATGTTGTCTTTGCTAGGCGACCTTTAGCAGGCTCTATTAAAAAACATTAATTTAAGATACAGACGCATAGAAACTAGTATGTAAGTTATGATTGCACATACACATTTCTAATAATAGTTGAGCGGGAGTTAATACTAAATGTTAGCATTTTTTGCAAATATAAACCCACTTTTTTGTCTCATTGACTTCAGTTCGCCATGCAGTTAATTTGATTTTTAGTACTTTATGGTTTAAAACTTTACACATTATCTTGTCATATGTATAAGATACCTTCTCAATTATTGCATTGAGAATTACGAAGTACATTTAAGTATTGACGTATCAACTGGTCTTTATAGTTTGAAGCGCGACAATTAATTTCAAACACATATAATTATGATTTAAAAAAAGATGTCGCGTCCCGTATCCAGCTGTTTGCTTTTTTGATTCTGAGATTGGTACCAGTCAAGCTATTAGCTTTAAATGTCTAATTTATTTTTTTCTAGACAAGGAATGGCTGTTACTCGAAGATAAAATTTAAAACAAAAAGGTAACAGTACCCTCACTCCCCAAAAAAACTGCTTCGAATAGATATGTACTTACTTTTGTAAGCGTCCATTTTTAAAACCAAATTAAAATTATCCTCCCGATGTTTCAAATTTAAAAAAAATATGTCTATCTTGTCTGATTGCTTTCTGATGAATATGGTATGATT
The DNA here is from genome assembly GCA_032209605.1 of Mactromeris polynyma. NCBI lineage: Eukaryota > Metazoa > Mollusca > Bivalvia > Venerida > Mactridae > Mactromeris > Mactromeris polynyma. The sequence continues at coordinate 4,592,626 of JASFXZ010000014.1, forward strand.
TTATTGACGAGTATTCTGTATTCAAAACATCCCAATGTCGTCATGTTTGCGCAGAGATCGTGATCACCAATTATCGATAAATTTCCAGAATCCTTTGATAATGTCCGATATGAATTTGTTTAGGATGGACGGCGCGTGATTGTGATGATTTATTTTCCTTTTAATCCTGGGAGAACCAATTGAGAGTTCGTTTTCTAGACCATTGTGTAGAAATGTCCGCTCGATATACACCGAGTACTTGTGATGCTAATGGATTATTTGTATAGCGGTGAATAAATAGAAAAGCTAATTAAATTGAACTAATTGACAGATAATTGAGAAGCAACATTTTGAAATGGGTCTTTGAAAACTAATACATAGATTGTTTTTAATTATTTATTAATTTTCTTTTAATCTCTTTCTTTCATGTGAACGAGAAATCGGATGAACAAACACTAGATGTAAATTTGAAGAAACTCAACCCACTTGTCCCCCAATTTTCTCCAATAATTCAATTTAAAACAGTTTAAGTAGATCGTATTGCAACCTGAGCAGGCATTCATTATTTCCTTGCGGTCAAACATTGTGAAATAAACAAGTAGATCGTATTGCAACCTGAGCAGGCATTCATTATTTCCTTGCGGTCAAACATTGTGAAATAAACAAGTAGATCGTATTGCAACCTGAGCAGGCATTCATTATTTCCTTGCGGTCAAACATTGTGAAATAAACAAGTAGATCGTATTGCAACCTGAGCAGGCATTCATTATTTCCTTGCGGTCAAACATTGTGAAATAAACAAGTAGATCGTATTGCAACCTGAGCAGGCATTCATTATTTCCTTGCGGTCAAACATTGTGAAATAAACAAGTAGATCGTATTGCAACCTGAGCAGGCATTCATTATTTCCTTGCGGTCAAACATTGTGAAATAAACAAGTAGATCGTATTGCAACCTGAGCAGGCATTCATTATTTCCTTGCGGTCAAACATTGTGAAATAAACAAGTAGATCGTATTGCAACCTGAGCAGGCATTCATTATTTCCTTGCGGTCAAACATTGTGAAATAAACAAGTAGATCGTATTGCAACCTGAGCAGGCATTCATTATATCCTTGCGGTCAAACATTGTGAAATAAACAAGTAGATCGTATTGCAACCTGAGCAGGCATTCATTATTTCCTTGCGGTCAAACATTGTGAAATAAACAAGTAGATCGTATTGCAACCTGAGCAGGCATTCATTATTTCCTTGCGGTCAAACATTGTGAAATAAACAAGTAGATCGTATTGCAACCTGAGCAGGCATTCATTATTTCCTTGCGGTCAAACATTGTGAAATAAACAAGTAGATCGTATTGCAACCTGAGCAGGCATTCATTATTTCCTTGCGGTCAAACATTGTGAAATAAACAAGTAGATCGTATTGCAACCTGAGCAGGCATTCATTATTTCCTTGCGGTCAAACATTGTGAAATAAGTAGATCGTATTGCAACCTGAGCAGGCATTCATTATTTCCTTGCGGTCAAACATTGTGAAATAAACAAGTAGATCGTATTGCAACCTGAGCAGGCATTCATTATTTCCTTGCGGTCAAACATTGTGAAATAAACAAGTAGATCGTATTGCAACCTGAGCAGGCATTCATTATTTCCTTGCGGTCAAACATTGTGAAATAAACAAGTAGATCGTATTGCAACATGAGCAGGCATTCATTATTTCCTTGCGGTCAAACATTGTGAAATAAACAAGTAGATCGTATTGCAACCTGAGCAGGCATTCATTATTTCCTTGCGGTCAAACATTGTGAAATAAGCAAGTAGATCGTATTGCAACCTGAGCAGGCATTCATTATTTCCTTGCGGTCAAACATTGTGAAATAAACAAGTAGATCGTATTGCAACCTGAGCAGGCATTCATTATTTCCTTGCGGTCAAACATTGTGAAATAAACAAGTAGATCGTATTGCAATCTGAGCAGGCATTCATTATTTCCTTGCGGTCAAACATTGTGAAATAAACAAGTAGATCGTATTGCAACCTGAGCAGGCATTCATTATTTCCTTGCGGTCAAACATTGTGAAATAAACAAGTAGATCGTATTGCAACCTGAGCAGGCATTCATTATTTCCTTGCGGTCAAACATTGTGAAATAAACAAGTAGATCGTATTGCAACCTGAGCAGGCATTCATTATTTCCTTGCGGTCAAACATTGTGAAATAAACAAGTAGATCGTTTTGCAACCTGAGCAGGCATTCATTATTTCCTTGCGGTCAAACATTGTGAAATAAACAAGTAGATCGTTTTGCAACCTGAGCAGGCATTCATTATTTCCTTGCGGTCAAACATTGTGAAATAAACAAGTAGATCGTATTGCAACCTGAGCAGGCATTCATTATTTTCTTGCGGTCAAACATTGTGAAATAAACAAGTAGATCGTATTGCAACCTGAGCAGGCATTCATTATTTCCTTGCGGTCAAACATTGTGAAATAAACAAGTAGATCGTATTGCAACCTGAGCAGGCATTCATTATTTCCTTGCGGTCAAACATTGTGAAATAAACAAGTAGATCGTATTGCAACCTGAGCAGGCATTCATTATTTCCTTGCGGTCAAACATTGTGAAATAAACAAGTAGATCGTATTGCAACCTGAGCAGGCATTCATTATTTCCTTGCGGTCAAACATTGTGAAATAAACAAGTAGATCGTTTTGCAACCTGAGCAGGCATTCATTATTTCCTTGCGGTCAAACATTGTGAAATAAACAAGTAGATCGTATTGCAACCTGAGCAGGCATTCATTATTTCCTTGCGGTCAAACATTGTGAAATAAACAAGTAGATCGTATTGCAACCTGAGCAGGCATTCATTATTTCCTTGCGGTTAAACATTGTGAAATAAACAAGTAGATCATATTGCAACCTGAGCAGGCATTCATTATTTCCTTGCGGTCAATAATTGTGAAATAAACAAGTAGATCGTATTGCAACCTGAGCAGGCATTCATTATTTCCTTGCGGTTAAACATTGTGAAATAAACAAGTAGATCGTATTGCAACCTGAGCAGGCATTCATTATTTCCTTGCGGTCAAACATTGTGAAATAAACAAGTAGATCGTATTGCAACCTGAGCAGGCATTCATTATTTCCTTGCGGTCAAACATTGTGAAATAAACAAGTAGATCGTATTGCAACCTGAGCAGGCATTCATTATTTCCTTGCGGTCAAACATTGTGAAATAAACAAGGCCATTGCGGTTGAGCTGCTGCTGATGAAGTTTGGAACATCTCAGTGTATATATTTATGAATTTGTGTGAAGAGAATCTTACTCTGTGAATGTGGCCCCTCCTCTGCTACTCGTCATTCCTTCTTGTGCATGAAAAGACATTAAAATGAATTGAAATTGGCTAAAATATTAGGGACCTCTCGCATTAGGGTCTTCTCACTTTAGGGACCTCTTAATTTAGTGACCTCTCACATTAGAGTTCTTCATAATAATGACCTCTTACATTAGAAACCACTCAGAAAAATTGTGGTTAACATTCCCCCAATTTCGTCCTCCTTTATTCTCCTAAATTGATATTTATGGTCGGCCAGGCCATTCCTTGCGGCCCTGTTCCCATGCGTAGTTGTCCTTCCACCTCCTCGGTGCCTGATGTTCTGTGGACTGTTGTGTTCCCGGGGGTCTGCGTTACATAACATAATGAAGTGTGCACACAACGAAATGGAGAATTCACAGGACACAATGATTGGTATACATAACATAATGAAGTGTGCACACAACGAAATGGAGAATTCACAGGACACAATGATTGGTATACATAACATAATGAAGTGTGCACACAACGAAATGGAGAATTCACAGGACACAATGATTGGTATACATAACATAATGAAGTGTGCACACAACGAAATGGAGAATTCACAAGACACAATGATTGGTATACATAACATAATGAAGTGTACACACAACGAAATGGAGAATTCACAGGACACAATGATTGGTATACATAACATAATGAAGTGTACACACAACGTAATGGAGAATTCACAGGACACAATGATTGGATACATAACATAATGAAGTGTGCACACAACGAAATGGAGAATTCACAGGACACAATGATTGGTATACATAACATAATGAAGTGTGCACACAACGAAATGGAGAATTCACAGGACACAATGATTGGTACACATAACATAATGAAGTGTGCTCACAGCGAAATGAAACATTCACAGGACACAATGATTGGTATACATAACATAATGAAGTGTGCACACAACGAAATGGAGAATTCACAGGACACAATGATTGGTACACATAACATAATGAAGTGTGCTCACAGCGAAATGAAACATTCACAGGACACAATGATTGGTACACATAACATAATGAAGTGTGCACACAACGAAATGGAGAATTCACAGGACACAATGATAAGTACACATAACATAATGAAGTGTGCACATTACGACATGGAGAATGCACCTTACACATTGATCAGTACAGATAACATAATGAAGTGTGCACACAACGACATGGAGAATGCACCTAACACATTGATCAGTACAGATAACATAATGAAGTGTGCACACAACGACATGGAGAATGCACCTAACACATTGATCAGTACAGATAACATAATGAAGTGTGCACACAACGAAATGGAGAATTCACAGGACACAATGATAAGTACACATAACATAATGAAGTGTGCACATTACGACATGGAGAATGCACCTAACACATTGATCAGTACAGATAACATAATGAAGTGTGCACATTACGACATGGATAATGCACCTAACACATTGATCAGTACACATAACATAATGAAGTGTGCACATTACGACATGGAGAATGCACCTAACACATTGATCAGTACAGACAACATAATGAAGTGTGCACATAACGACATGGAGAATGCACCTAACACATTGATCAGTACAGATAACATAATGAAGTGTGCACATAACGACATGGAGAATGCACCTAACACATTGATCAGTACACATAACATAATGAAGTGTGCACATTACGACATGGAGAATGCACCTAACACATTGATCAGTACAGACAACATAATGAAGTGTGCACATAACGATATGGAGAATGCACCTAACACATTGATCAGTACACATGGCGTAATGGAGTTTGCGCATGATAGATTAAAGACTACACAGAATACACACAAAACTTGTATACTGAGGGAGCAATGGCGTTCCAAATACCTGTCTTATAAGCGTCATTGCATACATGCTGTTTTCTCGTAGATTCGTGACCCTAAGCAGAAAAGTCAGTAAAGTTCATTCAGGACACAGTTTACTAAATACATATTTTTCATTTTACACTAAAACTTTGAAAAACCATTAATGTAAACCATTACAAAGTCTGAGCAACATTTGTCAGTCAATATGGAATACCCATTAGGAATCAGATACAATGGATAATGGTCATTTTGATTGACTTGTTTTGAAGTTTAATTGTACATATGGAATAGTAATTATAAACATGTTATTGTCATGCATTTCTAGAGAAGGTATACATACCCAGCGAAAAACTTAGAGAGTCAGTTTAAGTTTTACAGCTATGAGAGTTTTAGAGTTTTGAAGTTGAGATTAGTTTTGAGAGCGAGAGGGCTATGTTGAACTTGGGTTGTAAGATGGGGTGTTTTAAGTTGACAGTATTTTAGAGCTAATAAGTTGTTAAGAATTGAACATGAGACTTTGGCATTTTAAAGAGCTGGCGTATTTATACTTTGATTTGTGTTAACATTTGGGTTGATAGTTTAGACTTGTGAAATAAATTGGTGTGGAACCAACGAGCCGTCTTCATTATCTATGAAACCCACATGAGGCGTGTGGTGTTACAAGTAGTCTGGATCGTTTTGAAGCTTTCTAATTAGATTCGTGCCCCTGTGAAATCTGCCTCGTTCTGATTTGTAAACAATTAGATGACGTAAACAGAAAATATGATTGGTCCGATTTTAAAAAGCCCACTTCGAGAATAACATTTGGTTGGTCAATAATGTAGGTCAAAATCAATGTTATACAGCTACGCCGAAAAAATAACCGCATAGATATATACATGTATGTCATAAACTACAGTTGGACCTTGTTCATTCGAAATCATTCGGACCGAATTTTTATTTCGAATAATACATGGTTTCGAATAGCCAATTTCTATTCGTCGGGCCTCAGAAAATACATCAGGACCTGATGTTTATTTTGAATTATGCCAAGTAATCGGATAGAATGTTGTCGAATAAACGTGGTCCGACTGTAATCCCTGTTCCCACTTCTGGTTTTTCGGCGCAGCCGTACTAACATGGTTTTGCTATTTGCATATTCAGTGTTTTGTAAACCAATCAAATCTTACGTTTACCACCAATGCATTTTCGCGCAATTTCTCTTCAATTAAAAAATATGTGTAACCTTGAAGCAGATTGGTTAACATTGTGTAGAGTGTATTTCAAGATTTATCCAGTAAGTAGTGTTGTTATTCATCACCACGGGGAATTGTCCGGTGTTGGAATTAAGAAGACTTTCTTGCTTTATAACTCCCGAAAGACTGATTTGTCTGCCAATTATTAAAAATCACCATGAACTATAATATGGTTAAAATTAGATCATACTTTTTTCGATATTAAAGAAGATATTTATTTATGTGGTACTTATATTTGGGGCGAAGATTCGCCAGCTTATAACACATTTAATACTGATCTATTTGACACGTTGGAAAGCGATATATTTTTATATGATAACGTAGGTAGTGTGTATCTGATAGGGGACTTTAACAGTCGAGTAGGCACAAAAAATGATTACATTATACATGACAACATTAACACATTTTTGGATGATATTGATTACGAACCAGATCAAACACCTGTTAGGGCCTCAATCGACAAAGTCCACAATAATCATGGTTTAAAGTTGTTAGATCTATGTAAATCTTCATCTTTGCGCATTGCTAACGGCAGAATAGGCGATACAAACCAGTTTACCTTTGTCTCACATAACGGTTGCTCCGTTATAGATTTCTTGTTAGCGAGTGAGCGAAACTTTTCACTGATCAATGATTTCAAAATATGTAGTTTTAATGAATGAGCGATCATGCGCCTTTGCAATTTAAAATATCATGTAATAATTGTGTGACGCATAGTGACAGTTATTCGGAGATTAAATGTAAATGGTGCGATCCATTAAGAGAACAGTTTCGCTCAGCTATTTTTGCAAATTTATCTGATTTAAATCGTATTGTAAATAACATAGATTGTAATAGTAGAGATTCTGTTAATAATGCATTAAACAGTTTTACGAATGTTATTAGATCGGTTGCAGATCCTTTATTTTCAAAACGGCATATTTTTAGAAATGTACCTTATTTCGATACGAGCACTGGTATTAAGAACACTGACTGGTTCGATAACGAGTACATTGATGCACGCAATTTGTATTTACAAGCATTACGATTATTCAATTGTGATAAAACTGATGTAAATAGAGTTAATTTGTGTGACCGCAAAAGTGACTATAAGAGATTTATTCGTAAAAAGAAAAACTCACTTTATAAAAAGAAAATGCAGGAAATAGAAAAATTAAAAACTAGCAAACCAAAAGAGTTTTGGAGATATTTCAAAAAATACCTTTAGAAAAATTTAAAGAATATTTTTCAAACATTAGCAATGGATTGTTTGAAAATGTGTAAATGACGAAGCAGAATCGTTTTGTAGTAATAATGATTTTGAGCAAACCAATAATTCCGTTCCAGAACTTGACCAGCCAATAAGTGTTAATGAAATTTTAAGTGCTGTTAAATTGTTGAAACGTAATAAGGCATTAGGTAGTGATTGCCTTATGAATGAGTATTTTATAGAATGTATTGATATATTAGCCTCACATATATGTGACATTTTTAACGGTATATTAAACTCTGGCTATTTTCCAGAGAAGTGGACAGAGGGTATTATTATCCCAATACACAAGAAAGGTTGTATAAATGATGAAAATAATTATAGGGGAATAACACTTATGAGCTGTCTATCAAAACTATTTACAACAATACTTAATAAACGCATTGAATTATTTTGTGAAGACAATAATATTATTTCGGATGCTCAATTCGGATTTCGTAAAGGTCGTTCTACTATTGATGCAATATATATATACTCATGTCTCTCATTCAAACATATCTGAAAGATAATAAAAGATTATATGTTATTTTTGTTGATATGATGAAATGTTTTGATACTATATATAGAAATGCTTTATGGTTGAAAATATATAAATGTGGTATTAATGGAAAATTACTTAGAATCATACGAGATATGTACCAAAAGGTTAAATCGTGTGTTAAATCATGTTCTACTTATTCTGAGTATTTTAATTATGCTGTAGGTTTACGTCAAGGGGAGGTAATGTCTCCTCTTTTATTTTCTCTTTTTGTTGAAGATCTAGAATTGTATTTGCAGCATAATACGGACTCTGGTCTACATATAGATGATATAGTTCTAATATTGTTACTTTTTGCAGATGGTATAGCAATTGTAGGTAAAAATCCAGCCGAAATACAAGAACATTTGGAACGATTATATACTTATTGTGATAGTTGGGGCCTCCAAGTTAATACTTCTAAAACTAAAATTATGGTTTTCCGTAAACGTGGGGGGTTACTTCCAACTGAACATTGGACATACAACGGCCAGCCTATAGCAGTTGTAAATGATTTTAATTATTTAGGTAATATTTTTAATTATACTGGTAATTTTGCTTTAAATCAAGAGCACCTTACATGTAGGTAAAGCTTTGAAGGCTTCAAATGTTCTAATGTGTAAATGTAAAGACTTTGACTTAAAGCCAAAACTATTGTGCCAATTATTTGATGCTTTTGTTTCACCAATTTTAAATTATGCCTCCGAAATATGGGGATATTCTAAATCAAAACCTGTTGAACGAATACATTTAAAGTTTTGTAAACGTGTACTTAAAGTTAAAATTAACACGTGCACTGTAAGTGTGTATGGTGAACTATGTCGTTATCCTCTATATATACATAGATATATCAAAATAATAAAATATTGGTTTAAAACTGTAAACTCTGATAATATCATTATTCGCACTATATATTTACAAGCACTGGCTGATTGTAATAGAGGTTATAAGAATTGGGTTTCAAATGTTAAGAAACTCTTAAACGATTATGTTTTTTTTATGTGTTTGATAGTGTATATACTCTTTATTTCCACTTTTCAGTGATTGTACATGACATGACATTAAACAACAACAACACTATACAAAGAGAACACATGACATACATGTAAACATATATACAATGCGATACAGCGAAGAAAACAAACTAGGAAAAGGAACATCGGGATGAAATGAGTATGTTTATACATTACTAAACTGTAATTTATTTGTGCTTGACATATAATATTAGCAGGCGTTCTTTGATCGGTATAAATGAATTATTGCAATACAATACTGTAATATAACGTTTCACTTAGTCAGGTCTTGTCGAAACGAAATACAAGAAATGATTGTGAGAAGAAATAACATCATTTGGAGCAGCATATACGTCTATCTAACTTATCAAATCTATTCATACATATTATATAGCAAACTAAATACATTACATGCCACAATAAGAAAATACAATGTGTGATTGTATAATCACTAAGACCAGTATGTAATGATGTTTAATTAGTGTTCCAGCCTCTAAGCGCACAATGCACAAAACTACAAGAGAGTTTAATAAATTCTTTCCACTCATCTTTATCTGTTATAAATTGTTCTAATAAAGTTGCACTGAATATGCTCTCCACAAAATTTTCACCCTCCTGTTGTGAAAGGAGCGAACTTAAGTCTGTGGAAAACCTCTCGGCTACACTTTGTCTAAAACGTGATCGACACTGGGCTCGAGAGTGACATTCACCGATCACATGTCTATAAATGTCCATTGTTTGATCGGAGCAGGCAGCACAACGTTGATTTGTAAACCTGTTGTACGAGTACGTAATTACCCTAGCGGTTGACATTGCATTCAATATGGCGTTACGATCTGTTGCTGTAAACCAAATTGGAGATTTTGTAAGTTCTGCTTGTGATGCCAATAGTCGGTTAAAATCAGGATCACGGGCAGTTCTGTGTTTCCAAGCATTAGTATAAAAGTTATCAATTTGTTTTCGAATTAGTTGTTTCCATGCATGTTTTGATGGAAATTCAGCTTTCTCTAAGTAACATTTGACATAATCTGTAAGAGAATATTTTTGCAACAAAGAGTATAAGTCAGGAATAAATCCGCACTGATGTTTATGGCCACGCACTATAAATAGTTGAAGACGAAAGTCAAATAATATTTTTGCAAGCAAATTTGAAGGCATAGTACATAGCTTATGGAAAAACATTAGTTTTCGTCGGTCAATTTGGGCCATTAAGGGACGCCATCCGAGCATTGCTAAAGCACTGTCTGTTCTGGTTCGACTTGGTAGGTGCTGGATCGACTTAGCCGCCGTTCATCCATTAAGAATACAAACTGGAAGATATAATAGGAATCGTATACCACGACATGAGAGATATTGTTTATGTTGCAATTCAAGTGATATTGAAGACGAATATCACTTTCTTTGTATATGCCCATGCTACAATGATATAAGAAAAAAATATATTAAACGATGTTATTATATACATCCATCTGTGTACAAACTTATCCAACTTTTGAAAACTAATGATAAATGTGAGCTCATAAAACTATCTTTGTATATTAAATTAGCTCTTGTTTCCAGAAAATCAATTATGAACGTTGAACGCTAGTTACATTTTGTTCATCCTCCATTGAGTATAGTTATTGAATTACTTATTCTGTTCCTTTCCTCATTGAATATAGTTATTAAATTACTACATTCTGTTCCTTTTCGCAATTGACATGTTTATTTGTTATAGTATATAATAGAACAAGTCATAACATATACTTGTCTTGTGGTTTAATAAGTAATTTGTATATTATACCATGTATTTTCACTGTGACATTTATGTATATTAAACTGTATGTAAATAAGATGATGTACTATGTACAAGTCTGAATAAAATTTCTATTCTATTCTATTCTTCTATTCATAAAGGACTGCTGTGTGGAGCTGCCTACAAATGTGTTATCTAATGCTTGTTTGCCAGCTGGCGTACCTCATACGTCTACCATAGGTAGTTACAATTTAAGACCTGGTTCTTTGGTTAACGACAAATTAAAACAATCTATATTTGGAAGAATGAATTTGTAGAGTTGGCTGACTTATTGCCAAAAAATAGTCAATTGCATGACGATGTATTAACTGTCAAGCTGTCAACCACTGGGGGTCAAGACATTTCCTTCAAGCCTGCTAAAAGTGGGTACAAGGTTTTGGGTATCAACCAGTGGTTGACAGCATTCCATATATATATGGATATTTATTGCGAACAAATTTCAGATGAGGTGTCAGGTTTATTAACCTACATTTCAGTAATTCGTGACCTTGAGAGGGCGCGGGGGACAGCAGCCTTTAACTATTACGATAGAACTTATAGAGCGCACCGCCAATCCCAGCAGTTACCTTGGTCGTATATGCATATGAAACTCTACATTAAGGCAATGTCCATGTTTTCTTCCCCTGTAGAAAGGTCTGCTAAAACACAAGTTGGGGAGAAGATATTGTCTTGTCACCAGTACAACGGCCAAGGCTGCTCATTCAAACAATGCAAATATCCGCATGTTTGTAATCATTGTGGCAAAAAAGGCCATCCTCGTTCAAGGTGTTTTTCACTGACTAGAAATTCGACTGCTGTCCCTCGCGTAGTTTCCGGGTCAAATAATGGGCAAAGTGACAGGGGTAAGGCTAGTGACTCTATTTTTCGCCAGGCAAGTGCAAACTCCGGTAAAAAGTGATATATTGAGCACTTACTTGCACAATTATGATCCTCATGAGAAATTATTTTTACTAAATGGCTTTACCTCAGGTTTAAGGATACCACATGAAGAATTTATTTCAGAACGTTCTTGCAAAAATCACCCTTCAGCTTTAACAAACGTTGATATTGTTAATAGAAAAAATCAAAATGAATTGGCTAAATGGAGAATAATAGGTCCACTCTGTTCAAAGCCTCAAGGTTTAATTTGTTCCCCACTTGCTCTTGTGCCTAAAAAAGAACATAATAAGTTCAGACTTATTCATGATTTATCATGTCCTAAGGGTTCATCTGTCAATGCAGCTATTAACAGGGATCACACTAGAGTCACTTATGATTCTATAGATACTGTCATAACAAAAGTTAAACAGTGCGGTAGAGATTGCTTGTTAGCAAAAACAGACATTGAAGATGCATTCAGATTAATTCCAATTCATTCAGATGATAGACATTTGTTAGGTTTTTCTTGGTTTGATGACTATGTGCATACCACTTATTACATTGATGCTTGCTTAGCCATGGGTTTGTCCATTTCATGCCAATTATTTTCTAGATTTTCAACTGCTTTACAATGGGTTATGGAAGACAGTTATAATGCTATTATGAGCCATACAATTGATGACTTTTTGTTTGTTGGTCCAGCACATAATAATGAGTGTGGTCAAAATTTGCAGAGGTTTTTGCATATGTGTGAAAATATTAATATTCCAATTAAGCAGGAGAAAACCACTTTATCTAGTACTTGTATTGTAATTTATGGTATTGAAGTAGATTCCCGGCAGGACCTTTTTGAGGCGTTTATATGATTTAACAATTGGCATTTCATGTCCGTCGCATTTCATTCGCTTGAATAGTGAGGCTAGGGCTGATTTAGAGATGTGGCATTCATTTTTGTACAAATTCAATGGAAGGTGCATGTTTTTACACGATGTTTGGTTATCGTCAGACGTCATGAATTTGTATACAGATGCAGCATCTACGGTTGGTTGTGCTGCTGTTTTTGAAAATAACTGAGATGCAGGAAAATGGCCAGAATATTTTCCTCAATTTCATATCAACATTTTAGAATTATTTCCCATTGTACTTGCTATAGAAATATGGGGAGAAACCATGAAAAAAAAAGATACATTTCTTTTGTGATAATGCAACCACTGTTTATGTTTTAAATAAACAAACTTCGAAGGATAAAATTATGATGAAGTTAGTTAGAAGATTAGTTCTTGCTACTATGACTTATAACATTTTGAGTACATTCGTATTTGCTATTTATCGTGTGCTTCGTCACAATAAAAGATTTTGAGCTGCAGCCCCTTTTTATAAGGAAGTCTTATTACGTGTCAGTATGACAAAGAACAAAGAAACAATATAAATATTTAGCCAGAAGATATAAAAATTCTTTTGATGTAATTTTAGAGGATAATTATCATTTATCATAGATGGCTATCTGGCAGGAGTATATCAGTATTTAAAATTTCTTATTGTCAAAATGTTGGCCCTAAGGTGCACAGTTGAAATTTAATGACACTTTTACTGCGTGCATTTTTAATAACAAAGAAATGTACAGAAAATGAGAATGCAAGTTTATACAAAAATATTAAATATGATTTTGCAAAACTTATTAAAAACTGACTGCAAATTTACAGATATTTTGCATATTTATCAAAGGATTGTTTTAGCGGACTGTTGGTCTGTCTAGGTCATGGATAGGAAATTTAATAGGCAAGGTACAGTATAGAATCCCTTAATATAAATAATGCACGTAAACCACTTTGATTGTGTTTTTGGTGTTTCACTTTTAGACAAAAAGATAGCACTGTTTACGCTGTCTGCGCAAATGACTCATCATGACATAATGTTATAGATGCAATGGACGATATGGCTTGTATTATTTGATATTTAAGACTGTTTCATATTGTTGTATTTTCCATTTCATTTTATGTATTACACTGTTTCATACTTGTGTGTATATTTAGTTCAATTTATGTATTACCAACACTCACTCTGATCTTGGGGTGGGGTAGAAAAAATTGTGTATGGCGGTTTATTACCCACCTTTGCCTTCATATTTTAGATTTTGAGAGTATGTTCCTTGTCTTTTTGTAAAATTGAAATTTGATCGTCATTTAGAAAATACGGCTTTTATCTATTTGATTTATTTCGAAGGGTTTATCAAAGAAAGATTTCAGATTTACATGTGTTCTTAAGAAAACTCATATATAACGAACAAAACACATTTCAAAGTTTGTTTATATAGATTTTGGCACCAATTCTGACAATAATGTATGCAAGACTATTTACAAATGGACATTCAAGTACATTACACTGGTACTATATAATAATAATAACAATAATAATATACGAAACCCTGTTAGGGTTAATTAAATAATAGTAACGTTCATTTAGCCTAAGTGCTCTAATTACAACCCATTGTAACTCCCTTTAAACCAAATAATTTAACAACGCCTTTTAAACGGTTAATAAAGCCTTTTGAAACTCGTCATAACGTTTTTTTTCGAGTTTGTATGCCAAATAACATTCAAACGACTTTTCTGCGTTATTATTCGCCTTGAACGTTGTTATAACGCCTATTTGGTAATAATATCATTGTAATACATATACTACAATGTATTCGTTAAGAAACAATAATAAACATAAATACAAAACGAGTAATTATCAAAATATCCATGCAGTAACCTCTTCGATGCATCAAATCAGAATGCTCCGAACGGATAACGACGATTGTGTGTTTCCAACTATTATACATAAGAAAAAGTTTACGTATCATGCCATGTGGCTGCCTGCCAACATTTCTTATTCAGTTCAGCATGTTCGTAAACAACCGGGGTGTGACAGTTTAGAATGTCAAGGCTCGCTGAAAGCGACAGAACTGGTGAATGGCATATATTTAGTACTAAATCGATATGTACAATATTTATTTAATTACTGTAAAAGTCTTTTTTTCGTGAAGTTTTTTATTTTCGCGTTAATACGCGAGTTGAAATCCTCGCGAATTTAAAATCTCGCAAAATATGTGTTCATCACAATGTCCGAATATCTCAGCAACGAACTCGCGTAAGTACAGACTTTCACAGTATTTATCGCCTATATAACAGTTATCACATTGACCTCTGTACACCATAACACGAAAATATGCAACATTAATCACGTATTTACATTCTTCAATGTGATGCAAAGAAAGTGGTATCTCGTGACGCTAACCTTGCGCTTTCAAGTAAAATCTTATGGACAGTTTATCTGCAAAACAAAATAGCTATCCAAACGCCATTTGTCCAAGTGCGACATTCAACATTCCGCCGATGGTATCAACTAAACTACCTCGTCTTAACTGCACTTGACCCCTTCGTCTACCTCGTCTCCACCCTCGACCCCTTCCCCTGCCGCGCCTTCCGAAACGTCGACCCATCGGACCTCCAAACATCGGGTCGTCATGGTGATCCGCGTTAATTCCATGAGTATTTTCTATAGTTCTAGTGTGAACCGCCGGCACCGGACTCTTGTTGCCATGGGTGAACGGGGGATCTATGTGCTGGTCGACAACACTTGTACCGTGTCCCAAGTGTCCACCAACTCCGTTTACCAACCACCTCTGTTGTATGAACTGCCGGAATTGGCCGGTTGTTTCCGTGAGTAAACGGTGGATCTACGTGTTGATCGACAACCCCGGATCCAACTCCGCGTCCAATGTGACCACCAACTCCTAGTCCACCGCGCCCACCAACTAGTTGTGGTGTATGAACTGTCGGAACAGCTCGGTTGTTTCCGTGAGTAAACGGCGCATCTACGTGTTGATCGACAACCCCGGATCCAACTCCGCGTCCAATGTGACCACCAACTCCTAGTCCACCGCGCCCATCAACTAGTTGTGTAGTATGAACTGCCGGAACAGCTCGGTTGTTTCCGTGAGTAAACGGTGGATCTACGTGTTGATCGACAACCCCGGATCCAACTCCGCGTCCAATGTGACCACCAACTCCTAGTCCACCGCGCCCATCAACTAGTTGAGTTGTATGAACTACCGGAACGGCTCGGTTGTTTTAGTAACGGCGCATCTACATGGGAATCAACTATTGTAGACAGTGGTACCAAAGAACCGCCCCATGGCTGTACAATCGAGCCAGGCTGTGTAAACATACGTGTGGTTTGAACTCTAGGCTGTCCGAAAATGCTGAACTGTCCAATCTGACCTGAAATAAGAAAAAGAAATGAGTATATAAAGTTACAATGTACTAAAGTGCAACATACAACGACATTTTTAGCTTAAGGCTGCATTTCACCAAGGATTGTTTTTTCCAATCGGCCCGATTGTCCCCGATGAATCAATTTTTTGATCGGCCCGAATGTCGTCCTGAATCGCCTCCAATCGTCCCCTTTTTTTACCCGATTGAGTCCCGACCAATGGACCATGGCGGGGGGACGAATCACTGACGTTCCTCGCGCGATCGACACGTTTCCGGGGCGCAAGTATGCGAAAGTACGCGCAAGTACACGGCAAAGCTCCAGAGGGCGGGCGAGACAAGGGGACCTTCAGGGGACCCTCGGACGACCAAGACGACCACGGGCCGACGGCTTTTGATCGGCTACTGTTTTTCAACATGTTTAAAAATAGTAGCCGATCACTTTTTCGGTACCCGACCCTCGGAGGACTGAGGCGATCGCGCCAGATCTTCCCCCGAAGGTATAGGGTAGTGCTCGACAGTGCTCGCAGGTTCCCGACTATTTTCGCCGATCGACTAAAAAAAGGATCGGTTACTATCGGGACCAAAACAATCCTTGGTGAAATGGTGGCTTTAGTGTCAGTTTTGTTTCATCGGGTTTTACGCCGTTTTATCAACATTTTTTTCAGCAGCAAAATAGCGAAAATGGACTTGAAATTGTGTTCTTAATTTTGAAGTGGTCTTACTAGTATTATATAGGTTAACTTTATGTGAGATTTTACTGTATAATACAAATACTGATATTTTTAGGTTTTTAACATTCCATCTCAAATCAGACATGAACCATGTCTTTGTTCGTGGAAATGTTATCGTTGTGTATGTTTATTGTGTATGACTTTGACTAGAAATACAGTAAACCCTCACTTAAAGACCAGATCAATAATTAGACCACCTACAATAAAGAACACAATTTCCAATTCCTTTTTCACTGTTTGCTCTTCATTCAACCTCAATATTAAGACCTACTCAATATTAACACCAACTTAATATTAAGACCAACTCAATATTAAGACCACCCCAATATTAAGACCACATCAATATTAACACCACCCCAGTATTAAGACCACCTCAGTATTAAGACCACCTCAGTATTAACACTACCCCAGTATTAGCACCACCTCAGTATTAAGACCACCTAAATATTAAGACCTACTCAATATTAAGACCACCTCAATATTAACACCACCCCAGTATTAAGACCACCTCAGTATTAAGACCACCTCAATATTAAGACCTACTCAATATTAAGACCACCTCAATATTAACACCAACTTAATATTAAGACCACCTCAATATTAACACCACCCCAATATTAAGACCACCTCAATATTAACACCACCCCAGTATTAAGACCACCTCAGTATTAAGACCACCTAAATATTAAGACCACCTCAGTATTAAGACCACCTAAATATTAAGACCACCTCAGTATTAAGACCACCTAAATATTAACACCACCTCAGTATTAAGACCACCTCAGTATTAACACCATCCCAATATTAAGACCACCTCAATATTAACACCATCCCAATATTAAGACCACATCAATATTAACACCACCCCAATATTAACACCACCCCAGTATTAACACCACCTCAATATTAACACCACCCCAGTATTAACACCACCCCAGTATTAACACCACCTCAATATTAACACCATCTCAATATTAAGACCACCCCAGTATTAACACCACCCCAGTATTAACCCCACCCCAATATTAACACCACCCCAGTTTTAACACCACCTCAATATTAACACCATCCCAGTATAAACACTACCCCAATATTAACACCACCCCAATATTAACACCACCTCAATATTAACACCACCCCAGTATTAACACTACCCCAATATTAACACCACCCCAATATTAACACCACCCCAGTATTAACACCACCCCAGTATTAACACCATCTCAATATTAACACCACCTCAGTATTAAAGTCACCTCAGTATTAACACCACCCCAGTATTAACACCACCCCAGTATTAACACCACCTCAATATTAACACCACATCAATATTAACACTAGCTCAGTATTAAGACCACCTCAGTATTAAAGTCACCTCAGTATTAACACCACCTCAATATTAACACCACATCAATATTAACACCACCCCAGTATTAACACCACCCCAGTTTTAACACCACCTCAATATTAACACCACCCCAGTATTAACACTACCCCAATATTAACACCACCCCAGTATTAACACCATCTCAGTATTAACACCACCTCAATATTAACACCACATCAATATTAACACTAGCTCAGTATTAAGACCACCTCAGTATTAAAGTCACCTCAGTATTAACACCACCTCAATATTAACACCACATCAATATTAACACTACCCCAGTATTAAGACCACCCCAGTATTAACACTACCCCAATATTAACACCACCTCAATATTAACACCACATCAATATTAACACTACCCCAGTATTAAGACCACCCCAGTATTAACACCTCCCCAGTATTAACACTACCCCAATATTAACACTACCCCAATATTAACACCACCCCAGTATTAACACCACCTTAATATTAACACCACCCCAGTATTAACACTACCCCAATTTTAAGACCACATCAATATTAAGACCACCTAAATATTAAGACCTACTCAATATTAAGACCACCTCAATATTAACACCTACTCAATATTAAGACCACCTCAATATTAACACCACCCCAATATTAACACCACCCCAGTATTAACACTACCCCAATATTAACACCACCTCAATATCAACACCACCTCAATATTAACACCACCCCAGTATTAACACTACCCCAATATTAACACTACCCCAATATTAACACCATCTCAATATTAACACCACCCCAGTATTAACACTACCCCAATATTAACACTACCCCAATATTAAGACCACATCAATATTAACACCACCCCAGTATTAAGACCACCTCAGTATTAAGATCATCTCAGTATTAGCACCACCTCAGTATTAAGACCACCTCAATATTAAGACCTACTCAATATTAAGACCACCTAAATATTTACACCACCCCAATATTAACACCACCCCAGTATTAACACCACCTCAATATTAACACCACCCCAGTATTAGGACCACCTCAGTATTAACACCACCTCAATATTAACACCACCTCAATATTAACACCACCTCAATATTAACACCACCTCAGTATTAAGACCACCTCAGTATTAACACCATCCCAGTATTAACACCACCTCAATATTAAGACCACCTCAGTATTAACACCACCTCAATATTAACACCATCCCAGTATTAACACCACCTCAATATAAAGACCACCTCAGTATTAACACCATCCCAGTATTAACACCACCTCAATATTAAGACCACCTCAGTATTAACACCACCTCAATATTAACACCATCCCAGTATTAACACCACCTCAATATTAAGACCACCTCAGTATTAACACCACCTCAATATTAACACCACCTCAGTATTGAGACCACCTCAGTATTAACACCACCTCAATATTAAGACCACCTCAGTATTAACACCACCTCAATATTAACACCACCTCAGTATTAAGACCACCTCAGTATTAAGACCACCCCAATATTAACACCACCTCAGTATTAAGACCACCTCAGTATTAACACCACCTCAATATTAACACCACATCAATATTAACACTACCTCAGTATTAAGACCACCTCAGTATTAACACCACCTCAGTATTAAGACCACCTCAGTATTAAGACCACCTCAATATTAACACCACATCAATATTAACACCACCTCAGTATTAAGACCACCTCAGTATTAACACCACCTCAATTTTAACACCACTCCAATATTAACAGCACCTCAATATTAAGACCAGTTTTCAAGGGTCCAAAGGCTGGTCTTATGATTGAGGTTTCACTCTATAATTAACTTTGTATTTATCTATTTAACGCCATCTTTGTCAACATTTTTTCACTTGTGTAATAAAGGCATTTTCCTGAAATTAATTATCGATCAATAACTTGCCCCCCTAACGCCAGCTGAAAACTACCCCACATGAATCAGAGGGGGTTGGGGGCAAAAATGACCGAAGCCAAATGTCACGAACGGAAATAACCTGTCCCGCCTGGGTGACAGCCCAGTGTTCTACCAACTGAGCAAAATGGATGGACTCGTATGTTTGATATAAATGCTTACACAAATTTACATTCAGGCATGCGGACTGAATTCTCTTATTTAGCAATGGTATCGCAAAGTAATAATACTAACGAAAGAAATGAATTTGTTCTTATTCAATTAATTTGATGTCGAAATTTTACATAAGATTCCGGTTAAACTGCAATTCAATATATATAACCATATTGCAACGTATTTTGACAGGTTTGCTAAAGCAACCATTTTTTTGGGGAATAAGCACACACACACACAAAGATTCAAACTTCACAATTGTTTGTTGCAGGAAACATAAACATGTCCAGTTATATATGATTTTTATCTGACTTTTCTTGTCGTCCAATTGACGTTGGTTCATTCAGGCAAAACGGAAAATTCAACCGCTTCATCATTTCACAGGCTGAGTTAAAACATTTTTTGGTTTAATGTCACCGCCCTATAGTCATTATCCTGAGAAAAAATGGTTCGAATTTCGATATGCAACATTATTTAGCATGCTTTGATATTTATTAGATATGTTGATGCGAAT
Source organism: Mactromeris polynyma (assembly GCA_032209605.1). Lineage (NCBI taxonomy): Eukaryota > Metazoa > Mollusca > Bivalvia > Venerida > Mactridae > Mactromeris > Mactromeris polynyma. Next base: position 4,613,460 of record JASFXZ010000014.1, read on the forward strand.
TAAAGTATATTAAAACCTCACATAAGACCACCTCATTAATAAGACCACCTCACTATTCATAACACTCTTTTTAAGTTCCTTTTCATTGTTTTTATTTTTATTCAACCTCAATATTAAGACCACCTCAATATTAAGACCACCTCAATATTAAGACCACCTCAATATTAAGACCACCTCAATATTAAGACCACCTCAATATTAAGACCACCTCAATATTAAAACCACCTCAATATTAAGATCACCTCAATATTAAGACCACCTCAATATTAAGATCACCTCAATATTAAGATCACCTCAATATTAAGACCACCTCAATATTAAGATCACCTCAATATAAAGACCACCTCAATATTAAGATCACCTCAATATTAAGACCACCTCAATATTAAGATCACCTCAATATAAAGACCACCTCAATATTAAGATCACCTCAATATTAAGATCACCTCAATATTAAGATCACCTCAATATAAAGACCACCTCAATATTAAGATCACCTCAATATTAAGATCACCTCAATATTAAAATCACCTCAATATAAAGACCACCTCAATATTAAGATCACCTCAATATTAAGATCACCTCAATATTAAGATCACCTCAATATAAAGATCAGCTTTCAAGGATGGTATGGAGGTTTTACTGAATGTTTCTTCTTCTGTCTTCGTATCTCATATTTAACATCGTTAATTATAGTTTTAGTTTGCTTTTCCCCAATAGAAACATAACGGGGAACTTGTAGTCGAGGGATAAAGCACCTGCCTTCTGATCCGAAGGTCGTGAGTTACAGCTTCGTTTGGTGTGGGTTTGATCATAAACTGTATGGTGAGTTCGAGCATTGCTTTGAGCGGGGTTTGATCATAAACTGTATGGTGAGTTCGAGCATTGCTTTGAGCGGGGTTTGATCATAAACTGTATGGTGAGTTCGAGCATTGCTTTGAGCGGGGTTTGATCATAAACTGTATGGTGAGTTCGAGCATTGCTTTGAGCGGGGTTTGATCATAAACTGTATGGTGAGTTCGAGCATTGCTTTGAGCGGGGTTTGATCATAAACTGTATGGTGAGTTCGAGCATTGCTTTGAGCGGGGTTTGATCATAAACTGTATGGTGAGTTCGAGCATTGCTTTGAGCGGGGTTTGATCATAAACTGTATGGTGAGTTCGAGCATTGCTTTGAGCGGGGTTTGATCATAAACTGTATGGTGAGTTCGAGCATTGCTTTGAGCGGGGTTTGATCATAAACTGTATGGTGAGTTCGAGCATTGCTTTGAGCGGGGTTTGATCATAAACTGTATGGTGAGTTCGAGCATTGCTTTGAGCGGGGTTTGATCATAAACTGTATGGTGAGTTCGAGCATTGCTTTGAGCGGGGTTTGATCATAAACTGTATGGTGAGTTCGAGCATTGCTTTGAGCGGGGTTTGATCATAAACTGTATGGTGAGTTCGAGCATTGCTTTGAGCGGGGTTTGATCATAAACTGTATGGTGAGTTCGAGCATTGCTTTGAGCGGGGTTTGATCATAAACTGTATGGTGAGTTCGAGCATTGCTTTGAGCGGGGTTTGATCATAAACTGTATGGTGAGTTCGAGCATTGCTTTGAGCGGGGTTTGATCATAAACTGTATGGTGAGTTCGAGCATTGCTTTGAGCGGGGTTTGATCATAAACTGTATGGTAAGTTCGAGCATTGCTTTGAGCGGGGTTTGATCATAAACTGTATGGTGAGTTCGAGCATTGCTTTGAGCGGGGTTTGATCATAAACTGTATGGTGAGTTCGAGCATTGCTTTGAGCGGGGTTTGATCATAAACTGTATGGTGAGTTCGAGCATTGCTTTGAGCGGGGTTTGATCATAAACTGTATGGTGAGTTCGAGCATTGCTTTGAGCGGGGTTTGATCATAAACTGTATGGTGAGTTCGAGCATTGCTTTGAGTGGGGTTTGATCATAAACTGTATGGTGAGTTCGAGCATTGCTTTGAGCGGGGTTTGATCATAAACTGTATGGTGAGTTCGAGCATTGCTTTGAGTGGGGTTTGATCATAAACTGTATGGTGAGTTCGAGCATTGCTTTGAGTGGGGTTTGATCATAAACTGTATGGTGAGTTCGAGCATTGCTTTGAGTGGGGTTTGATCATAAACTGTATGGTGAGTTCGAGCATTGCTTTGAGCGGGGTTTGATCATAAACTGTATGGTGAGTTCGAGCATTGCTTTGAGCGGGGTTTGATCACTAACTACACAATCCTTCAATTTGTCGCAATAACTGGTTAGTAACCCAGAAGCAGTCATCTAGTGTGCCCAGTATGAGTTGTAAGAACTTGTTTCACAATCGATGTAAAATAAATCAGTTTAAATTAAACAAGGCGTATATTGGTTAATGCCAATTACAAAACCAGACGATGCTGGTAACATATGAACACATTTCAACCGTCCAATATGTTTCGTACTTAGAAACACACCGTGTTAATGATTTGGCCTTCTTGACTGATCGAAGAAACGACATCGTAAGTAATGGTGAGAAAAATACAAATAAATGTACAACAGTCAATTCGTCACATACGTCATGAGGGCGTCTACATGTTTATAACCCATCGCTCTTAAACCTGTCGCAAACATACACTGAAGAAGTCTTTAGTTGATGATGTATTTACACATTTTAGCATATCAACCGTTACGTTATACAAATGTGTTTTAATCGTTTATCTTTCTTGATGACACGTACTCATTGGACGCAAAAAAATACAAATAATTTACTGCAGTTTGTTACAACAAGCGTTCCTGTATTTATTGTAATGCTTATTATTTAGAAGACGAATTTCATTTCCAACTTGTATAACATTATTATGCAGATATTAGGAAGATATGATAAACTCTGTGCAAGGCCCAGTGTTGATCAATGTATTCTGATTTTAAATTCTGAAGATAAGAACATCTGATTTAATCTAGCATGTTGGATTAAAACGCCACTGTCTTATAGAGCGTCTATTACACACAATCATACGAGTACTTATACATGTAGTTTTCATTTTTGTAGTGTGTATTATTAATTATCAATATCATTTTTGTATAGGGAAAAAATAGGGGGGAAATGTGACATTTTATAGCCTTGAAATAAAATATTGGAGTGGTTAATTATAAATTGACTTTTTAATCTGTAAAGGTGTAAAATTTAAAACACGATTTCAATTAATACATTTTTTTATAATGATATTGTTTAACTTGATATTTAAAAGTGAAAATATGATATTAATATTGTAATACAGATGTTACAGTTATTTAGACAAATAGCCTGCATAACTTATGTAATGTAAATTTTAAACCAACTAGGTTTGATATTCGTTTTATAAGTTTTATAGCGTTTTTCGAGAAAAGAGACGAAAGAGAGATCATTCAATGAATAATATACACTAAATACTTTTCGTATGCATAATTTCACTTCAATAGTAAGACAACGTAGCTTGATGATTTTTGCAAAAATGATAAAACTTATCACTTATACCAAATACCTAAATACCATTTATTTAGGTCTTTGCTTATACTTATTCAAACAACAGGCGTGAATGTTATACATATTGTCCGGCGTACACACTTGAACATAATATATCACAATTATTTCAATTAGATATTATCACCAATGCACATATGATGACGGTATAAATAATTGCATTCCATCGTCAAAATACAAGATCATGTTTTTAAATGTAACATACAAAATAAGTAGTTGTATTTTTTCAGTGTCACTATAATTTGTGTTGAAAAAAGACAAATGTAGCTTTGCGATGCTAGAAAGCTAAGTAGCTACCATCTGCAAAAAAACAAGACAAAACCTTATGGTGCATAATTCAATTTTAAATTATTTGTTTCGAAAGAGGCTACAATATAAGTGTCATAAATGTGTAATACATTCTGATAAATTAGTACAGCCCGGGGCAATTTCATTATGCTGATTAAACACAGCGGGGTGGCTATTCAAGGCGCGAACGAATATCGACCCTGTATCGATTTTTTATCCGTGACGAATTCCCCGCGATCGATGTCTAAGGGAGACAATTCAATTAGTCTCGCACCTTGGAGAATCAGGGATAATCAAGGGAGACTATATATAAAATTCTTAAATATTTCTGGCAATGGTGTATTATTATCATTATCATTTTTATATTGTGTAGTATTATCATCATCATTTTCTTAGTTGATGTACTGTAGTACGAATACAAAACTGTTCTATTATGTCCTGTTAATGTTACACCTATCTTTTTAACCAGCGCGCTAAGCGCGCCTGGTTTTAGTACTCATACAGTTTTCCAACACTGCCACCCTAAATAGTCCGTTTTCAGTCACACCGCACAACTGTAGAAAAAAAGTCAAATAGTCCCACTTTTTCGATGATACTACACGCGCTATAAGATAACACAAAGGCTTTTTGCTTTGTTTTCTTTCGAAAATAGTTTATTCATAAATACTTTTATAATTATATTATTGTATTGTATGTTCGGGAATGTTCATGTAGTTTTTTGTGCATGTGTATATACGCGTTTTGGCGGTGACCCCATAACTCAGGAAAAAAACCAAAGCAACAAGAAATAGTCCGACGATTCCAATGATGAAACATAACACATCGGCAGTTTGTTTTGTTTTTTATAAAGAATATCATTTTTTCAATATATTTTTTAAAAATGTATTGTATGGGGAATGTTGACATAATTGTAAGTGTGTATGAATATAGCGTCGGTCCGTCGGTCGTGTTCTCATGGCAGCCATTGAAGTAGTCGTTATTTAGTGTCTCACTACTGATTCTTGAAAGATCAACGGTAAGTGTATTTTCGATTTGTATCTGTTGTATTACATGTTCGCCTCCTATTATATAATGTGAACTACTGTATTATTATTGTTTATGTGTTAGTGTCTACTGTTTATATTAAATTGCGTCGGTTGAGGCCTATATATCTTGTATCGGATGATGTACATGCGCTTCTTGCGTAGTTATCCGCCATTTTGTTTCATTTTATAAACATCCTGTATTATGTCTGGAATTTTCATTATAAACGTGGGTGATTATAGTCTTATATAGCGTACGGTTATGATATTTTATTTATATAATTGTGTTGTAAAGCGAAGGCAGGAAATATCATTGCATCGTCGGTATTACCCGATACGGGGTTATTATTAAATTGTATCGTTTGACTTCCAGGCTTTTTATTATGCAACTTGGTTATATTTATTGCATGTGCTCTGTATAAATAAGAATATTATTATTTTTGGCCGATACATGGTTATTACAATACTTCGGAGCGATTTTGTATGTTTATAATTGTAGTTGCAACGATATAATTACTGACCTACTTATTTTGTTGATTCGGCCCCGTGTCATTTCGCACTTTACTATCTTCTATAAATACAATACCGGTGTACACAAAACGTTTTTATCAAGATTTTTATTTGTCTGGGAAGCTGATCTTTAAATATGTGCTGTTAATTGGTGGAACATCTGACCTAGCTATTGTTGATTTGGTTTCTTTTCCAGTGCACTGCACACACATTAGGTATTTTCATTCTCTGTGATTCATTGGTACACACCCATAAATATCTGTATTATAGCGCTTATACAATTGTATTTACAACCAAATAATTATTGACTTACTTATTTGTTGATTCTGTCATATATTCTTCGGAACTATTTACAAACACTACATATTGGGGATTTGGACATCATTACATGTATTACGAAAAATTGCACTGGTGCAGCGAGTGATTCTATACAACTCCCTTGATTACCCACTCAGTATGCTAACCATTATACCACTACAACTTACCTTCTAATGTTCTGATAAAGAAGCATGCTTGAAAACTCTTATATTAATATGTTGTTTTGTTATTTTATTTTCAGATGTCAATAGAACAACTTTTTACCAATAGAGGGACTGGACCCTACTCGAAGCCTTTGAAGGTGAAAGTGGTCATTACAGGCGAGATCGTCTCATACCGTGATGGGAGAAACAATGACAGGCAATCACTGAACGTGGCCATTGCGGACTCAGAAAGATGTATACGGGGTGTTGTGTATGATCCCCTGAAATTTGCAAAATTCTGGGAAGGGAACTCCCTAGTTCTGAGAGATATAATTCGTAAGACGGATGACAATAATCATGCCATTGTCATCACGAAAAATACAAAAGTCTTTATAACTACGGATATTGACGTGCCGGACTACCTGGTAGAAGCGGGGAGGAAGATCATATACCCACCACCAGCAGATGTGGTACCAATTGCAGAGGCTGTGAGATCCCCACCCAGGGCAAGAGTGTCCGTTACCGAGAAAATTGTACAGGTTAGTTTTCATTCTTGTTCTGTTAATTACAAACAACAGGTGAAGGTAAATACACATTCACTAAAAATGTTAGTTAAGTTCCATTCAACCGCTCTCCACACTTTAGCAGCAACATTCACACACATAAAGCTCCATCATGTAAAGTCCAAAAAAAACCATCCCTATGAAGTTAAGACTTGCAAATGTATACTGTCTTTGGTTATCCGTTAATATGGACACCTTGGTTTTTATGTCTCCTGTTTTTATGTATTCAGTAATTTAAAGAAAAATAAGTTCAGTCAGTTAACAGACTGTCCAATGATTTTTTGAGAGATATATGTCTATCCTACTGATAAATGAATGTTGCTTGTTTTGCTTGTTTCGCTTCTTTGTTTGATGTTTACATTATTTGTGTGTGTGTTAATGGATAATGTCCTATTATTTTCACTGCTATACCAACATAAACATTGTTGCTACCTGACTATGGACAGGTGATAATTTTTGATATTTATGCACCTTTTATTATTGGTTGTATATAGCAAAATTTAAACAGATTATTGTCACACAGCAGGTTATACATGTTATGGTTATTACTGATAGCTTTATCATGATTTTATATTAAAATTAGCATATTTTAATTGCTGTTAGGATTGAAAACTGCCAACTGTTATTGTAATATCATTGTCTTACACATTTAACCAAATAGTATCACAACGCACACTTGTTGTTTGTTTTTTATTGTACTTTAGCATACAGTTTTGAACACAATGGCCACCAATCTAGACATGTGATTACAAGGTAGTGTTCACCAATATTAGACTTAATACAATCGCTTTGTGTTTAATTACAGGAGGAGGAGACAAAAACCCTCAGTGTCCGGGGGGAGAGTGTGAACCTCAAATCAATCCATTTGGAAGATGGTAGTTTAAAGGTCCGGGTGGCCCTATGGAGGGAGGCCTCATCTGTTGAATGTAGGCCAGGGGATCATGTAACAATAACAGATGTTACTACCAACATTTATCAGGGCGAGACAAGCCTACAGACTACAGTACGCTCTGAGATCAAGGTAATACAGTTATGAATTTAAAACTTATTAGACTAACTCTGTGTGCATTTACATCACATATCATATGAAAAATCCCTTAGTATTTATATATTCACTTGAATACAGAAGGCAGTTGTATGGTATTCACACTGTTTATGCCACTAAGGGACTATTGTACTGCTTGCAATACTTCAGACACTTTTTGTTTCTGGTGTTGTTGTTTCTTGTTTTTCTTCGACTCTAGAACAAATTTTACAAGTAATACTTTAATGGAATATCCACTATCAATTGAAAATGTGTAGCCCACAAAATGCCTTGACTCACATTTTTTTCTAGTTTGAATGCAAACTAACATGTGTAGGATGTTAGCCATGATGGTATTTTGTAAAATATATTAGAATTAGTACCTTGGGAACATTTAGAAATTGAATATTACAAATCAGCATAAACCAGGAAAAAGAAATATTTTGCCAGCAAAACACATTTTGCTAGATGCAGCCAACCTAATATATGTAACCAAACACTGTATGGAACTTGGTATTACAGCGTATGTTTCTTATTCAGTAATATTTTTGGTTTGTTCTAATCCTTTACATTTTTATAATTGTAGAAGACTGATACACCAACAGTTGTGTCCAGGGTGTTGGTTGTTGGTGTTTCTGTTGAAGAGAGTGAAACAGAGCTGCTAATAGATGATGACAGCATCATCCCTGTGCCAAGTGAGCTGCTGGCTGCTGCTGTAAGCAGTGATGGGCCGGTCGACATTGAGATGCTTACAGCTGCTGGACCACTCACCCTGGTGATAACTTGCAAGGGTAGCGAAGTTTTGTACATTGGTTTGGATGAGTGAAAATATTGTAAACATATGATTGTTTTACATTTGTTGCAGTATTATTTGGGAATAGGGTATTATGCACAAATTTGGAGATTTTTATTGCTTATTTTATAAATATACTAATGTACTATTTCCATATACAATTTTTCTATGCCATTCTCATTGGTTTCTTTTGTTATAAATGTTCATGTACTGTTAACAACTTAATATAAATAATATTCTTGTGTAAGCTTTTCTATTTGTTATACAAATCAAAATTTTGCTATCTTGATACCTTTTTCAGTTTATACCAAGTCTATTATTTCTACCCATTACTATTGATCTGGAATCTATAATATGTACTATTTGCACAAATAATGTTTACCATGCCATTGATCTTGGTACTCCAAGTGCAAAAACATTAGATACAAGAGCAAATGTTGTATCTAGTCTCATTATGTAATGTGCCCTATAACTGAATACGCTTTTTGTAAATAAACATTGTTGTGTTCATTTTTTTATGATGATTATGTCCTATTTTACTTAGTTTTACATGTTTTTTTATGTCCGTATATATCTCTCATTGGAACATTACAATGATTTGCTAGATGCATAGTCAACCCTATTTACATTATTATACATGCATTATTTATTTTACCTAAACAAAAACTAAGCACCCTGTTACACTTACATCTACTGCCATAATGTAATGTGTCCTGCAACCGTATATTCTCTTTGTAAATAATTAATGTTGTGTACAATTCTTCCTATCGGTTATGTCTTACTTTACATATAAAGGATGTTTATACAACGTTTTACATGTTTTTTTATGTTCTATGTATATATTTCTCATAGGAACATTTCAATGATTTGCTATATGCATAGTATTATTAACATTATGTTACTTGTATTATTTAAAGCATACAATATTTAATGCTCTATTTTCATAGAATGGCTTCATAATTGTTACTGAAACACACAAATATTTGGTATTTGTTTTTAAATATAATTAAACAAGCACACTTCATTTGTAATAATTTTCTAGTGCAGATATCAGTATTTACTGATGTCAGAAACGTCACATTTTGCAGTCAGTAATAATATTGTCTATATGCCTTATGGTTATTCCCCTGACGTATGTCATGCCAAGATAAATACGAAATATACTTCTTATATAGGGAAAGTAAACTAGAACAGGCTAACAAGATTTTTTTATAAATGATGGAACCAAAATTATAAAAAACAAGATTATCCATGCACATACAATGTTTTTCAGAATGTATCTATGCATAATGCTTTTTTATAAAACCTTGTTGGCATGTGGTAGATTTGTTCATTATCTATATATCCAAGTGTTTCTATATCAAAATTAGGCAAAGCTAATACAGCTGTTTTCTACAGCATATATTGCCTTAACATTGGTGTGCATAATATTGTTGACTAGAGTTTTCCAATGTTTTGTATATTTTCCATTTATATGTGTCTCAGTGTTTGTTTATATGGAGTAACGTTAGTAGTTTATGAACAAAACTAGTGTTCCTGCTAATCACGCTACACATCATGACATAACAAATCCCGCCAAATGCTATGTATGAATACACTTACATTTTTATAATGTACTAAATTTAGAACTTTTTAAAAGCTATAACATTACGAAATGTAAAAAGTTAAAAATGTATGATAAGTCTGTAAGCCGGTTTTCTTGTGGTGCTTCTCATATGTAAACCCTAGATGTGTCATGCTAACATGGTTATATGCTTTCATTTATATACATTAGATACTTATGTTTATTGATTGTGGGTAAACAAATATTAGGTACAGCCAGGACTTTGTAACCATCAGTGTCGTATTGCTATGAATTTGCAAGCATAAACCATTTTTTATCATTTTTATTAGACCAATTTATGAAGCAATCCTAATAGTTAGTTCCCACAATTACAATATTTACCTCTCTTGTTTTGGATTGTTGGCCAAATTGATAGGCAAATTATCATAAAGTTTATAGGGAGTATGAAGTAAATGATGCTAAACTAACCAGATATTTAAAAAAAACATTGTTGTACAAAATGTGTTTGTCACATGCATACTCTCTCTATATTTTCCCAATTATTCTATACATGGAAATTAACCATATATGAGCTCAACAGTTTGACCTATAAAAATGGCTATGAACAAGACGTGTATTTTGTACAAGTGGGAACAATCTATTGTTGTTGTTTAGTGTACATTATTATGTTTTACTTTTTATTGATGATCTCAGTTATTTTTAATAAAAGTTTAGAAATTTTACACACTGTTGTTGCCTATCTTGTGTTGAATATACAATTGTTACTGTTTATAAGCCATCAGTGGGATCATAGCTAACGTGACGAATGTATATGTCACGTCTCACAAACTCCACTACTACTGATATGCAGTAAAAATAGCACTAATAGATTTGTGTTTGAATTTTGTTCAGTTAATGCCTTTCCGACAGGTATGATCATTTATTAGTCAATACATGATCTACCTAGGTTCAATAAGAAGTGTTTCGTCAGTTTTACTGCAAGCAACAGACAGCTTCCACACTTAAAAGTAAGCAGTGTGGAGCTTGTCATCTTGGAAAGATGAAAATTTACAACTGGGTAGGCCTGAACATGTCACAAACCCATGACCTACAGATGGGTATTCTAGCATGCTACCAACTGCGCTAGCCATGCCTGTTTAAGTCCAAGTGGATGTTACATGTTATGATTTCCAAGGAATACTACAATGATATGGTAACAATATGGACGCATTTAATGCAATATTGTCTTAATCTGAATACGGTACGTCTCAGGTGAGAGTATGGATATGACAAATGCAATCCGAACTAGTAAGGCAAGGTACTACACCTATGGTTATAATTAGTTGACTTAGTACAGGGTTCTATAAGGTTTGGTTAACACCCAATCAACAGCTTGGATCATCTACACAGGATCTCAATAACCAGTACATTCCTTGGTTTCACTGCAAGCGATTGTAGGCTTCCCACTTATGTCAGCAGTGGGAGGTAAATGATTCAAAAAGGTTCCTTGACCAGATCACCCCCATGACTAGCTATATACATGCAAAAAAGAAGAGTGGTGTGCATTGTGCATCTGTCTGTTAACATATGTTTGGTTTATTGGATGCAATTAGATCCAAATTATGATGTATCTAAGTTTTTTTGTTTTTTTTTCGAAAATCAGCAAGATACCTCCCTACAACACTAGGAAATAAAATATTTGTCCATCGGGCCTATAATTAAGTTTCTGAACACAGTTGTGCTCACAATTTCCTACCTTTGTAATTACACCTTAGCAAACAAGGAATGCTTGGAAATGCACACTATCCATGCCTCACATTCCGTATACATTACACTACACCTATATATAGACATATATTATGTTACAACGCGCTGGTTTTCAGGACTCTCAGTCCTTTGATTTTAAATTTAATAACCATGTAACACCATCTTTCTAACTGGGTCTAGCTGATTGTTTCTTTAATGACTCCGGCTGATTATTCACCGAGCGTTTAATGCATAGGTCAGTAACTTGACCTGTAGTAACCATGGTTGTGACGTCTAGTGGTATAATTTGATTTGTCAATGCTGAGACAACGTCCAACATGGTATTAACGTCATAAACTGCAATAAATCACCGTCTGTCACTGGAAATAGAATAGTTTAACAATAATGCGTATATATAGCAAGTTTGTATAGAAATTGTCTCATTATTATGTTTTGTACAGCAATTATTCTCTGGTACATTGCATTCTTACCTCCTTCATAGACACGTGTAATATATCATGACATACTGTACAAGAAATGCAATGATGCAAAGCATCCAAGGGCGCCGCAAAACTGGTGCACAATGTTTTGGAATAGCGTAATGGCGGGAAAATGTTTTGGAATAGTCCATTTTCATACTATCATTCGCGTGTATTTCCTTTTAAACACCGTAACTTGCATAAATATCCACAAGTACCAATGTGTTAATATTGATATAATTAAATTGAAAATGAAGTTTTTTATAATTAATTATTTTTTATTTAATCTTCGACACCAAACACACCTAACACACATGCTGTTTATGTAGAATCGTCCGTTTTGGAATAGTCCATTTTCACACTATCATTGGTGTGTATTTCCTTTTTAACACCGTAACTTGCATGAATATCCACGTTACAAGTACCACTGTGTTAATATTGATTTAAGTAAAGTGAAAATGAAGATTTTTGTAATTATTATTTTTTATTTTATCTTCGACACATAACACACATGCTGTTTATGTAGAATCGTCCTATTTTTCGGGGATCAGCAAGTATTTATCATAAACATATCGTTTTAACTTTGTAAAAGACATTTATATTCGACAATACCAATGCATTAAAAATATTTTATTTCTAAATCATAAAAATACAAAAAGTAACGTGTAATATTTACTGCAGTTTAACCCTTAATAAAAAAATACCATAGTCTCAAAAAATTCGTGATTCCATTAAAGGGCGGCGCCAATAAGTACTAAAGTTTGCGAGATGGAAAAGAGAATGCACACAATTGGCAAACAGTTTCCACAGCGTAAATTTCCACATCCACTGATGTATACTTTTCCTTCGAAACCGTATAGCCGCTACTTGGAGTCTGGCACTCCATGCCCCTTTGCCATTATGATGGTGGTTCTATAAATGATGACAAATGAAATTCGGCCTGCGCTTATCGGCGCCGATAGGATTTTATATTACGTACCATCCATAGGTTGATTGAAGCTGTTATATTTCAGGATTTCAAAACCCTTAATAAATCAATGCAAACTCTAAACATAAGACCACATTGATAATTTACCGCGCAAACTTAGTATATTATTAGTTATACAGGTTGTTGACAGGGTATATGGGGGAATATAACCAGTTTGTGTGCCATATAACCCGAGGCGTTAGCCGAGGGTTATATGAATCGCAGACTGGTTATATTCCCCCATATACCCTGTCAACAACCTGTATAACGAATTTATAATACTGCAATTCCATGTTTTCATACGAATTTAGTTAAACAAGCAATGTTTCGATGCCTAGCTCTCTATATCTAATAATTAGATCTGTGTATTTTTGGTGTTTTTGGTTCATAAAATTGTTTAGAGTATTTTAGTTTTGTAAAATATCAGTTATTAAAACGTATTCCTTTAAAAATATATCGGGAATTACTTGTTGTAGATCAAATTTCTTTTATTTCACTCACACGTTATAATGCCTGAAAATTAATTGCATTACCCCGTAAGGTACCTCAATACACATGGTTAAGCGCGCGCTTGCACTCTAATTTTTATTTTCAAGCGTCTGATCTCATGGACTTTATCGAACTGAATTTGGCTCAAACCTTTAAAAATCTATCGTTTTGAATAATAATACTAGCACACATGTACTCTGTTCAATATTTATTGAATCATGTGTGAAAATCAATTGTCAATTTCAAGTAACTTGCGGACATCAAGAGATGAAAGTTTTCGAGTCGAGCTGTCAGCGAAAATTGTCGCGAGGCGCATGAAGGGAAAAACGTCATATACCCTGTCAGCGCCGTGTATATTGAATCCTATACGCGAGCCTTTAACCAATGAAATTACTGGATTTTTCTTTGCAGTATTATAATGGTTGTTGTAGACAGTATGCAAGTTGATTTATTCAGTATATTGGTTGTTGTAGTCGGTATGCAAGTTGCTTTACTCAGTATATTGGTTGTTGTAGACAGTATGCAAGTTGCTTTACTCAGTATATTGGTTGTTGTAGACAGTATGGAAGTTGCTTTACTCAGTATATTGGTTGTTGTAGACAGTATGGAAGTTGCTTTACTCAGTATATTGGTTGTTGTAGACAGTATGGAAGTTGCTTTACTCAGTATATTGGTTGTTGTAGACAGTATGCAAGTTGCTTTACACAGTATATTGGCTGTTTAAGACATTATGCAAGATGCTTAACTCAGTATATCGGTTGTTGTAGACAGTATGCAAGCTACTTCCCTCAATATATTGGTTGCTGTAGACAATATGCAAGTTGCTTTACTCAGTATATTCGAGTTTGTAGACAGTCTGCAAGTTGCTTTACTCAGTATATTCGAGTTTGTAGACAGTCTGCAAGTTCTTTGACTGAGAAAATTGGTTGTTGTAGACAGTATGCAAGTTGCTTTACTCAGTATATTGGTTGTTGTAGACAATATGCAAGTTCTTTGACTCCGTATATTGGTTGTTGTGGACAGAATGCAAGTTGCTTTACTCAGTATAATGGTTGTTGTAGACAGTATGCAAGTTCTTTGACTCCGTATATTGGTTTTTGTAGACAGTTTGCAAGTTGCTTTACTTGCATACTGTCTACTACAACCAATATACTTAGTAACGCAACTTGCATACTGTCCACTGCAACCAATATACTGAGTAACGCTACTTGCATACTGTCCACTGCAACCAATATACTGAGTAACGCAACTTGCATACTGTCCACTGCAACCAATATACTGAGTAACGCAACTTGCATACTGTCCACTGCAACCAATATACTGAGTAACGCAACTTGCATACTGTCCACTGCAACCAATATACTGAGTAACGCAACTTGCATACTGTCCACTGCAACCAATATACTGAGTAACGCATCTTGCATACTGTCCACTGCAACCAATATACTGAGTAAAGCAACTTGCCTACTGCCTACAAAAACCAATATACTGAGTAAATCAACTTGCATACTTACCCCAGCTACCCATGTACAGAATAAATTCCTTCATACTGAGTTTTGATACCCATGTATTAAAACAACTTGTAAACTGACTACAGCCACCCATTTTCTGAATAAAGCGATATGCATTCTGAATACAGTGACCTGGATACTGAATAAAGCTACCTTCATACTGAGTATAGCTACCCATATTCTGAGTAAAGCAGCAGGCAAACTGATTATTTCGGCACGGAGCCTACTGGGATCGAACCTTCGACTTTCCGCTTTCAATGTAGACGATTCGTATGAAATATACTAAGTAAATTATCAATGTGGTCTTATGTTTGGTTGCAGTGGACAGTACGCAAGTTGCTTTACTCAGAATATTCGTTGTAGTAGACAGTATGGAAATTGCTTCATTCAGTATATTGGTTGTTGTAGACAGTATGCATGATGCGTTACTCAGTATATTGGTTATTGTAGTCAGGACGCAAGTTGATTTACACAGTATATTGGTTGTTGTAGACCGTATGCAAGTTAATTTACTCAGTATATTGGTTGCAGTGGACAGTATGCTAGTTGCTTCTCTCAGAATATTCGTTGTAGTAGACAGTATGGAAGTTGCTTCACTAAGTATATTGGTTGTTGTAGACAGTATGCAAGTTACCTCCCTCAATATATTGGTTGTTGTAGACAGTATGCGAGTTGCTTTACTCAGTATATTGGTTGTTGTAGACATTATGCAAGTTGATTTATTCAGTAAATTGGTTGTTGTAGAGAGTATGCAAGTTCTTTGACTCAGTATATTGGTTGTTGTAGACAGTATGCAAGTTGATTTATTCAGTATATTGGTTGTTGTAGAGAGTATGCAAGGTCTTTGATTCAGTATATTGGTTGTTGTTGACAGTATGCAAGTTGATTTATTCAGTATATTGGTTGTTGTAGAGAGTATGCAAGGTCTTTGATTCAGTATATTGGTTGTTGTTGACATTATGCAAGTTGATTTATTCAGTATATTGGTTGTTGTAGAGAGTATGCAAGTTGATTTATTCAGTATATTGGTTGTTGTAGACATTATGCAAGTTGATTTATTCAGTATATTGGTTGTTGTAGACAGTATGCAAGTTGATTTATTCAGTATATTGGTTGTTGTAGACAGTATGCAAGGTCTTTGATTCAGTATATTGGTTGTTGTTGACATTATGCAAGTTGATTTATTCAGTATATTGGTTGTTGTTGACATTATGCAAGTTGATTTATTCAGTATATTGGTTGTTGTAGACAGTATGCAAGTTGATTTATTCAGTATATTGGTTGTTGTAGAGAGTATGCAAGTTGATTTATTCAGTATATTAGTTGTTGTAGACATTATGCAAGTTGATTTATTCAGTATATTGGTTGTTGTAGAGAGTATGCAAGTTGATTTATTCAGTATATTGGTTGTTGTAGAGAGTATGCAAGTTGATTTATTCAGTATATTGGTTGTTGTAGACATTATGCAAGTTGATTTATTCAGTATATTGGTTGTTGTAGACATTATGCAAGTTGATTTATTCAGTATATTGGTTGTTGTAGAGAGTATGCAAGGTCTTTGATTCAGTATATTGGTTGTTGTAGACAATATGCAAGTTCTTTGACTCAGTATATTGGTTGTTGTAGAGAGTATGCAAGTTCTTTGACTCAGTATATTGGTTGTTGTAGACAGTATGCAAGTTCTTTGACTCAGAATATTGGTTGTTGTAGACAGTATGCAAGTTCTTTGACTCAGTATATTGGTTGTTGTAGACAGTATGCAAGTTCTTTGACTCAGAATATTGGTTGTTGTAGACAGTATGCAAGTTCTTTGACTCAGTATATTGGTTGTTGTAGAGAGTATGCAAGTTCTTTGACTCAGTATATTGGTTGTTGTAGACAGTATGCAAGTTCTTTGACTCAGTATATTGGTTGTTGTAGACAGTATGCAAGCTACTTCCCTCAGTATATTGGTTGTTGTTAACAGTGTGTAAGTTGATTTATTCCGTATATTGGTTGTGGTAGACAGCATGCTAGTTGTTTTACTCAGTATATTGGTTGTTGTAGACAGTATGCAAGTTGATTTACTCAGTATATTGGTTGCAGTGGACAGTATGCATGTTGCTTTACTCAGTATATTGGTTGTTGTAGACAGTATGCAAGTCGCTTTACTCAGTATATTGGTTGTTGTTGACAGTATGGAAGTTGCTTTACTCAGTATATTGGTTGTTGTAGACAGTATGCATGTTGCTTTAATCAGTATATTGGTTGTTGTAGACATTATGCAAGTTGCTTTACTCAGTATATTGGTTGTTGTAGACAGTATGGAAGTTGCTTTACTCAGTATATTGGTTGTTGTAGACAGTATGCAAGTTGCTTTACTCAGTATATTGGTTGTTGTAGACAGTATGGAAGTTGCTTTAATCAGTATAATGGTTGTTGTAGACAGTATGCATATTGATTTACTCAGTTTATTGGTTGTTGTAGACAGTATGCATATTGATTTACTCAATTTATTGGTTGTTGTAGACAGTATGCAAGTTCTTTGACTCAGTATATTGGTTGTTGTATTCAGTATACATGGTACAGTTTTCAGTATGTTGAAAGCTGTTCGCAGTATAAGGATTACTGTACTCAGTTCACGGGCTGTTGTAGTCAGTATACATGGTACAGCTCTCAGTATGTAGAATGCTGTTCGCAGTATAAGGATTGCTGTACTCAGTTCATGGGCTGTTGTAGTCAGTATACATGGTACAGCTCTCTGTATGTAGAAAGCTGTTCGCAGTATAAGGATTACTGTACTAAGTTCATGGGCTGTTGTAGTCAGTATACACGGTACAGTTCTCGGTATGTAGAAAGCTGTCCGCAGTATAAGGATTATTGTACTCAGTTCATGGCTGTTGTAGTCAGTATACACGGTACAGTTCTCAGTATGTAGAAAGCTGTTCGCAGTATAAGGATTATTGTACTCAGTTCATGGCTGTTGTAGTCAGTATACACGGTACAGTTCTCAGTATGTAGAAAGCTGTTCGCAGTATAAGGATTACTGTACTCAGTTCACGGGCTGTTGTAGTCAGTATACATGGTACAGTTCTCAGTATGTAGAAAGCTGTTCGCAGTATAAGGATTACTGTACTAAGTTCATGGGCTGTTGTAGTCAGTATACATGGTACAGCTCTCAGTATGTAGAAAGCTGTTCGCAGTATAAGGATTACTGTACTACGTTCATGGGCTGTTGTAGTCAGTATACATGGTACAGCTCTCAGTATGTAGAAAGCTGTTCGCAGTATAAGGATTACTGTACTCAGTTCATGGGCTGTTGTAGTCAGTATAAATGTTACAGTCTTCAGTATGTAGAAAGCTGTTCGCAGTATACGGATTACTGTACTCAGTTAATGGGCAGTTGTAGTCAGTATACACGGTACAGTATTCAGTATGTAGAAAGCTGTTCGCAGTATACGGATTACAGTACTCAGTTCATGGGCAGTTGTAGTCAGTATACATGGTACAGTTCTCAGTATGTATAAAGCTGTTAGCAGTATAAGGATTACAGTACTCAGTTCATGGGCAGTTGTAGTCAGTATACATGGTACAGTTCTCAGTATGTAGAAAGCTGTTCGCAGTATAAGGATTGCTGTACTCAGTTCATGGGCTGTTGTAGTCAGTATACATGGTACAGTTCTCAGTATGTAGAAAGCTGTTCGCAGTATAAGGATTACTGTACTCAGTTCATGGGCTGTTGTAGTCAGTATACATGGTACAGTTCTCAGTATGTAGAAAGCTGTTCGCAGTATAAGGATTACTGTACTAAGTTCATGGGCTGTTGTAGTCAGTATACATGGTACAGCTCTCAGTATGTTGAAAGCTGTTCGCAGTATAAGGATTACTGTACTCAGTTCATGGGCAGTTGTAGTCAGTATACATGGTACAGCTCTCAGTATGTAGAAAGCTGTTCGCAGTATAAGGATTATTGTACTCAGTTCATGGGCTGTTGTAGTCAGTATACATGGTACAGCTCTCAGTATGTAGAAAGCTGTTCGCAGTATAAGGATTACTGTACTCAGTTCATGGGCTGTTGTAGTCAGTATAAATGTTACAGTCTTCAGTATGTAGAAAGCTGTTCGCAGTATACGGATTACTGTACTCAGTTAATGGGCAGTTGTAGTCAGTATACACGGTACAGTATTCAGTATGTAGAAAGCTGTTCGCAGTATACGGATTACAGTACTCAGTTCATGGGCAGTTGTAGTCAGTATACATGGTACATTTCTCAGTATGTATAAAGCTGTTAGCAGTATAAGGATTACAGTACTCAGTTCATGGGCAGTTGTAGTCAGTATACATGGTACAGTTCTCAGTATGTAGAAAGCTGTTCGCAGTATAAGGATTGCTGTACTCAGTTCATGGGCTGTTGTAGTCAGTATACATGGTACAGTTCTCAGTATGTAGAAAGCTGTTCGCAGTATAAGGATTACTGTACTCAGTTCATGGGCTGTTGTAGTCAGTATACATGGTACAGTTCTCAGTATGTAGAAAGCTGTTCGCAGTATAAGGATTACTGTACTAAGTTCATGGGCTGTTGTAGTCAGTATACATGGTACAGCTCTCAGTATGTTGAAAGCTGTTCGCAGTATAAGGATTACTGTACTCAGTTCATGGGCAGTTGTAGTCAGTATACATGGTACAGCTCTCAGTATGTAGAAAGCTGTTCGCAGTATAAGGATTATTGTACTCAGTTCATGGGCTGTTGTAGTCAGTATACATGGTACAGCTCTCAGTATGTAGAAAGCTGTTCGCAGTATAAGGATTACTGTACTCAGTTTACGGCTTGCTTTATTCAGTATGTCTGGCCCTGTACCAAAATTCATGTAGTCGGGTCGCTGTACATATCCAGTATTCTTGTCCCTGTAATAATCTTATCATGACTTTGAAATTGAAGAGTGTATTTCTCGTTACTATGACCAATTCGATGTTGATAAACTTAAATATTCTCAAATGCATTCATTTAATAATTCCATTTATTGAAACAGGTAATCAATGACACCATCTGAATCTTAAACCTATTTAGTGATACGTTAAATCATATACATGTAGCATCGAATTGTAAAGACGAGTATTGTACAGGCATTGAGTTGAAATAGTTGAAATGACTTGCCGAAAGTCCCCAAATTTTAACATACATATGCAAGCTATTAACAAATACCCCATTAGAAACATGAAATATACCGTTCTAAAAATAAATCTGACCGGTTACAAAAATATGTTCATGAAAAGAAAACACAAAATACATTATATTTATTAAACAATCTCCTTGTTAATATATTTCAAATACAATGTATAATGTTTCGATTGCCAGTTTGATTGGCTCCTTAATAAATGCATTCTCACACTAAATACAAATGTATGTTTTTAAATTATAAACATTTAACATTATACGTTTACAAGGTGAGTTTTGTTTACAAACTATATACTGTCTGTTATGTATTTATTGCTAATTCAAGTACCATTCTAGATTAGAAAAGTCTTGTCGGATATCCGCTTCCGATGCCTGTACCAACTCTTGTCGTATGAACCGCCGGAGTTGGTCGGTGATTTCCATGAGTAAACGGTGGATCCACGTGCGGCGGATCTACTATTGGAGCATGGCCACCAAAAACTGAGCCGTGATTTATGGCGGGAGTGCGACTTTCTGAACGGTGGTTAGTCACTGTACTGGTATGGACGGCTGGTACTGAATTGGGATTTCCATGACTGAATGGTAGATCGATATGTTGTTCAACATCTTGACGTCGTTTTTGGAAACGCCTCGAAGTTTGGCCAAATCCACCAATTGTTCCCACTCCACCGATTCCGCCAAAGCCGCTAATTCCATTGGGATACACTGTTCCTCTGACAGACCCGGGATACGCTGCTCCTCCGACATACCTGGGATACATTGCTCCTCCCACAGCCCCTGGGTACACTGCTCCTCCCACATTCCCGGGATATACTGCTCCTCCCAAAGCCCCTGTGTACACTGCTCCTCCCACATTCCCGGGATATACTGCTCCACCCAAAGCCCCTGTGTACACTGCTCCTCCCACATTCCCGGGATATACTGCTCCTCCCATATTCCCGGGATATACTGCTCCTCCCATATTCCCGGGATAAACATTCCCGGTTATTCCTCTCGGATACATAGCACCGCCGACACCGGCTGGATAACCAGACACTCTAGGTCTAAATCCGGGTATTTCTTCGAACGTGTCTATAACGCGAGGTGACGAAACTAGTTTCGTTGTGTGGACGGCATCAGTGTTGCCCATATTTCCATGGAAACCTGGCGCATCGACATGTTGTTCAACCACACGACCGGTGGGTACGCCATGTCGAGTGGGCAACGACTCGTAGGTATCGACAACTCTAGGACGATGCGTCCGACCTCCTCCGCCGAGAATGCCATGACCGGCAAGGTTGCCACCTAGAATTGAAATAAGTTAATTTCTATGAAAAATAAGCATTCAACTGAATATATACTCAGTGTATCTAAAAACGCACAGTTCTTGTCCTGATAAATGTTTACAAAGCATCAATTTATTGCATTTTTCGGCGCAGCCGTACTAACATGGTTTTTCTAATTACATAGAGAGTGCAACCAATTTGCAAACTTTAAGTTGCGCCGACCATCTTTTTAAAAAATATTTCTTGTTTAAACTTATTTTATATGAAAATACCTGTTGGTGAAAATTGGATATAGCGTACATGTTGCACAAACATGAAATAATATCATTTAAAATCATTTTTCTTGTATTCCTATGTAAGTCCACGAAACTTGAGAAAATCTGTATTGTGCGTTTCTAAATGTACTGAGTATATTTCCGGTTTTAGCCCATAGAATTGCACTGATTAGTTTTGAAGGCAATGTTTTTTCCCCGAAATTGTGAAAAATTATAAAGTAAACATTGGAAAAATGAACGCACGAGATATCTATAAAATTCGGTATATATAAAGCATCATGTGACTAAATGCGTCATTACTTTTCGGCCATTTTGAACCCAATTTAATGATTCTCCCTGAATTAAAGTCTCAATTTTATTTGGTGTCGGCTACACAATTGTTAGGGTAGGGACGAATATTTAGGCGACTAATTGGTGGGGGATGAAACATGTATTTATTTAAGATCAACACGAATAACTAATATATTAACTAATTTAACTAGTTATTTCCCTTGGAAATGCGCTACGTGTAATATGTTGAGCGAGAGGAAAGCCATGTTTTTCGTTCGCATTTCTACAATACTTTCTGGCCAAATTATTACATTTGGTAAACCTAAGTTATGAATTTGCGATGGAACATCTCAACAAATGGTTTGCTTCTGCAATTACACGACTTTTCAAAATGTTTCAAAAAATCTGAGGGAAAAATCCGAACAAAAAAATCAATTATTACGAACGCGAAATAGTTCGATATTGTCTAATATTTTCCACTTCTGCAATAAAATTTGCAGCTACAGCAACCGTTTAAACACATAAATTTACTGTTCAGAATAATGATATGCATATTTCATCCAGGTGAGACATACCTAAATGTCCTGCTAAAATTCCAACAAAAAGGTAACACACCACTAAAATGCTCCCGAAAATGTTATGTTGCTTCATGGTAAGTAAGACACAAAATGTTGTTACGAACTGATCAAATGTTCAGGTATGCTGAACACACTATAACGATCGGTGATTACGTCATTTGAGTTGTTTTTCAGACATCGTGCGTCATTGAAATTACACGTGCGCAGAAATTACTGTAAAATTGCTAAATTTGGAGTGATACTAATTTTGTACAATTTTACTTTGATAGGAGTATTATAGCTTTTCTTTAAAAAAGGGGCACTAGAAATCCACTAGCCCGACGTCCTGGACTAGTCTAATGCTGAATCGGGCTACCAACAGTTAAGTTAAAGTTTAAATCCCGGAGCTATCATTGTGTATGTTTATGTCAACGGTTACTAAATTGACCGATATTCTCGGACAACTAGCTTCCAATGTCGGACAAGTCAACTTTTAAATTTCCATGAGTTCGGGACAAGTGTCCGTGAAAAATATTTCTAGAGCCCTGCAATACATTACATCACATTTATTTCTAAATTGTAGGCACTATAATAAATCGTTTTTGTGTTCGGTATTTTCAGATTGATCTTTAATCTGACATATCCGTCATTTGTTGAAAGATTAAACATGAAATTTGATGGTTAGTTACCCGAATAAATTACTCAATTTCGCACCAGCGCTGACTCGTACTCAGATACGTTTATATCATTAGCGATGTAAGCAATTTAGTGTTTGTTTGAAACTTTCGAGTCCATAAAAAAGACCTCGGATGTAACGTGGGAGAAAAGTAGTTCCAAATGACTGCCGAAGTGAATGTATGTAGTCTCGGTGGAAAGTGTAACAGAGATCTTCTAAATATTAGGAATACGAGGCTTGTTTTTGTTACGAGATTCTAACTTCCTGATAAAATACAGGACCTATTTAACAGATTTTAGGTATGTTCATACACGTACTTTCGAGGTCTATTTCCGAACTGTACGGACATTGCCGAGAGGTTGCGATTGGTATTTTATACGATATATCGTGTTTTCTGGTGACGCTCGAACCCACAAATTACCAGTTCTACAGCTGACATCTTTCCGATATAACGTCCTTCTATCAACGTCTCCGACATAAATACGATGTTTCATGACGAATGAGCTTAGACGTGTGTATTTTCAATTGGTTAAATTGTGATGGCATCATCCGGCTCGCCCGGAGATCGAACTTAGGTCTACTCGTGACCAACCTTTTGACTTCTGTCGGAGATATCGGATTGTTTTGTTTCTCTATGTACAATATCGGATAGGTTCGGTATATTCTAAATACAAGAGTACATTAATATACGGCCATTTTACAACTTTTTCTGAATTTAAAATGCCAATACTGTGGTGATGGACAGAACTAATTCTTGGATAGTTTGTATGCTCTGAAGTCTAAAAGGATTACATTCTGTATAAAATATTAAGTTCTTACCGGAAAGGCCACATACAT
The DNA here is from genome assembly GCA_032209605.1 of Mactromeris polynyma. Classification (NCBI taxonomy): domain Eukaryota; kingdom Metazoa; phylum Mollusca; class Bivalvia; order Venerida; family Mactridae; genus Mactromeris; species Mactromeris polynyma. The sequence continues at coordinate 4,637,390 of JASFXZ010000014.1, forward strand.
AAGACATACCTCCCCATACAGACCCCCGGGAAAACAACAATCTACAAAACATTAGGCACTGAGGAGGTGCAAGGGTAAACATGTATGGCAACAGGGGTACAAGGAAGAGTCTGGCCGAGCATTAAAACAACCAAGGAGGATAAGGGTGGACAACAAGGGGGTAAAGTTTAATGGATGCCATCATGGAATACATGGACAAAGTCAAGAAAGTCAGTAATAAAAGACTGAAAGGGGCAGAGAAAAGAAAATGAATACTAGTAGTATGTCAAGTGAATGAACTGATCATGGGGGAAGGGGATCTAAGCATACATCTAAAATTTAATATAAATTTAAATAGTAACCACAAAGCAATATACAGCCTCAGAACTGTCAGTAAAAATACTGAGGGTTTAATTTGATTTAACAGCTAGCTAACCTTCCACTTGACCGCTATATGGTCATTGATTCCCAACATTTAAAAGAAATACTAAGTTGTGAAGGGAACGCCACTTTCACAAGATAATGCCTCCCCGTGTAAGCGTAAGCGCTCTCATTTCTCGCGAAATCAAAGTACTCGCATATACCGTATCAGTTATCAGCGTTCCGCACAGTGATTTTCATTGGTTAATAAACCCGTTACTTTCAATCACTCTGGTTGACACACTATCTGTCAAATAAAAGAGACTAATTAGGCGGTAAGACTAACGACTGTTTAAAACGTGTAATAAGTCACACTCGAAAAAACAGACTTGTTTACTGATAAAACGGATTGTTGTTGTTCCTGCGTTTTACCACATTTGGAGAAAATGTACTCTAAAACACCTTTATAATTCTGGAGAAGTGTGTTAAAAAAAACATTAACTCGGAAAAACACCCACTAAGTTGGTTAAAACTTTGTTTTCTGTAGGTTTATTTTTGTGGAAATCCCATATTTTGTCTAAAATAAACCTGCTCGGTAAGCTAAAAGACACACTTTTAACCCGGTGCCAATACCGCCGTATTTAACTCGGATTAAACCCAGTTTAAAAACGGGTTTTGTTCACTTATTTGGGAAGGGCATACACGAAGAAACATAATAATTTACGTCATGATATAGTTTATAACAAAACACGGTTGTGTCCCTTCAGATCATTGTATTTGGAGTCACGATGTTAACCCAACCAGCACACTCTGTATGCATATTTGGAGTCACGATGTTAACCCAACCAGCACACTCTGTATGCGTATTTGGAGTCACGATGTTAACCCAACCAGCACACTCTGTATGCATATTTGGAGTCACGATGTTAACGCAACCAGCACACTCTGTATGCATATTTGGAGTCACGATGTTAACCCAACCAGCACACTCTGTATGCATATTTGGAGTCACGATGTTAACCCAACCAGCACACTCTGTATGCATATTTGGAGTCACGATGTTAACCCAACCAGCACACTCTGTATGCGTATTTGGAGTCCCGATGTTAACCCAACCAGCACACTCTGTATGCGTATTTGGAGTCACGATGTTAACCCAACCAGCACACTCTGTATGCATATTTGGAGTCACGATGTTAACCCAACCAGCACACTCTGTATGCATATTTGGAGTCACGATGTTAACCCAACCAACACACTCTTTATGCATATTTGGAGTCACGATGTTAACCCAACCAACACACTCTGTATGCATATTTGGAGTCACGATGTTAACCCAACCAACACACTCTGTATGCATATTTGGAGTCACGATGTTAACCCAATCAACACACTCTGTATGCATATTTGGAGTCACGATGTTAACCCAACCAACACACTCTGTATGCATATTTGGAGTCACGATGTTAACCCAACCAACACACTCTGTATGCATATTTGGAGTCACGATGTTAACCCAACCAACACACTCTTTATGCATATTTGGAGTCACGATGTTAACCCAACCAACACACTCTGTATGCATATTTGGAGTCACGATGTTAACCCAACCAACACACTCTGTATGCATATTTGGAGTCACGATGTTAACCCAACCAACACACTCTGTATGCATATTTGGAGTCACGATGTTAACCCAACCAACACACTCTGTATGCATATTTGGAGTCACGATGTTAACCCAATCAACACACTCTGTATGCATATTTGGAGTCACGATGTTAACCCAACCAGCACACTCTGTATGCGTATTTGGAGTCACGATGTTAACGCAACCAGCACACTCTGTATGCGTATTTGAAGTCACGATGTTAACGCAACCAGCACACTCTGTATGCATATTTGGAGTCACGATGTTAACGCAACCAGCACACTCTGTATGCGTATTTGAAGTCACGATGTTAACCCAACCAGCACACTCTGTATGCGTATTTGGAGTCACGATGTTAACCCAACCAGCACACTCTGTATGCGTATTTGGAGTCACGATGTTAACCCAACCAGCACACTCTGTATGCGTATTTGGAGTCACGATGTTAACCCAACCAGCACACTCTGTATGCGTATTTGGAGTCACGATGTTAACCCAACCAGCACACTCTGTATGCATATTTGGAGTCACGATGTTAACCCAACCAGCACACTCTGTATGCGTATTTGGAGTCACGATGTTAACGCAACCAGCACACTCTGTATGCGTATTTGGAGTCCCGATGTTAACCCAACCAGCACACTCTGTATGCGTATTTGGAGTCACGATGTTAACCCAACCAGCACACTCTGTATGCATATTTGGAGTCACGATGTTAACCCAACCAGCACACTCTGTATGCATATTTGGAGTCACGATGTTAACCCAACCAACACACTCTTTATGCATATTTGGAGTCACGATGTTAACCCAACCAACACACTCTGTATGCATATTTGGAGTCACGATGTTAACCCAACCAACACACTCTGTATGCATATTTGGAGTCACGATGTTAACCCAATCAACACACTCTGTATGCATATTTGGAGTCACGATGTTAACCCAACCAACACACTCTGTATGCATATTTGGAGTCACGATGTTAACCCAACCAACACACTCTGTATGCATATTTGGAGTCACGATGTTAACCCAACCAACACACTCTTTATGCATATTTGGAGTCACGATGTTAACCCAACCAACACACTCTGTATGCATATTTGGAGTCACGATGTTAACCCAACCAACACACTCTGTATGCATATTTGGAGTCACGATGTTAACCCAACCAACACACTCTGTATGCATATTTGGAGTCACGATGTTAACCCAACCAACACACTCTGTATGCATATTTGGAGTCACGATGTTAACGCAACCAGCACACTCTGTATGCATATTTGGAGTCACGATGTTAACGCAACCAGCACACTCTGTATGCATATTTGGAGTCACGATGTTAACGCAACCAGCACACTCTGTATGCGTATTTGAAGTCACGATGTTAACGCAACCAGCACACTCTGTATGCGTATTTGAAGTCACGATGTTAACGCAACCAGCACACTCTGTATGCATATTTGGAGTCACGATGTTAACGCAACCAGCACACTCTGTATGCGTATTTGAAGTCACGATGTTAACGCAACCAGCACACTCTGTATGCGTATTTGAAGTCACGATGTTAACGCAACCAGCACACTCTGTATGCGTATTTGAAGTCACGATGTTAACGCAACCAGCACACTCTGTATGCGTATTTGAAGTCACGATGTTAACGCAACCAGCACACTCTGCATACATATTAACATTACTGTTGTTACTTTTGTTGTCAGCATTTGAACTTTAAACACAATTTCAGTGCTACCTTGCAAGAGCAAAACCTATTCAGACGAAATTTTAGCAATCGAAAAAATAATTGTAATATATATGTTGTTGAGGAGAGGTTGTTGCTTTAGAGAGGTTAAATTGATAGTAAATTCTTACTACACGAACAAATAATTATAATGATATTGAAGAGAGGTGTTATTTCTATCGAGAGAGTCGCTGTGGCAAGGTTACATTGAATCAAGACGTAATTTTGATGTTGTACATTGATACTTAATGTAGGTGACCTATGTTAAAATATGTCCAATGTCAAAGTGTCCATTCTTGCATGCATATTGATGGTGTACGTATAAGGTCGCGCGTAGCTAAATTGACTTCTCGTGTGATCTGTGTAATTATACATGTATAAGAGAGTATCACATACATGTATCTTACACTTGTCATACTTTCTAACAACAACAACTACAACAACAACAATATAAAGACGCTATACTGGTACATGTATGTACATGTGTATTTATAAGAATGATGCATACCGGTAAATTAAACATGTATTCATGATTTGTTTAAAGAAATAGTGTATATAGAGGATCTTACATGAGTACTTATTTGATATTGTTTTTATGAAACGAGTCGTTTCATAAAAACAATATCAAATAAGCACGAATGTAAGATTCTATTTATCACATAAGACCACATAAATAGATTGTTTACAATCTTTAAATATACTTCAAATAGTGCTGTGATTCGTCTATTTATGTAACTAGTTACATATGATATTTATGTCACTGCTTTATGCCACTCCTGGGCCCGTATTACAGAAGCTTCTTATCCTTAAAATTTTCCTTAAATGACGAAACAATCTTTTTTACATTTTTGTCCTTAAGATTTCAGAAAATTCTTAAGTAGTATTACAGAATGTTCTTATCTTATTTTTTCACTTAAGGCAAGCGATTTTCTCCTTAGATTTTAAGGAAAGCTAGACCTCCCTTATCTTGTATAAAAAATCTTAAGTTATAGAATCGCCTTCATTTTCTGAACCAGTGAACAGCACAATTATCTAACATCTACGATTTCAACACAACGTTCGTGTCACGTTGCGTTCAGATATAAATTTACATAAAGTAGGCCTACCGGTGTTCAGTAAATTCCGTAGAATTATCAAATTTTGCTCTTGAAGTTGTGTCAACGCTGTGAGCAAAATCAACAATATTTACCTCATAAAATGCTGTTTTTAGTGTTAATTATACATACAACAAACTATGTAATAATTCAGGGACGTGATGTAGACATACAGTGAATATATGTGAAGCTTAGAATGGACTGACCAGCTCTCTTTGATAGCAATTCTTGAGAGATCTATTACCAGGGAACAAGCTAGGATCGAATTTTAGGGAAAAGTGGGTGAAATTGGGGAGAAGTGGACACGGCGCGCCAATATCATTGATTTTGTTCCTTGTAATACTAAAATTTTCTTAATACCTGTTGTTTGACTAGTTGTTGAACTATTAAATTGCATAAAATAATTTTACAAGCTTGATCCCTGTCGATAAATATGTGTTTCTGCAAATAGCTAAAAATGTTCTTAAGTATCTATAAGAACGGAATGATAGAAATTGCACTGTGAATCGGAAATTTCAAAAGTGTGAACTTCGGATAGGTTAATTTTCGGATGTAAGGACTTTTAAGACATTTACTGTGATAGCATCAATATGATACACCTATTGTATTGTCTGCCATGTGATTATTGTACAGTCAGCATTTCCTTGTATGATCGTGAAGTTTTCATTGTTAACTGTCAATGGGGTGTGAATGTGCTATTTGTAACCGACAGTTATAAACAAACATGCGATGGTTAATATGCACTGCAGTATGTTGTACAATAGGGGTAAAAAGAACAGTGTGATAATATTTCACATTTCCAACTGATGGTGCACGGCGCCAGTGATGGATGCAGGCGGTGAAGAGAATGAGTCTTGATGACCCGTCTAAGACATGGGAACCAAAACCGCATGATAGGATTTGTTCACAAAACTTTATTGGAGGTAAGTTATTACAAAAATATCATTTTATTCAATACATATCAATAAATTAATTGTCCAATGGTGATATGACTTTGTATTGACGGAAGAGTCATTGCCACACATGAGTGTCATTGGCATCCCATATAAATTGACATAATTATAATTCACCATAGATATAGATCAACATGTTATGCCTATCCAGTAAGATCATATCATAATGAAAGTATAAATAATGGTACTGGCTACCTTGTATGCATTTATATTATAACCTTACACATTGAATTAATACATCGAATTGATCTACTTCAGGACATCCGTCTGATGACATATGATAGAGCACCCCAGATACATCCCATCCATATTTACTGAATACTCCACTGTCGAGGGCGACCAAAGATGACCAGAGGTTGGAGGCAACTGATGTGCCTGTAGGTCGGATTTGTTCAGATGACCGGCTATTGTTTGTATTAATGAAACTTCGACTGAATCTTACAGACTTGGCAATCAAAATCAACATTATACAAGTAAAAAATTGCTGCCTGATGCAGCAAAGATGTGTGCACTGCGTGAACAAAATGAAATAGAACAAACACTTATGTGAACTAACAGTATGTGTTTATTGTGCTTTAATGTGCAACTATAAATTAATGTATATGAAGTACATTTGTAGTTTTATTAGTAGTTTATGAGGAATTAAATAAGGAACAGACTAGTTTTTGTATGGACAGTAAAATATAAATAGGAATTGATAGTCTGGAAAACTTTCATGATAATAAACATCATGCATGTAAATTAAGACAACATTATGCATCTGAAAATGCAAACATTGATTTAAACATATTTATTTAAATCACAATCATTATCACGGTAGAAATAAATAATGAAATACCGACAAATTAACATAATTAGTATTTACTAAAAATTAAAAATAACAATAATCACTAAATGATTTTGCATATCATGTCAAAATGTGAGATCACTTCAGTGTAATTAACATGTCAGTGGACAAACAGATGTTCAGCATCACACACTGAATTAATCAAGCAATGTGTGAATGTAAAATGAGTTTAGACATTATGAAAGTTTGAAAAATAGTGTAATTTGATGTAAATGATAGCTAAAAAGTGACACCTGAGATAACTATAAAATGCTACCCAAATGAACAAGTGGTAGGAAGTGTAACCAGGCCATAGTATATGAATGACTATTATAATAAGGCAAAGAACATAGCAAAGATGTTTATGTATGTATGTTTTTATGTTCATAGCTTAAGGAGTTACTTTCAATAAATAAAGTTTATTATTATTATCATTAAAGAGAAATAAAACCGTGTTTACTTATATCTCAAACATATTTACAGTGGAAAGAAATAATGCAAAAATGACCAAAATGCAACACAATAACTCAATACAAAAACATTAATCACTAAATGATATAGCACCTTGTCAAAATGTGAGATCACTTCAGTACTAAACAAGCGCATGCTAGCATCACACACTGGATAAGTTATCAAGTAGGTGAATGTATGAGTATAAACTTTGTGGATGACTGGATAATGGCTAATTGTGTATGTAAATGAAAACTATAAATGATACCTGAATCTACAAAAGTGATAGGTGTACCAGACTCGTTAAGCAGACTAAGCATATGAATGACTAGTGAAGTAAACAAAAAGAACACATTAACATATATCACATACATATTAACAGTAGAAAGAAATAATGCAATACTGACCAAAAAGCAAAAACGATTACTCAATACAATCAACGCAAACAAATGGGGTGCGGGACGGTACCACTTGTCTCTGTAGCCAAGCTGGCAACTCGTTGCATATAAGTTTCAGTTTTGTTACTAAGCAGTTTTATAATATCAAAGTTTGTGTAAATAGGTTAGAAGGTTTGCATGGAATATGGAATTAAACAAAAACATAAGACAGAAATGTGAAAAAATTAAAAGAGATCTTCAATCCGACTTGTTCTAGAAATGCTAGATTTTCAATCCAAAATAAAGAAAAATGGTCAGTAATAATGGTAGAACCTTAAGACTATAAAACATGTGAAATGTTTGTCACGATTGTAAATGAATGAAATACAAAGATATCAGAGGCTTTATGTAACGTTTGTGGATATTTAATTATGCACAACTTTGATGAAAATCTAACCGTTTTTTTTAGAGATGAACAGCAGACAAGGTTTTCAAGTTTCAGACACCTGTGACCTTGACCTTTAACATTATGACCCCAAATTACAATATGAACTACTAGACTTCATACTGTTACTTCCCAGCAAGTTGATGAAAATATAACACTGGGTTTTGGAGATAAAGGGAGAACAAGGCAAACTGGACAGACAAAAATACAACATGGGGATACATAATAAATACAACATGATGAACACAAATGTACAAGCAATAACAACACTTTTATAATTATACATTGTAGTTAAATATTATTACTGAACTGTTTACTTCATATGCAGCTTAATTGCAAAAACACCATCTTTTATAGTATATGCATGAAACCAGGTCAAAGCATTCAAGCTTTGTTTTAAAAGAAACTCTTTTGAGTTCAATCTGTAAAAAAATGTTGAATTGTATGTTGAAAGTATGTTAGACCAGTTCTATTAAAAGTTGAAAGTAGATTGGGGACACAGCATAGGGCTATCCAAGGAACATTTTTACCAGGTTTGGTTTAAACTGGTCTAGCAGCTTTAGATATAATATCCAAAATGTGTCAGCTAATCAGATGTTGGATGTAATTTTGGTACAGTACAATCATGTGCCATGTTCATAGCAAAGCAGCCAAAGGGTAAATAGATTTTTTAAGAAAATAGGTATACTGTAAGGGTATTAATGAAACATATTTAAGAAATATCTGAACAATGTTTGCTATATTTAGGTGTTGAACCTTTCAACTAGTGTATTCTGATGAAGTGAGGATGAGTGACCGATTCATGTTTATGATAAAAAAAAAATATTACTTTAATCTTGCTGCTGCATATCGACCCTATGACGGTTTGTCGTTCTTTAATTGTGTATTTCTTTACTTTTCTGCTTTAACAATGGATTTAGTTACATGTTTATTATAACCATGACATATTAATGTCTCCATGTAAAATTTAATGGTATTAAAATCATTAGCTAATAACAATGTATTTCAAAAGAATCAGTTGACAGCTGCTAAAATTATTAAACTAAAACTATCTGAATGGACAAAAAAATCTTTATGCCTTTTTTGATGATATAAATACTGTACTACAGTATATTCAGAATTTGTTTACAATATTTTATTTAGCTTAAGTTAACGTGCGACAGGATTGCAATAATTTGAACTTGCTATTTAAATTTGAATAGCAGAATATCAATGTATCATTTCCTATAATTGCAATAATTAACCTGACAACTTGTCTGTTGTTCAAAAAAAACCAGAGAGAATACGTAACTACGGGGAACGCCACATACACAAGACAATACCTCCCCACGCAGACCTCAGGAAAAACAACAATCCACAAAACATAACGCACCTAAGGAGGTCAAACGTTACACATATTAAGGAACAGAGGCACAAGGAACGGCCCAACAGACCATAAGGAATAATTAAGAGTATCAAAGTGGACAGTAAAAGGAGGGGAGGGGGGAATTAATGGATGGAAAAGCTCACAGGACCATTCAAGACAACTGGCCACAATAGGCCAAAATTGGGCAGGAAACACTCTGAACACTGTATAAAATGACAGAATTGCATAGGGGAAAGGGAAACATAAAACATTCATAACACAAACAGAAACAACAATCATATAGCGAATTACAGCCTTGGAACTGTCAGTAAAAATACTGGGGGTAAAAAGACACAACAAAAATCAGGGTTCCCACTCTTCCAAGAAAAAATTCAAGGACTCTTCAAAGGGTATTTTTCGCAAAATTCAAGGACCAAAACAGCATTGGTACTGCTATTTTATTCATTCAACATGTCTTTCAAATTAACTTTTTCCAAGAAAATTAATTGCAATAATTAACCGCACAATTTGTCTGTTGTCCAAGACACAACAAAAATCAGGGTTCCCACTCTTCCAAGAAAAAATTTAAGGACTCTTCAAAGGGTATTTTTCGCAAAATTCATGGACCAAAACAGCATTGGTACTGCTATTTTATTCATTCAACATGTCTTTCAAATTAACTTTTTCCAAGAAAATTTAAGTATTATACTTCAAATTATGAACTTATATACAAGGAAATGTTACACTCACTTCACCAAGAGTTTTCCAAGGCTTGCAAACACTATTTTTTATCTGTTTAAAGTGAGTTTATTATACAGTAGGAGAACCATGTGACATACCGTGATTAAGGTCTTGGATGTTGTTGAAAGGGAAACATCATTTCTGTTGGTGTTTGTAACACTGTCTGTTATGACGAGTCTCCAGGTTGAAAGGTTTCATTCACACATTTGCACCATAAGGCCACCTAACATTAGTTTGTTGCATCTTCAAAATATATTGTCTTTATTTTGACATTCTCAGTACTTCACATACAGCTTCTTCCTGCAATAAAAGGTAAATCAATAAAATACTGCATTAGACTTTCCAATGGATAATGATGAATTTTGCCTTTCATCACAATTAATGTTTTAAAACAGCCATTCATTTGCTGATCGTGTATCTGAAGACATTAATTTGAAGTTGTCATCAGACAATTATCTTAATTTAGATTCTCCATCTATCATTGGCAGTGTTTTCCGTGGACTTTTAAAATTGAAGGTCATTGCAATTTCATATCCGAGGGTCATTTCCAAATATTGGAGGTCATACAGGAATATGCTAAATCGAGTCGACGCTTATGTACTTAATCAATGACACATTCAGTATGCATGTAATAATGAAAGTGAAAGTTGAAACTGATACATTGTTGGAAAATCGCTGTAAGGTTAGAACATGTGATCGGTGTATTTAATATAACCTGAGAATTTAAACGTTTACATGTTAATTATCACGTATGTTTTAACGAAACATGACTTATTAATGAGGGATAATACTGGAAAATATTAAACAGAGCACAGAGACGAATGCTGGCTGCATCATACCAACACAGGTGGCCAGTGCGTAGCCATGACATTTAAAACCCGCATTGAAAAAAATATTTTTCAATCTGTTCTTATAGTAAGACACGGACCTATGGTATATAGGTCCGTGAGTAAGATAAAGGTGTCCAACTTCATACGTATTTACAATGAAAATATATACACACATTTGCTTTGACGCACTTTTCGAAGCCATTTCTCAACCGATTTTTATCACTGATGTCTTAAAATACGCACAAGGGATTTATGTTGACAGTGTATATACTCAAAAAATATTCACAAACAGAATAGACTGTTTTTTTTAACGTCAAACATCAAGAATGGCTAGGTCGGACAACTTCCTACCGTTAGACCGAGTCGGTATTTTCAGAACAAAACTACTATAAATCGCTATTCACCTGACGAACGACTTAAGATTTCAATAAGAACAATTTAAAAAAGTATATTTCAATATCAAACATCTTACAAATTAACACACAGACGCGGAGATCGCTATTTTTTTCGCTCTCAACTTTCGTTTTACGCGAACGCAGCCATTTTGAAAGGTGGTACCCGGCTCTGATTAAGAACACATTTCGTAAGCCGAAAACCAAAAAACTTGGTTTTCGGCTTACATATGTGTTCTTACGCAGAGCCGGGTACCACCTGTCAAAAAGGCAGCAATTCGCGTAAAAGGAAAACTACGAGTGAAAAATAACGATCTCCGCCGTCTGTATGTCGATTTGTAATTTTTTTTTTCAATGCGGGTTTTAAATGTCATTGCTACGCACCGGCCACCTGTGCATAACAATAGACTAACAAATAAATGTAGGTCAACCACGCTATGGGTCAACCACAACGTTGAAACGATAAAATTCAATAATTATACAGTTGAAAAGATTAGTTAATGACATAAAGCATAATATACAACAAAATCACATACCTTAATTTAGCTTTCGTAGCTTACAACAGCAATAATTACGTTACAACGCACAATCGTTCGTTTCTAGACATAGATTCCCGCCGGTCTGCGCATGCGCAAAATAGGCTCTGTTCGATTTTGTTCCCATTTATTTCAAAACCGAGTCCATTGCAAAACGACGCTAACAGAACTCAATATGCACGGCGTTGACACGCCGTGCAACAATACAAATATCAAAGATATTTAACAGATGTGTAACAGTGCTTGTCAGAAAGCTTAAATTCCTCATTAAATGGCCTGATAATATGGGGCTTGAACCAAAGACCTCCTAAATTATAGTATGGCGCTCTACCGACTGAGCTTACCAGGTGGTCGCCTAACCCCACTTCACTTAAACACTCCCCACTCGTCCGGCATCCGAGACTCAACCGTCAAACAATGCTGACACATATAAATAATTCTATGGGAAAATGTGCACCCAATGTGGGGCTCGAAAAGTTGTTTACACACATCAATTACATAATAAAAATGTAATAACTCTTTTTGGTCATATCATTTTAACCTGAAATTGTTTTTATGTTTCGGATAAGGTAATCATGATGTTTGACAAGGAAGCATAAGTGAATCGAAACTGGTCCTGTGTCATGCTATTAGTTGACCGATATGTAAAACTTGGATCATGACTGAGAATACGTTTTACTATTTTGTTATATCTCTCTTTATATGCTCATTTTAAGATTATAATATTGTTTTTCTCTGAATCTGTGTGTTTAATTTGATAATTGAAATAATATTTTCACAGATTGTATGTATCATTGTTAGCATATGTATGTTTATTTCTTTGTATCAGTTGTAGATATGTTATGCTCTCCAGTTATTGGAGGTAATAAAAGTTTATATTACTTTTTAAATAGTAGTTTTCAATCATGATTTGAATATTATGCTTTGAAATACACAGTTCTATTGAAATAAAATTGTAATGAATGTTATATAGTGTGTGAATTTCTTTTTCAACTTAGTTATCTATATATGGCGCTATATCTAGTTTTATACTAATCACAAGTGCTAAGCTCTTGTTTCATCTAGGTTCGTATGTGCATGCTTTTGAGCAAAATTTATCAGGGGAAAAGTACTATCTGTGGAGACTTATGATTTTTCGCAACAAGCTTTGTAATACTACAGTTAAAAACATAAAACATGCATCTAACCAAAGGATTGATAATAGTGGTTGCTTATTATATCACAGACTGCTGCAAATGCTGGGTTGAAATTCATACAACATGACTGTTCTCAGTACACAACTCATGACAGGACATTATAAGAAGTGCAAGCATATTGTATCTATATTATTGGTATAGATGGACCGGGTGTGTGTTGTGTTTGTCCCATGTCCAAGGACATATGCTGGTTATATTCAATCTGAATTACTGGTACTAATTAGCCTCAACAACCAGGTCACGACTTACCGACTGCATTATTAATGTTATATCATACAAATTTACTGAGCAAAACTTCTCACACAACATACAGTCAATTTCCATCTGTTATAATTCAAAATGTTCAAATATAATGCAGCAAGAACAAAGATATATAAAATGACAGTTGTACTTGCTACAACGTAGCTAGGTAAAAACATTTATTTGCTTGGAGTAAGAGTAAAGTCTGCTACATTCTGCGCAAGCATTATTTTTTCAATTTCCGGTTCTATTTTTGGAACGGGAAAACCCGATTTACGTTAGCAACAGTCTTAAGAATTTGCTTAAAATGAAAAATAAGGATAAGGAAATTTTAGTTAAAATTCTCTTAAGTTGGATCTGTAATAGTACTTAAGATTTTACTGAACCTTATCCTTACCGAAGTACAAATCTTAAGATTTCTGTATTTCTTAAGATATATCTTAAGAAGCTTCTGTAATACGGGCCCAGCAAGTTATGTAATAAAGATTACTAGTACATCGTATTTCATGATTTATGTCACTGCTTTATGCCACTCCTGGAGCGCAAGTTATGTAATAAAGATGTCTAGTACATCGTATTTCATGATTTATGTCACTGCTTTATGCCGCTCCTGTAGTGCAAGTTATGTAATAAAGATGTCTAGTACATCGTATTTCATGATTTATGTCACTGCTTTATGCCGCTCCTGTAGTGCAAGTTATGTGATAAAGATGTCTAGTACATCGTATTTCATGATTTATGTCACTGCTTTATGCCCTCCTGTAGTGCAAGTTATGTGATAAAGATGACTAGTACATCGTATTTCATGATTTATGTCACTGCTTTATGCCACTCCTGGAGTGCAAGTTATGTGATAAAGATGTCTTGTACATCGTATTTCATGATTTATGTCACTGCTTTATGCCACTCCTGTAGTGCAAGTTATGTGATAAAGATGTCTAGTACATCGTATTTCATGATTTATGTCACTGCTTTATGCCACTCCTAGAGCGAAAGTTATGTGATAAAGATGTCTAGTACATCGTATTTCATGATTTATGTCACTGCTTTATGCCACTCCTGGAGCGCAAGTTATGTGATAAAGATGTCAAGTACATCGTATTTCATGATTTATGTCACTGCTTTATGCCCTCCTGTAGTGCAAGTTATGTGATAAAGATGTCTAGTACATCGTATTTCATGATTTATGTCACTGCTTTATGCCACTCCTGGAGTGCAAGTTATGTGATAAAGATGTCTTGTACATCGTATTTCATGATTTATGTCACTGCTTTATGCCACTCCTGTAGTGCAAGTTATGTGATAAAGGTGTCTAGTACATCGTATTTCATGATTTATGTCACTGCTTTATGCCACTCATGGAGTGCAAGTTATGTAATAAAGATGTCTTGTACATCGTATTTCATGATTTATGTCACTGCTTTATGCCACTCCTGGAGTGCAAGTTATGTGATAAAGGTGTCTAGTACATCGTATTTCATGATTTATGTCACTGCTTTATGCCACTCATGGAGTGCAAGTTATGTAATAAAGATGTCTAGTACATCGTATTTCATGATTTATGTCACTGCTTTATGCCACTCCTGGAGTGCAAGTTATGTGATAAAGGTGTCTAGTACATCGTATTTCATGATTTATGTCACTGCTTTATGCCACTCATGGAGTGCAAGTTATGTAATAAAGATGTCTAGTACATCGTATTTCATGATTTATGTCACTGCTTTATGCCACTCCTGGAGTGCAAGTTATGTGATAAAGGTGTCTAGTACATCGTATTTCATGATTTATGTCACTGCTTTATGCCACTCATGGAGTGCAAGTTATGTAATAAAGATGTCTAGTACATCGTATTTCATGATTTATGTCACTGCTTTATGCCACTCCTGGAGTGCAAGTTATGTGATAAAGATGTCAAGTACATCGTATTTCATGAATTATGTCACTGCTTTATGCCACTCCTGGAGTGCAAGTTATGTAATAAAGATGTCTAGTACATCGTATTTCATGAATTATGTCACTGCTTTATGCCACTCCTGTAGTGCAAGTTATGTGATAAAGGTGTCTAGTACATCGTATTTCATGATTTAATACAATGTATGTATTAATATAACTTGTAATTAAGAAGCATGGGCATAATGCCTAACTTTCTAAATAAAGTATCATACAATATGTGCTCAGAAAGTAGGTGTCTCATAAGTCAGAATTTAATGACCCTTTAAATAGGAGTGATACTAAAATGAATAAACACTTTTATGTACGTATGTATGTTGAATGTCATTGACCATAGGCTAAGTTTTAACATCGTTACGCGTTTGAATCAGTTAAAAGTTTTGCGTTTTTTCGAAGGTCAAGTTTTGTTCTGGGTCAAGATCTTTTTTAGAAATACGCTAAAAAGTTAATACATGTTCTAAAACGCCTATTGTACTAATTCGCGATGTTAAACTTAATGGTGACAAAATGTGTTCGGGCTATGTTGATGACTGACTAATGTCCCAGAGCTAGGACCGTGAATTATTATCGGCCTTTCCGTTAAACCATACACAGCTTTTCGTGCCTTTTAGCTGGCTTATCGCAGTGGATTGTCTCCCTTGAAAATTACCGGAAAATCGAGGGCCCGTATTCAATATACATCTTAAGATATTTCTAAAGTTTTTCCTTAAGACATATTTTTTTCCTTACGCAATATATAACTTAAGATATTTCTAAAGTTTTTCCTTAAGACATGTTTTTTTCCTTACGTAATACATGTATATAACTTAAGATATTTCTTTCCTAAGATTTTCTAAAGTAAAAAAAATCTTAGTCGTGTTCTAAATTTCTACTGCGGCATGGACCAATGATTTCTGTAGGCTACTATTGTTTCAACACATCTATATCCTACTCCCAACAATCATGTCCTATTATTAGTGGTGAACAGTGTGCCTGTGAAACGCATATCAACATTCAATTTTGGTCTTGAGTTGGGCCCGTTTTATCAATATTCGTACGAGCGTTCGTACGATACGAAATGTTCGTAAGAATTTTCTTACGAAAATACCTGCGACCGTTTTATCAAAATGTGTTCGTATGTATGACTGCGATCTTACGAATAAGAATGTTTGTGCGCAAGTAAATCAGTACACGCTCTTCTTGGAGATGTCAAACTAGACGTATCTCGCCACATCTCTCAGTCGTCTGTTGAGAAACAAAGATATAACCGCCTACCCATCTGTTGTCAGACTGTAGGCAAACAAATTCTCTCAGGAAGACGAGCAAACTTCGGTGGACAGCTGCTAAAATGTACTGGGACAACGTAACAGAACACTGAACAGTATTCAGTTAGATATGTCGGCAGATATGCCTACCCATTAAAAGCCTATTTCTTAAAGAGGAGGTTTGCTATTTCATGTCTGATGACTAAGATGCGAATAAACAGGGGCTGGTCATAAGAGGTTCAAACTGAAATATGAAAGTACTGTAGTGGTGTGGCGCTTGATGAGGTGTTCGAACTCACGCCATCCCCTCTACACCTGCATGGCGCTCTACAAACTGTAGTAACCAGTTGGATGTATCATCCCACGCCGATGCTCTCCTCCCACTTACGTCATTACACTTCTGCTACCTTCATATAAATGCAGGTGAACGTGCACCTAGTGTTGGGCTCGACCCCACCCCAACTCTCGCAAGGTGCTCTACCGTTTCGTCACACTCCACTACACAGCTTAAGAAACAGTATATTGAGTGGTATTCTATGCTCAGAAGGATGAAAACTTGCTTAAATAGTTCATTATTTTCTTGAGTTTTCACGATCTTGAAGATCTAATTTATTGAAGATTTAATACTTAATGTTAAGTCAAATGCCATTGAGGATGTCATTCAGCTGGTGATGTAAATGATGCAGACTACATGTATTATTAAAGAAATGTGAAATGCTGCTTACAGTCATAACCACTGTAATTCTAATGATTTATAAGAGTTCATAATTAATCTGTCTTGATATATAAAGTCATCAATGTCATGTCTTAACAGATTAAAATTAGGCCTAGCAATAATCAAATAATAATATTAAATTTTATAAGTTGTATGACATAGTTGATACTGTACTTTAAATGTAAACCATACATTTATATTCCATGTACAATTCCACATACACACTATTCTTATTCCATCTTCAAATTACCTTTTGATTGTTAGAAGTTTTACTTTGTGACTGAATATAATTTCGATTGACTACTGTATCAGCTAGTATGTATGGAATCATCTTTATGAGGTAACAATATATACTTTGCCAGACAATGTCATGTGATATGAAGTAGATGAATGGATTCAAAAGTTCATCACTGTTGTTGATTAATGTGAAATTATAATTTATCATATTTGTTACGAATGCCTATAACCATCGAGTAGTATTTTCGTTAAAACTTACGAATGCGTAGCGTCTGCATGCGTACGGAAATATTGATGAAATGCTCTTGCGATCGTAGGAACGTCGTAAGAAAATCTTA
Organism: Mactromeris polynyma; assembly: GCA_032209605.1. NCBI lineage: Eukaryota > Metazoa > Mollusca > Bivalvia > Venerida > Mactridae > Mactromeris > Mactromeris polynyma. Next base: position 4,655,030 of record JASFXZ010000014.1, read on the forward strand.
TGAAAATTTCGTGCGTAAAGAACGTTGATAAAACGGGCCCGTTATAATGATCGTGTTTTGGTGGAAATATGATATCCATTAGTCGTTGTTGAATGATCGTCTCCAAACAGTCAAAGTCTATTCCGATTAAAACTTGTATGTCTGCATCATGTATTCACATGACAATTCAAAATGCACGTTACTACTTGTATCGCCAATTCAGTTCGTACATTCCCTTAACCAGAAATACCATTTCAATCACATTCATTGAGAAATATTTCATTAATTACAATCAAATAAGGATTTTAGTCACAAAATCAATCTCCAACCCCGCTTCGTAAATATTGACAAGCGTGTGTCAGGTAGATCGAGCAAGACTAGTCGCCCCTGACAAATGTTATACTAGGGCATCAATGGAAATATACGTAGAACGATAAAATAACAGTCACCGTATATGCTGGAACTTCTTTTTGACAAAATACAAGCAGCAAATTGTAGATTTCGAAAATTCTAGCATTTTCCTTATATTTAAGATAAAAGTTAAGACTGCTAAAGAGGTACCTTACAGTTAATGAGAAAAATAAGCAATATCTTAAGATAATAATATGCTATGTGAATACCACTTAAGATTTTTCTTGAAATCTAAGCAAGAAATGCAAATCTTAAATTTAATGGAAATCTTAGGATTTAAGATAAATTTCAACATGTTATCTTAATAGTAGCCTATTTTAACAGTTATGACAGTATTCTTCAATTTCCTCGCTTTCACTTGTAAAATATTTATTCGGCCTTACTCATTAGAAATCGACAATGAAATACGCTGACAACTTATTAATATTAATCACTCTCGATGACAGATTTCCCGTATTCACGAAACATCTTAAGGTTAAGATTTTCCTTAAATGTAATATTTTCCTTAATATCCACAAGTTTTTCCTTAAATATGAAGAAAATATTTAAGTGGTATTCACTAAACATCTTATCTTAAGATTTTCCTTATTTATGGCATTTTTTCCTTAAAAGATAAGGTAGCTTCCACCTTCCTTAAAGTAGAAAAGGAAAATCTTAAAAATGTCGGATGTGCGAAGATTTGAGTACAATATACCTATGTATATCTTATAAATGTAATAATGCGTTAACTGTACAATCCCCTAGTAGATGTAGGTATATTTTCATCTACGAAGATGTTTAATGTAGGTGTTAGCCTATGAAAAGGGAAATAACTGCTATGTAAACATTGAGATTGAAATGGACGCACAGAGACGCTCAGTATTTGTTATTGTGTTCGTTGATATTATGTCGTATTTAATGCTCGGAAGAATTGGAACTGAACTACATTTAAACTTCAATAACTCAAACAGGCGACAACTCGAGAACCCCGGATTTGTCGAGGAAATGGCAGAGTCCCGGACTTTATTTCTTCTATTTTCATATAAAATATACCACCGATAACTCAAGCAGAAATAACTCGAAAACTCGAGCACCCTTGCCGGTCCCCAGTACGCAAACAATACACAATAGCTTAAATTACTGGTAACTCGAGGACACATTTTCACACATTGTTCAAATGGGAGCTCCAAATAAACAAACAATAACTGTACAACAACAATAATACTTAAAGTATACTTCTCTTATTAAGAATTTGACTTTACTTTTATTTTAACGAGGAAATGTAGTGAATAGAAATATGATACTATGACACAGATATGAAACAACTGGTACAAGTGTGAAAAACTATAAAAATAAGGCATTTCATAACAAACACTAAAAGGACATAATGGAAACTCTGGGTCACTCGAAACATAGGGTAACTTGGATATTTTTCTTGAAGATACAACATTAGCTGCGAATGCCATCCTTACAGGCATGTTATAACTGCTGAAAACCATTGCCATATTTTGTTTAAATGTACCAGTATAGATGAAATAATGTTGGCTGGCTATATAGCTTCTTGTTTTTGAAATAAATGAATCATTAATTATGATAAGTAAATAAATAGACTTAAATGCAGAACAAAAAAAATGATTGTGTTCTATTTATATTTGGAGTTCAACTTTGTTTTATGTGGTTATTGTATTTGGCAGTTAATAGAAATTATCAGTACTAAACGTATTCGAAACAATGTGTATTTGTTGAAAAGGATTAAATTGCCATCAAAGTTACGACATAGTAACGGCAAACGTTGATTAAACGCACTTGTCGACTTCCGTTACTATATTTAGATCGTGGAAATTCCAAATTTGCATGACAACCGCTTTAAGATTTTCCTTAGATGAAATTGATGTTTTCCTTAAAGTTAAGACTTTCCTTTGCTAAGGAAATCCTTAAGTGGCACTGAGGAAAATCTTAAGGTTCAGGATTTCCTTATCTTTAACTAAGGAAAAGAAAATAAGGATAAGGATAATCTTAAGGTAAAACTTAAGATGTTTCGTGAATACCTGCCCTGTAGTACTAACCAGTAGTCGCATGTAGTTCAGTGATGGTGGTGTTCGCGGTTCAACAACGCCCAATGCAGGATTGTCACGACCTTCGGATAGCGGTCAAGTGCACCTCCTTCGACCACTTTGCCTCTATTTTGGCTTATTAAGGGGTTCCACTAGGTGCTGAATTTCAAGGGTCATTTTGAAAAAAATTACCGGCTTTTACCATTTTATAACCAATTGACCTATAATTTAGAGAAAATTGACCCTTCAGCATGAATCCTGAGGGTCAAACCGTGTGGCTTTTTGGAAATTCTAGAGGTCAAAGGGTCAACTCCAGCGTCAAATGGAACCCCTGTTACAGATATTTTATTAATCAAAATAATCTGGTCATAGCGTATAATGATTCTGTAGTAAGGTTTCAGACATTCATTGTTTAGATGAAAGACATGTATTCAAAATTATCACGCTCGCTGAAACTCAGAAAAGCCTGAACCGGCCAGATCCGGATAAACATTGAACCCAGCTGACGCATTTTTACCGGTTTCATATATGTTTAAATCGACAAAACACATCGCGCAAATCTTTGAATCCATCTTCAACATATTTTACGTTAGTGGTGAGTATTTTAGTTCTGAAAGCGCGTTGGTATTTTTAGTTTAAACATATTTAATTAGCATCGATTGTGAAACAAGTTCAAACAACTTATATTAATCACTCTCGATGACTGCTTCCTGGCTATCAACCGTACTCGCGCCACATTTAAGGATTGTTAGGTTCGTGATAAAACCCCGCTCATCGCAGGTCTCGAACCCACGACCTTCGGATCAGGAGTCAGGGGGTATACCCCTCGACCACTGCGCCTCCCATGGGTATGTTCCGTTTGATGTTAAGCGAAAATACTTTGTGAAAGTATAATTGCAAGTACATTTTGTGTGTAGAATGCGATTTCCGTTCAACCACAAGCGTATAAAAAACGCTTACTCATTCAAAGAATGGAGAACAAATATTTTCACAAGCCGTAACTGCGACCTTGGCGGTGTTGTAATAAGTGCTTCCTCCATAAACAAACAATAACTGTACAACAACAATAATACTTAAAGTATACTTCTCTTATTAAGAATTTGACTTTACTTTTATTTTAACGAGGAAATGCAGTGAATAGAAATATGATACTATGACACAGATATGAAACAACTGGTACAAGTGTGAAAAACTATAAAAATAAGGCATTTCATAACAAACACTAAAAGGACATGATGGAAACTCTGGGTCACTCGAAACATAGGGTAACTTGGATATTTTTCTTGAAGATACAACATTAGCTGCGAATGCCATCTTTACAGGCATGTTATAACTGCTGAAAACCATTGCCATATTTTGTTTAAATGTACCAGTATAGATGAAATAATGTTGGCTGGCTATATAGCTTCTTGTTTTTGAAATAAATGAATCATTAATTATGATAAGTAAATAAATAGACTTAAATGCAGAACAAAAAAAATGATTGTGTTCTATTTATATTTGGAGTTCAACTTTGTTTTATGTGGTTATTGTGTTTGGCAGTTAATAGAAATTATCAGTACTAAACGTATTCGAAACAATGTGTATTTGTTGAAAAGGATTAAATTGCCATCAAAGTTACGACATCGTAACGGCAAACGTTGATAAAACGCACTTGTCGACTTCCGTTACTATATTTAGATCGTGGAAATTCCAAATTTGCATGACAACCGCTTTAAGATTTTCCTTAGATGAAATTGATGTTTTCCTTAAAGTTAAGATTTTCCTTTGCTAAGGAAATCCTTAAGTGGCACTGAGGAAAATCTTAAGGTTCAGGATTTCCTTATCTTTAACTAAGGAAAAGAAAATAAGGATAAGGATAATCTTAAGGTAAAACTTAAGATGTTTCGTGAATACCTGCCCTGTAGTACTAACCAGTAGTCGCATGTAGTTCAGTGATGGTGGTGTTCGCGGTTCAACAACGCCCAATGCAGGATTGTCACGACCTTCGGATAGCGGTCAAGTGCACCTCCTTCGACCACTTTGCCTCCATTTTGGCTTATTAAGGGGTTCCACTAGGTGCTGAATTTCAAGGGTCATTTTGAAAAAAATTACCGGCTTTTACCATTTTATAACCAATTGACCTATAATTTAGAGAAAATTGACCCTTCAGCATGAATCCTGAGGGTCAAACCGTGTGGCTTTTTGGAAATTCTAGAGGTCAAAGGGTCAACTCCAGCGTCAAATGGAACCCCTGTTACAGATATTTTATTAATCAAAATAATCTGGTCATAGCGTATAATGATTCTGTAGTAAGGTTTCAGACATTCATTGTTTAGATGAAAGACATGTATTCAAAATTATCACGCTCGCTGAAACTCAGAAAAGCCTGAACCGGCCAGATCCGGATAAACATTGAACCCAGCTGACGCATTTTTACCGGTTTCATATATGTTTAAATCGACAAAACACATCGCGCAAATCTTTGAATCCATCTTCAACATATTTTACGTTAGTGGTGAGTATTTTAGTTCTGAAAGCGCGTTGGTATTTTTAGTTTAAACATATTTAATTAGCATCGATTGTGAAACAAGTTCAAACAACTTATATTAATCACTCTCGATGACTGCTTCCTGGCTATCAACCGTACTCGCGCCACATTTAAGGATTGTTAGGTTCGTGATAAAACCCCGCTTATCGCAGGTCTCGAACCCACGACCTTCGGATCAGGAGTCAGGGGGTATACCCCTCGACCACTGCGCCTCCCATGGGTATGTTCCGTTTGATGTTAAGCGAAAATACTTTGTGAAAGTATAATTGCAAGTACATTTTGTGTGTAGAATGCGATTTCCGTTCAACCACAAGCGTATAAAAAACGCTTACTCATTCAAAGAATGGAGAACAAATATTTTCACAAGCCGTAACTGCGACCTTGGCGGTGTTGTAATAAGTGCTTCCTCGACAATTTCGATAATGTACATGATGGCATTCTGTTTGTGGAATGCACGAAATACACGTGTAATCTATCAATGACCATGTTCGTGCGCCGCTAACACACAGGTCAAAGAGACCGTGGGGTCCTGTACATGTATACGTACACGATTGGTCTACTTAAACCATGTTTAACATGACAATCAATTATAAACAATAAACATTGTAGTGTCCAGCGCTCACTGACGCTTTCCACTGAGGACAGAACAGGTAAACAATATTTTCATACATTCAATTAACTTTTTTTTAATAATTAATTATTTTTATGATTTTTTTTTAATTTAAATGATAGCAAATTTCTATATCAAACTACAACATTTAAAGACTGTTTAACTTTATAAATTCATCACGAAATATATTGTTTATTTTAAGGAGTTTATTAAAGAAATTCATGAAAGTCTTCAGACAAACTTAAGTGCTTAGACAAGGAATAATATGTTTTACCGCAAGAAATGTTCCGTCTTGATCCGATTGAAATTTCAGCAAAGCATAAAATCAGCCTATTTTTAAATTTCTAAAAGTCTTAACTCTCTCAGGTTATAATATCTCGATTAAAATATAAAAAAAATACATAAATATATTTGTATACTGAAAGTCAAACTTTCTACACATAAATTCGGATTTTCAAAATATTTCGGATTGCTAAAGTGAATTATGATTTATAACAGAACTGACTTAGAGATCGTCGGCGAATAGTTTGATTTCGTCTATATATATTTATGTCAATATTTATGATAACGAACCAGATTAATAATAATAATAAACTCTATTTATTGAAGGTAACTCCTTAAGCTATGAACATAAAACATACATACATAAACTTATCTAACTAGAGGATTCATACATGCATACAGTATTACAAAATAAAGAGAACACATAAAGAATAAGTATTATTATAATGCTAAATCAATAAATCATAACAACTCATTTTCAAAATCTGAAGTAACAATATGTAACAAGATTGCGGACCCTGGCTGTTTAAACACGTTTTGCGCAGTAAAACATTGTTTCACGTTATAAACTGTGCTAATAGTATTTGTGAACATGTAGGGACATACATCTGCAAAGGAAACCACATTTTCCTTCAAATTTGTGGACTGTTTTGCGATAAGCGAATGTCAAATTTATATTAAGAGTACCCCCCCCCCGGGGGCCCCTTTCAGCAACTGTTGCTGCTTGATTGCGTCTGGTTATGATAAAACAGGAGCGAATGATAGTTTTGTAAGATACCGGAATAATCAAATAGTGCGGCTGAAAAGTGGTTAGACATTATTGACGTTTAGTTTTAAGGTAAGCCACCCTAATGAGAATGTAAATTTCGAATCATTTGAAATACCTTGGTCAATATAAATCCATAGCCAATGTGTTAAGCCTCTTGCCTTACATGCAAAAGGTCGTAGGTTCAAATCCCCGCAAGATCAAAAAAAGTATTTGCTTTTTTTCAGGATATTTCTTGTTTTACAGACTTTTTTGTCGAGAAAACTGATTTAAATTTTAAAATATAAATTATATCAATAGGTTTCTAAAAAAATGCCATATTTCTCCAAAGTTTGATAATTCTGCATGGTAAAATGTAATACATGCATATTACAAGATGTTATCAAAGCAAAACTGGACGGTAAAAGTTTTTTATTTTATTATATTTTGTTACACAGGTGTTGAGCATAATTTTGATGTCCAAATTTTGATGTTAGTGTACTCGCGTTATTATGTATGATTATGTCACCTTGAAATTTGGTAGTTATTATTGCGACTTAAAAAATAACGTAATTTACAGGAGGGTGTATGCATATGAAGTACCACCAATATTTTTTACTAAGTATATTATTTTCGATTTTTTTCCTTACGATATCACTAGCATTTTCTTTTTAAGAAAAACACAAACAAATGATAAAATGGGCTTATTTTGAACTAAAAAAATAATGTTATGCATGTTGAGTTGAATGTGTGACCTCTCAAAGCAAGTCGGTTTAATATTAAAACTTGAAAATCTTTTAACGGCACAGTAAAAGTTTGTAATATTTTGCAGACAGTTGTCTTATGTGACCCAGAAACTCATGGTAACAGTTTAATTAAGATTCTTGATGATGAGTATTAGAGTGGTCTTACCTTAAGTTTAACTAATACTTGATTATTATATATCGATTGTTGTTCTTACAACTTATTGTAATCATTATATATACTCTTTTATCACATACCCGTGCATGTTTCTACTATGCAATAAATATCGTATTGCACAGTGTGCATATAATATGCAAATGAGCGGAAAAAACCTAAATGAAATCCATACGCTGCTTGTTTTACAATTAACAAAACGAGTAATAATAAAAAATATACATATCGCCTACGTTTAATGCATTAAATAGGGATGCTCATGAACACTGCAGCAAACACAAAAAGAAATATGATAAAATAACCGTTAACCACAGGTACCTGAAGCAAACTTGTTTTAGTTTTCTGTACGGACTATTTACTATAATAAGAATAAAGGTAAACAACGAACTCCTGGACGTTCTTTTATTTAACAAACAGTGCATCAACTTTAACAGAAAAGATCACCGAACCCATACATATTTGAAAAGATATGATGTCCATCTACATGAAAATGTCATTCAAACTATTCCAACCCGTCACATATGTCCGAAAACACAAAAAGTTTCACCAGAATCACCGAAAATCTGCAACATGTGAAGATCGACGTCCACCGTTTAACTGATCATATTCGCCTATTTCTTTAATGTTATCATCAATTATACGAATACGGCCCTAATTTCCGATTCCGATCCATGCAAGGACTCGAAATACTGCTTTCACATCATGTCGGAACATATAATATCAATTTGCACCATCAAAATACACATGTCCATTCGCCAGAGGCTCGCTTCATATCATATTATTCAACTCGTTCAATAAATTCCATACTTAACAACACTCATTCAATTTCCTCTATTTATTCCACCTTTCAGTTATTCAAACAATTACAAATATAAGAGGATAATTGTTATATATACATAGTACAGTGAACATGAATCATAGTAAATACATGAAGATAATCATACAATATAGAAGTGACATAGACATGTGAAATATGTTCAATTAAGGCAATCTTTTTATTGTAGCATTATACACATAGGTATGCTTTGGATCTCATATATAGTGTTACCTGGTATATTTCTAAAAGCTTACCGAAACGAAACATAAGCAGTTAGTGTCAGGTATTAGAATATAACTATGATCCATATGCATTGAAATGCTAACATTTTTTAAGATTATCATTACATCGTTGTTACAGACTTCATCAGAAAATTTTAAGAGTAATTTAATCAAACAATATTGCTCTATATTTGAGATGGTAGTAGATGAACACATTAGAAAACATTTACAGACATTGCAGAAATTGAGCAAAACAATGTATACATAAGATATGTACATGTATAAACAAATAGATGAATATAAGCATGGAGGGTTTAATTTATGCTATCATGTATATACAATGAATGATGGTGTCTGAATTACAGCATTATCGATTATACAAATGTATTATGTGATGAATAATTATGTAAGCTACATTTTAGAAGCTTTTCTGGATTACTGTATCAAAACCGAAAGTCACAAGAATATCTGAGTTGTACAATGAGCGTAGTAATAGATCCTTATCCGAGCGTCGGAGAAATGTAACAAGGTCCAGGTTGCAAATTTCAAGCAAATCTTCAAAAAACTGTTCACGAAGATCGTACGTTGTTAGACATTGAGTCGTGGCATGAATGATATCTGCTCGGGTATCACAATTGATCCAGATAATTGATGGGGTAATTTTGCTGTGAATTTGTCTAAACCGTCGAAAGGTACAGTCAGTTAATGTTCGCGTGTTCCATCCACGGGTGTAAAAACTTACAAGAGCGGAATATACAATTTTTTCCACTGAAACGTACTTGGAAATTTAGCACTTTTCATGTAGGTTTGCAGGTAATGAAGAAGGTCATATTTGTGTAATACGCTGACTATGTCTGGTATGAATCCTTACTGATTAGAGTATCCTCGGAGCACGTACACATTTAATCTGAAGTTGAATATTCGTCTAGGCAGTAGGAATCGTACACATTTTCTGGAGAAAGGATAGTTTTTGCTTGTCAATGTGGAAGTCTATAGGTTGCCAGCCGATTAAACTTAGAGCCATATCAGTTCTAGTTGTAGCGGGAATGTTTTGTATTTTCTTTGCAGCCAATCGATGGAACCTCACTAGTCGTGCATGCGAGTCGTTTGAGATGGTATGCCAGAGCTCAGGGCCGTACAATGCGGATGGTAGAGCGACCTTTTCAACTAGTTAGCTTAAAGTCAATGGGTTGATATCACCTTTGCCTTGCTGAATTGATAATAAGCTGAATAATGCTGATCTACCTTTACTCAAACGATTATATATAGTTTTTGTGCATTTTAATGAGTTGTGTAGGTGTATTCCAACGTGTATCGCACTGTCAGTATTATTCATTACACTATTGCCGAATTGTACCGACACATTTGGAAAGGGGGCTATTTTGAAATATTAAAACCTTGCATTTGTTGACATTAAATTCATAGCCCCATTTGTTAGCGTAGTTAAGAACTAGTTAGACTAATATTCTTTGATAAGAAGGGATCCTTGGAAAAGTCACTCGAACATACAAAAGAGTTCATTTCTTCGTCCAATGATTTAAAAAATTGTTGTCAAAGTTAGGTTTGGCTTTTGGTTTGAAAACATCGGCATAATGATCCCTGAATGCGTTAACAATGGCAAACGGATGTTTTATTATCCTTTCTCCGACTTTTAATTCCGTAACTGGATTGGACCGCGAGTTGCGTTTTTTTCTAATTAGGCGCCAGAAAAGCTTCATATCGTAGTCCGCGGCACTATTTAGTTCAGTAAAGTACTGTTCGTCAATATTTGGAATTGCTTGTTTTTGTACAAGAAGACATCTCGTTTTGCACTTTTATATTGCTTATACAGAATATGTTCACTATCTCTAGGTCTACCAGCACATATCCACTTTCGTCTCTGAGATTTTTGATACTTATGTGCGGCTTTTACTTCACTTTACCAATATGGTTTGGAATGCTCTTTAAATTTACTTGCTGGCAAATTGGATTCAGCACATATTATCATTGCATTAACACTATGGGTATACAATCTTTCAAGCCGCGGCCGTGGTCCAGTGGTTAGTGCGCTGGACTTGTTACCCGGCGATCCGGGTTCGATTCCCGGTCGCGGCAGGTCATACCCTTCCATGACAATTTGACAAAAATGTCGATTTTCCTCCACATGTGGAGAAGTTGCCGGCTCCTTGTGGAAGGGTAAGTTAGTCCAGGAAAAACTGTTTAGGTGAACCGGCCGCCGTATATAACTGAAATATCGAGAAACGGCGTTAAACCCGAAGAAACAAACAAACAAACAAACAAACAATACAATCTTTCAATGTTAACAAAATTGCAATCTAGTTCATGTATAGCTATTTTGGACAGTTCTATATTTAATGCGGTAGAATATGTTTGTAAATGCAAATCAGTACATTTATTCCAATTAACAAATGGTATGTTTTCAATAAAAAAGGATTCAAACGTATATTACACATTGTTACAATTGGCAAATGATCAGACACTGAACAACAATCATCATTTATAACATAATTGTTAAGTACAATATCAGTCTGTGATTTTCCTACAACAACATAGTCAATAGTTCTTTGTGTCGGTTTAAACGTATAGGTAATACCGCTGTTATCACATGGTGTAAGCTTATTGTTTGACATGAAGTTCATAAAAGCTCGAGTCCGTCTGTCTTCAGCAGCAGTAAGTATTTGTACATTTGCGTCACCACACAATATGATATGTCCTTCGTTCGCATATGTATCGTATTAGGTTTGCAGTTCGTCGATACACTATATATAGTCGTCGTACACATAGTTATCTGGAGGTAAGTACATGCAAAAAACGAATGTGGGTCTCTGGTTTACGTTTCATACGAGTTTAGCTCCAATGATTCTTGAAGAGTTCATGTTTGGAATCGTATGTACAGAGTAGACTAGGCTTTATCTAAAGAGAATGGTGACACCTCCTTTACAGTAAACGAACAATAACTGGTATGAATTGAGTCGAGGAATTTGGAGCAGTTAGGTCGTCACAGGGACTCGAGATTTTTTCTTTAGGTTATTTTAAGATATATTGAATTAAATATTGCTGATATGATTCTTCAGTATAAACATAATATTATACGGAGTTATGGCCCTTTGAAGATATGTCTGCTTAGAAACACCTTAATCGGAACTACGCTGTGTTTTAACTAAACGTATTTTTAAGATATCTATAAAACCTGGAAAAATATAAATCAGAAATGTTAAGTTATCATTAATGCATTTTTACGATTTTTTCCTGCAGAAAATGTTGTCGTATTCGATTGTTGTTTTGTTGGCCCTTGTATCGATGTCGAGTCAACATGAAAAAGGTAAGGTCGGTATTTGAATCGAAAAGTATCAGCTCACAGTCCGTTGACTAAATGGCTTTTTGTGGGTCTATCTTTCTCCGAACCGGAAGCGTATCATGTTACGTAGGATGTTACGTAGTAGATCTGGTGCGGAGACAGGCCTATTCCTAGGAGTATTTTGTATCACAAATTCTTTTCATTTGATGTACATTCCCAGCTTACTTAAAAGTCTTAATCCATTAATTTTACTACAGCGTTTGACTGACTGCCTCTACAATGATCTGTTTTAATATTAGTATCCATTTCTAAACGACCGTTTAACAATGTGCCATCTCGTAAGCGACGTATCGACAATCACGTGACAATATCAGGGCAATACTTTAAAACCCGGCGTCTGTTTAAATTGCCGTTTAATTACATGTCAAGCCAACGGTTGTACGATTGAATATTCTAATCAGAACCTTTTGCCATTTTACTGAGATTAATCACATCTTTTTATAGGTGCCAATCGCATGATTCGGGATGATTTCGGGGGTGGAGGTGTCGGCGGCATTGTTGACGCAGGTTTTGGTGCGGGTGGAAATGGCGGATTTATTGACGCAGGTTTTGGTGCGGGTGGAAAGGGCGGAATTGGTGACGCAGGTTTTGGTGCGGGTGGAAATGGCGGAATTGGTGACGCAGGTTTTGGCGCGGGCAGATCCAGAGGATTTGTCGACGACGGATTCGTAGGTGGTAATGGAAAAGGTGGATTCGGAATGGGTGGTACCGGAGGAATGGGTGGTTCCATGGGCAATGACTTTGGAATGAACACAGCTGGGGGTGGATTGGTAAATGCCGGACAAGGTTAGATGATTGTGGTTTAGTGTATAATATTGATTTTAAGACAAAGAATGTGAGATCAAGATATTATACGAATACATAATACACAAATGTAACAAATGTGAAATTTAGAGTCAACACAGTCCATTGCATTCTACTTAAAACATAAACTGTCATTTCGAAGATATTTTTTTCTTTTAGCTGCATATTAATTCGACCTTTTGCAGACAACATAATGGAAATTCATCGGATGTTGCGTTAGAAGTTTTAACCAGTATAGAATATATTTGTTAATTAAATTTTCATTACAGATTTCGGATTAAACGATGTCGGTGGAGGATTCAATGGGCTTCTTAATGGGAATGGCGGTTTTGTAAGCGGCGGAGGGAAAAGTGGCGGATTTGCGAATGATGTCAACGGTGGAGTAGGCGGAGGGTTTGTCAAAGGCAATTTGGGTATGGACACCGGGAATAACTTCATTGGTGGAGATGGAGGCTTCACGAACGCGGGAAATGGCGGCTTTGTTGACTCTGGAGTCGGTAGTACCGTTATGAATGGCGGCGTGGACAATTTTGTTTCTAACACGGACAAGAACTTCGGAAACGGTGGAATAGAAGGAGGAATGGTAAATGGGGGTTTTGGTGGCGGCCAGATTTCAGATCAAGGCGGAATAAATGGTGGATTTATTGGCGGCAATGGTGGTTTTAGCGAAACGAACGGTGGATTCTTTGGCGGCAATGGTGGTTTTAGCGAAACGAACGGTGGATTTATTGGCGGCAATGGTGCTTTTAGCGAAACGAACGGTGGATTTATTGGCGGCAATGGTGGTTTTAGCGAAACAAACGTTGGATTCATTGGCGGTAATGGTGGAAATGGTGGTTTCATCGGCGGAAGAAATAGAATGGTTCAAGATATTGGACCATACAACGGCGAAAAACTTCGCGGATTCACTAATGTCCAACCATCGATTGACAGCGGCGTGGCTGGTCCGTCCATCATGGAAGGTCCCAATAGAGTTGCAGCGATTGGTTCCCATGACCGAATGATTGGTATGCGAAAAGGTTATACCAAACATAGGACACACATCACGACTGTTGTGCGTCCGGTCGTACGTCCAGTCATACGTCCAGTGTTGCGACCGGTCATTCAAAGAGTAAGCATTATAATATATAGTAAACCCTCAATAATAAGACCACCATTTGGACCCTTTAAAACTGGTATTTTTATTGATGTGGTTTTAATATTTAGGTTGAATAAAGAGCAACACAGTGAACATGGACTTGGAAATTGTGTTCTTATTTTCGAGGAGGTCTTATTACTGAGTTTTTTTATTATTTAGGTGGTCTTTACGTGAGGTTTTACTGTACAAGCTTTAATTACATAAATATGTTACGCCACTTGAAATTAAGACTTTGTGCTTGCACTAATATGCTTCCATACTTTTGTCCGTTTTTTATTTTTAGAAGTCCAGTTCCCAGGGCAAGTGATTCACGGAGGTCCCATTATTATTTGATAATATTTAAACAAGCAACATTACGTGATCATATGAATAGCATTCTCTTGTTGATATGTGGTAAACTACTGGATGATACTACATTTAGTATCCTCTCCTGGGTATCCATGACATCACTAATTAAAGTAGCATTGTGATTATTGAATTCCGACTCGTGTTTAGAATAATTAAGAAATTACAATGCGAACAAGTTGCAAAGTTACTGCACGGAATGCTGATACAAACGTGTAGACCTTTCCTGAGCAACTACCTTTGGGAGATGAACATTTTGGCTGTTCTTAATTGGTACATGTGCTTCGATCGTAAATTCTAACAACAGAAAAAATGATACTGTTTTTGAAGAGAGGCTGTTGCTCAAGAGAGGGCCACTATGTTAAGTTTGTACTGTAAATGTATATACTGTATAGCGCTTTATTTCTGCGATGTTCAATTTTGGCGCATTTGCGATTTTCCGCCAGAATATATTTTTTTGAAGGGGAAGCAACTTACGCATGTTACGCATGGTATACAAGAGCATGATGGTTGAATTGGAAGATTTCATATTTTAAATACATTTCATTTATTTATTCATTGTCTTTATGTAAAAAAATAAAATAAAACCCGTATCCAGATAAGTTGCTTCCTTTATTTAGCTATTACAATGGTAGATTTACTTCCCCTTCTCAGAAAGTCGCCATTTTCCAAAATTAACGAATGAGTCACGAAAGGTTAAATTAATTTTAGTTACACTTTTTGGCGGAGTTTTATTTTGGCGTATTAGGTCTTGACCTTTAAAATAAACCCCGTCACTATAACCCGCTATACAGTAGTATTATACATGTGCAATTAAAGCATTCCCTTCAAATTACGATGGTTTGTTCTCTGTTTCATATAAATGTCTTGCTTTTATAAAAGGCATAAGTCGAGAAGTTATTAATATCAAACCAGATGGTGTCATATCTTTAACGTAAATATACCCAAGACTGTCGTTTTAAAGGTACGTAGTCTTATATTTTTGACAAAATATCTTTAGTGATGAATATGAGAACATTGGTGGTAATTTACTTCATACAGATGTACTCTACAAAACTGCATTGTCAATTTTCTTACATGTTTACCAAAACCACAAATACAAGTGTCTGATACGGGTAATTTCTATCCTGACCCACGCGCCGAGTTAGCGCCTGCATAGGACATACCAGTTCCAAATCAGACTACCTACCTTTAAAGAGATTGACAGCGTAACACAACCATGCTTTCTCCAGCATTCACCTTAGAAGCATCTTAACAGCACTATAACTATTACTCATTATAGCTATAAATTCATACTACAGTAAAACCTCAATAATACGACCACCCTTTGGTACCCTTGAATAGTGGTCTTATCATTAAGGCGGTCTTAATATTGAGGTTGAATAAAGTGCAAAATAGGTTAATGGACTTGCAAATTGTGTTCTTAATTTTGATGAGGTTTTATGTCTGAGGTGGTCATTACGTGAGGTTTTATTGCTGTTTCTATCAATTTCAGGTAATAAGACCGATTATTCAGCGACCAGTGATACGCCGTATTGTCCGCCCGGTGTATCGACCGATTATTCGCCGAGTGGTTCGACCGATCATTAAACGTCCGATCGTCAACCGAGTTGTACGTCCGATTATTCGCCGAGTTGTCCGACCTATCGTCCGTATGGACAGTGGGTCAGCTGGACTAGGAGGGGGTCCTATGTACCCGGATATGGGCACTGGTGGTAAAGCGTCGGGAATGCGGATACGAAGAAAACCGAAGAGTTCCAAGTATTATTGATAATAACATTTTAAGGCTTCTGAAGACATGTTTGCTTGTTTTTGTAGAGTAGGTAGAATATAGCTAGGTGTTGTTAGAATTTATACTAATCATTGTTAAATTTCTCATTAGACTCACTACCAATTTTTGTGTTTTTTTTGTATTCTTTTATATTCTCAATGTTGTTATTCATTCACCAACTCCATTGTTTCATTAATGACTTCAAATGTCTACTTCGATGTAATTTAAAACACCGATATGATCAAGGCCATTTGCTTTTTGCGCACTAGTTGATAGTTTCATGATTGATTTGTTTCATTCCATTTTTATATATGTTGACTTTTCGTCCATACAGATTACCAGTCTATTTTCTGACCAATAATTACCTCAAATTAAAACTATAAATAATATAATTTATATTATGAATTATTGCGGAATCAATGTCCCGAACTAGTTGTAAATGGGTTATATAAATGGAATATTCGTACCCTCCTATAAAATACCACATATTTTAGAAATCGAACAGTACCGGTCGTAGTTTACAGATGGTTTCTAGAAAAAAAATCTAAGTGTTAAATTAGAATCTCATGGGATGTTTTATATATGTGTCTATATGGTCAATTTCTACATATTACCTTGTTGTACAAGTTTGAATGTATTAGTAGTTTTGATTATTAGTTTATGTTTACAACTTTAGTAGAATTAGATTCATCATATCACACTGATATTAAAGATTTTGTCACTTATAGAATATTATATAGTTACGTTCTGATTTTATCATCTACAAGGGTTGTCCAATAAATATGCAACCTATAACTAATCTTAGCAAAGTATAAACAATTTTTGGACAACCCTCGGAGATTTGTTTTGAACCAAGTACAGTGCAACCTCTCCAAGACCAGCACCCTTTGGGAGATAAGTAACACCTAAATAATAAGACCACCATTTGGACCCCTGGAAAGTGGTCTTCTCATTGAGGTGGTTCTAGTATTAAGCTTGACTAAAGAGCAAAATAGTGAAAATGGACAGTGATAAATGAAATTTGTGTTCTGAATTTTGAGGTGGTCCTATTATTGAGATGGTACTTAAGTGAAGTTTAACAGTAACTATGTTGGCTGTTGTTGTTAGGGTATTGCTCTTAATGGGTTGAATGAGTATTATCTTTAGAACGGCAAAATTTATAATATCTTTGATGTGAGTTTTTCCCAAGACAGGATCGCTCTAGAGAGATTCAACTGTACGACACACATAGTTCATACTGACCCGTGTTGCGTCTTGTCTAGCCTCACACACATAGTTCATACTGACCGTGTTGCGTCTTGTCTAGCCTCACACACAGAGTTCATACTGACCCGTGTTGCATCTTGTCTAGCCTCACACACAGAGTTCATACTGACCCGTGTTGCGTCTTGTCTAGCCTCACACACAGAGTTCATACTGACCCGTGTTACGTCTTGTCTAGCCTCACACACATAGTTCATACTGACCCGTGTTACGTCTTGTCTAGTCTCACACACAGAGTTCATACTGACCCGGGTTGCGTCTTGTCTAGCCTCACACACAGAGTTCATACTGACCCGTGTTGCGTCTTGTCTAGCCTAACAAACAGAGTTCATACTGACCCGTGTTACGTCTTGTCTAGCCTCACACACATAGTTCATACTGACCCGTGTTGCGTCTTGTCTAGCCTCACACACATAGTTCATACTGACCCGTGTTACGTCTTGTTTAGCCTAAAACACACACGTGGGTTATATTGCAAAATAAAACATACTGTCCTATTTGTAATTAACACAATCGCTTGTCAGTATAAATGTTAGTATTACATTGTTAATTAATCCATGTGACTGTCAAATAATGATTGTTTGACGTGTCACTTTGCACAATTACCTCCCTTGTTTCAAAATACTATGAACACATACATATGTATATAGTGTTTGAACTGTTGCTACATAGCGAACATATTACACAAAATACAGAGGCATACTTTTTAAAGAAGAAATACAACAGCTCATTCTGCGTATTTCCGTTGTCACTACTAAGTAAATTAATTTTCGTACTAAGGTGCAGAGGTATAATTAGATATAATATTCACCTAGACTTCAGTTTAAAATGTCGTGTGAATACGATGCAAATAACTCCTGCTTGCTATGTACTGGCAATTTATGGACAATCTTCAGTACATAGGTTTATGAAGTTGGCTATTAGTTGTTAGTTGGTAAATCAGAAGTGCGTTCCCGAATTCACAGCAGTTAGTGGTTAGTCCAGAAGTTAATTCGAGAATACACAGCCAGAAGTTAGATGTGAGTTCGAATATGAAGCAGAGAATGCATAACACTTCTGAACAACCGACTAATAACTAAAAGCCAACTTCACAGACCTCCAGTACATCTAAAACGGGGAAGTGATTTTGACAAGCTTACGTAGACTTTTTTCGATATTTCAATTCATATGAATCGTAAATATTATAGCTGACTGCATTTCAAAATCAACAGAAGATGTATCCAGTGGCTTGTTAAAAACTATGTAAACTATTACTGGTGGGTCAGCACTTTTGACAGTATATTTGGTTTTAACACCAATTTGAAACACTATTCCACTGAGTGCCATCGGTTGAAACATAACCAGACTTTTCTGAATGTCGGTCTGGACATTGTTTCATTCCGCCTCTGATCACTGACAATTCCCCACGTAAGTCAGATGAGGACAATAATTGACTTAATTTCGTCCAGTCCCCCTCAGCACACAGTACTTATATACATGTACAATCAATTTTACCTCTTTAGAGCAACAACAGCCAGATATCAGACAAATTGTGCCTCTCTCTTGTAGCTCTTGAGAAATTGTACTGCGGTTTTATAATTTCACGCAAAATTAGAAATAATAAAGTGATGTAATTATAGTATTTAGCGTGTTTGTCAGTACACTAGCTGTTGTCGGTGAAAGTCGATATGTTGAATTATTTAAGATATGTATATTGGCTCGTTGGTCTAGTGGTATGATTTTCGCTTAGGGTGCGAGAGGTCCCGGGTTCAAATCCCGGACGAGCCCAACTTCTGTACTCTGCAATTGTTCAGCATCTTCGTCAGTTATACATGTCGGATGACCTTACTGGTTTTGTCGGATTTCATCATCAACCAGTACTAACTTCCCCTTCACCAAGAACAGCTTCTGACAACATCATGCAAAACTCAGAGGTGGAAGACAAATGACTACGACAATATATCACAAAGGACTAGACCTTCACATTCCGGGAATCGATCTCGGACCACATAGGTTACAGCTTTGCACTCTACCAACTGGGCTTAGTGGACGGGCTTTCTATTTAAGCACAACACAACAGACATTGATTTTGACATTTTCTTAGGCCCTAAGAGAGATTATCCAATTTCGAGGAAATGGCTTTAAACAAAGTTGCTAATCAAGGGAGATTATTCTTGATAGTTATCCAGGAAAGCTTGACATGGGCCAGTTAAAGAACGTAATGGCTTTCATCATCTATCATTATTTTCTTTTCCTTTCTTTTTTAAGATACTTTTTATTTTTTCATTGTACAGTGATGTTATCTATCATTATTTTCTGTGCACTCATAATTTTTTTAATCAGCGATTTTTTTTCAAGTTTCCAGGAGAAAAATGGCGAGGTTTTATCATAATTATTTGATTTATGCAAACAAACCAAGTTAATTGAAGTGCTTGAAAATTTCATCGCTCCACAAATAATACACGGACATTTTTTATCACCTTTTTGAGGTTCCGTTTAAAGATATAGTTTTTGTTTACAATTTTACATGCGTGTATACCCAAAGGGCAGAATGTACAACAATCGTTGAAAGAAGTCTTAAAGTGGCAATTAAAGAGTTTTTTCGACAATTTTCTGTTAGTAAGAGGTAGGTTACTAAAATGTTACTTATCATCTGAGCAATGGTAAATGCAGTTTCTTAATATCATAAACTGTCTCATTTCACAAGACGCATGGTTTGAATACAACCCGCATATGTTCGCGCAATGCTAATTAACACTACGCTCCCATACAGCACTTTGATATATAACTGCAGGGATCTTAATTGTTGCAAATATAAAAATTTACGAAAGCGATACATAAAAAAAATATTATTGGCGAAAACCTAGTATGTATAAATTGGTTCAATTATTTAGTTCTAATAATGATGTAATTTTAAAAGGATTGACTATGTATCTACAAAGTGCTATTAAAGTACGTACTAATCTATTAAGTTCTTCATTAGATGTTATACTTATAATGCTGTTTTTATTCATATTGTATCACTGTCGTTTGCCATGTGTATTTGTAATATTTTGTTTGACTATGTTGTATGTATAAATGTACATGTACTTACTCTCATAGAGTATGTTAATATTATTATTGTAAATTGTATATATTGGATGATAAATATTATACTTAAATCCAGATATTAATAATCATTCTGTTCTGTTCTGTTCTGTTCTTAATAACTATACTATGGTGGCATATTTCTCCCACCCGTTAACTACATAAATAACTAGAACAAGGGCACTATCAGACAATTTTAAGACAGTGTTAAGATATTCATCTGGTATGAAAATTTATCACGATTCTTATCTTGTTAACCACATAATTTTCTAGGTAATTAAGTAGTTGTCTAGTTTCTTTAACGTGAAAACCACATAACTCTCTAGTTAATTAAGTAGTTGTCTAGTTTCTTTAACGTGAAAACCACATAATTCTCTAGTTAATTAAGTAGTTGTCTAGTTTCTTTAACGTGAAAACCACATAACTCTCTAGTTAATTATGTAGTTAACTGGTGGCAGAAATATGCCACCATACTAAACGTCTTGATTCAAATGCGCTCGATCCGTACTTTCGAAAAACTCGACTAAAAATTTATAATAATAATGATATCTTTATTTCATTAAGATCTCACAATAAGCTACATGTGTAACTTTTTTACAATGTGGGAATCAAGCAACAACAATGTAAGAAATCAACATAAACATATCTGCATATCTACACATGTTCATACATACAACATAATTATAATGATAAATGAGATCATCAAAAGCTACAAAAGTTACGATGATCTGGAAATAAAACAACCTCATACACCTCACATAAGACACATGTATGCAAAAGAGAGATAATACGTAACTACAGGGAACACCACATACACAAGACAGTGCCTCCCCACCCAGACCTTCGGGAAAACAACAATCCACAAAGCATAAGGCACTTAAGGGCACACTTGTTAAGGGAGGGGGATTCATTGATGGAAAAGATCACAGGACAAGTCAAATCAACTGGCCGCAACAGGCCGAAACTGGGCGGGAAACAACCTGAACACTATATAAAGTGACAGAATTGCACAGGGAAAGGGAAATACAGAAACAACAACCATATAGCGAATTACAGCCTTGGAACTGTCAGCAAAACACTGGGGGTTTAAATCGATTTAACAGCTAGCTAACCTCACACTTAATCGCTATATGGTCCTTGATTTCCAACATATATACATATATTGACTAAGTAGGCAGTAACTTATCATTAAAAGCAACCAACCATCACGCACATAACAACATACACTGTAACTAATCCAGCACGAAGGAACAAGCAGCCTCAGTCTGACCTTGCTCCCAGTAACTAAACTAGTAACATAAGAATGTGAAATGACCCTTATTTTTTTAATAATGCAATTTAAAGTAAGGTCAACTCGATAATGTAGTTAATAATTAAACAATTCTTAGATATTAGTGATAGGGAATTTAAAACTAAAAGAAATATGTCTATTAAGAAAACTAAAACGAAAACCCAATGAATATTAAGACGTGTTGTAAAATCGCACTGTAGAGAGAAAGGTTTTCTTGGTGGTGTATAATACAATATTTATGACGTCATAAAATGTTAATGACGTCATAAAAGAGAGAGAAGACGTAGCTACAAGGAACGCCACATACACAAGACAGTGACTTATAAAACTGATAAATATACGAGAGAAAAATTAAGTAGCTACAGAGAACACCACAAAACAAAAAGAAACAAGGACAACACCAACGTAAATCCAAAAAATATATATATTAGACGACACAACACAATCCCAAATGGGATGGTCGATAGTTTTAAGATACTCCATGGAACACATCCAGTTAGTTTCAGAGCAAAAGTTAATGCCTTCAAAGTCCCGAACATAATCCCCTAAGACATTGTGATCAGTCATATCCTGCCATAACAAGTACGGTTTACAGATATAACTTCATTTAGTCTCAAAACATTAGTCTCCGGCGTGCAGTTAAAACAGGTGTGGAAATCTTATCAAGTATTTATTTACTTAAAACCTTATCCGCTGTTGTTCTCATTATGTCAGGATTACAACCCTTCCTTTTGAACTTGCTAATTAATTTCCCAACTAACTGATCAAAGTAACAACTGTTATGAATTTTGCGAATTTTATATAACAGATCTCCATAAAATTTGGGTTTAGTAATTCCTGTCACTAACATAGATTTGACACTAGTGCCATATTTTAAATTAATATCGGTATATTTATGGCAACACTTATGAAACGTCTTACATAATTTATGATAACGATAGCTTTGTTTTAGCAGTTTACCTGTCAGTAGAATGTTACGCTTATTGAAGTCCTCTAGATGTGTTTTAAGTCTCATAAATCTTATAAGTTGAGATATATATATGCCATATGTTGTATTCCTCGGTATATCACTAATGAGCCAGGGGAAGTTTATAATCTCAAAGTCATAATCATCTCGTTTATCATATATTTTAGTAGTAATAATACCATTTTCTATAGAGATGTCCAAGTCAAGAAACGAGGCATGTGTATCCAAGGTGTTAGCTTAAATATTATTGATTCAGCATTAAATATTTCCTATAATTATTTTTGAATGTATCAATATTAGATATATGGTCGCCTAACGGGTTTTCGTGGCATGTCAAGAAATTATCGGTGTATACTTTCATACACGTCGTTTGCACATGAACATGATATATTTGAATATAAATTATGTAGTTTAAAATCATTCATTTTTCTAATTTTCTACAAAAAAATACAAAATGCATGAACAAAATGCGCAAAATTTACTTTATAGGATAGTTTCCATTCGTGATTTCATGTATTGATTCAGTAGAATGCTGTTGGGTATTCTAAGGGTAGGCGGAGCTATAATCCTTCGTCACAAGAGGGACAGTTTCCATAATTAATCGATTATCTTGAACTATAAACACACAATGGCATTCAAAGTACACTTTGATACGTTTGAAATGACCCCCCACGAAAACCTGTTAGTAATTTCTTACATACGTACCGGTTACCTGCTTGTAAATAAGAGGCACCAAAGACTTGAAAACGAAGAATTTCACATCAAATCTGGCTTTAGACAGTAAACTGATGATTATTACAGACGATTCTGTATACTTTTTTTTAGATGTTTTTTTATTTTCTAACGAAGCAATTAAACATAGTTTTAAATGAATATATGTTAAAAGATAAATTCCTTTCCCTTTTAACATGAATAATGTTTACTCAAGGTGGATATAATGCTCTATAGCTGGAATACTCATAAAGCGTCTAATAACTGGGCAGAAATATTAACCTAATAATAAATTAACACAAAACAAGTTTACCAAAAAGAAAAAAAAATGTTATCACGCGAAAACAGACTCTAGGGTCGGGGCAAAACAATATGGTAGGTCGGGAAACCTGAAATAACATTTTTTACGCCTGCACTAATTACTAACACTCAATTCAGGATTCACGCTGAAATCTCTTCAACTGTTCATTCCCGAATACACAGCTAGTAGTTGTTAGTTCAGATATTTATTCGAAAAAAACATAGCCAGGAGTAAGATGTGATGTCGGATATGATGGAATGAATACATAGCTATTAGTTGTTAGTTCAAATGTTTATTCGCATATGATGCGGCGAATACACAGCTAGAAGTTGTTAGTTCAGATGTTTATTCGAAAAACCATTGCCAGATACTAGATGTGAGTTCGGATATGATGGAATGAATACACAGCTATTAGTTGTTAGTTCAAATATTTATTCGCATATAATGCAATGAATACACATCTAGTAGTTGTTAGTTTATGATGTTTATTCGAAAAAAACATTCCCAGAAGTTAGATGTGAGTTCGGATATGATG
This sequence comes from Mactromeris polynyma, assembly GCA_032209605.1. Classification (NCBI taxonomy): domain Eukaryota; kingdom Metazoa; phylum Mollusca; class Bivalvia; order Venerida; family Mactridae; genus Mactromeris; species Mactromeris polynyma. Next base: position 4,679,126 of record JASFXZ010000014.1, read on the forward strand.
TAGCGAATACACAGCTATTAGTTGTTAGTTCAGATGTTTATTTGACACAACATTGCCAGCTGTGAATTCGGGAACGAACATCTTAACTACCAAATAACAGCTGTACATTAGCTACAACATATCCGAAGTCAAACCTAACTTCTGGCAATGTTCTACGGATAAACATCTAAAGTTACAACTACTAGCTATGTATTCGCTACATCATATGCGAATAAACATCTGAACTAACAACTGATAGCGGTGTATTCATTCCATCATATCCGAACTTACATCTAACTTCTGGCAATGTTTTTTTTCAAATAAACATATGAACTCACAACTAATAGCTGTGTATTCTTTCCATCATATCCGAACTCACATCTAACTACTGGCAATGTGTTTTCAAATAAACATATGAACTAACAACTACTAGCTGTGTATTCGCTTCATCATATCCGAACTCACATGTAACTACTGGCAATGTTTTTTTAATAAGCATCTAAACTAACAACTAATAGCTGTGTATTCGCTACATCATATCCGAACTCACATCTAACTTCTGGCTATGTTTTTTCGAATAAGCATCTGAACTAACAACAAATAGCTGTGTATTAGGGAACGAACATCTGAATTAACAACTAACAACTAACAGCCAACTTCACAGACCTATCATGAAGGCCACTCCGACGTCTGGGTCACTGAATCAAAACTAATATGGGAAATAATCAGAACGGAATTGAAAGAGAACAGGAAATCGAGGTATTGAGTTTTACGCTTTTTGAAAGAGAGAGAATAAGTTGCTACAGGGAACGCCACATACATAAGACAGTGTCTCCCAACACAGACCTCCGAAAAACCGCCTGTGGCATTTGTGCCGATTATCGTTCCAAGGTGGTACTCCTATCTTCGTCATTTATGTTTGTTTTACTTCTGTTTTTTTAAGATTTGTGCATTTTCATCTTCTTGTGTGTTTGGGGTGGGTATGCCCTGTGTCTGTTCGACTTCTCCCGTTTATGGCCTGGGGCGTTAGCCCAAGGCCATATTATCTATGCTACATTTCAGATGCTGCCCATTTGACCTTATTTTCCGAAGTCCGAAGTACACAGTTTCATACTCGGGGAGTTAGTAGTTCGGCACATGCCACGTTACATAGCATAATAAAAACGTTGAACAGTATTAAGATATAAGAGACAGCATATTGAGTCAATATTTAAGAATTTCTAATCCTTTATAGCACATTGGTTTATACATGTGTTTAATTTTCATTCCGATATAGTGATATTCATGCGCTGTTGTTAGCCTCTACTACGATTTCATCCATGAAAAAAGCTCGCCGTATATTGTGCAGTTGACTCTATGGTGGAATTCATTCATAAAAGTAGTTACTCGCACGCAAGAGAATCTCTTTCTGAAAGGGGCTCCAAATGGGTCTTAAACAGTCACGGACCACGCTGTCAATTGGTATCGTCGACGATTTTCGCATTGGTGATCAAAGTGGCGATACCATTGCGATTGGCAAGTTCAGCGATTTCCTGCTTTAAAAGATGTGATGTTAAAACTCGACCGATTTATACATTAATTACATTGAACGCCCCTTCAGCAGCCTCGTAAATTTCGATACACGTCTAGTACATTGTATACAATTGGCACTATTGGTAGACGGAGTCTATCGCCTGTCAATTTTACCAGCGGTACGAACAAAGTCATATTTTAGGTACTACAGGGCCCTTATTCACAAATAATTATTTTAGACTTTGAGTTGGACTTTGTCTTAGACTTACCCAAATCGAGTTAAGTATAATTCACAAACGTAGCCTACTTACCGACAAACTTAGCTCAGTTTGGATTTTGTCTACGACGTAGGCAACTTTAACCCTTGAGTCTAAGATTTTGCATCAAAAATTGTATTTTTCTAGGTAATATTCAGATGGGTTCCACCTTTTAAGTATATCTAAGATAAAGAACAAATAAAGTAGATCTACTCTTGTTAACAACCTGTAAGAACGCACACGCGGAATGTGGCGTCATCACAGTAGCTTCTTCTTTCACGTTGACATGTGGATAAATCGGAGGTAAAATGAGCGCTCACGGTTAAGCTTGATAACTATAGGAAATCATTATGATATTAAGTATACAGTCCATCATCAGGCATGCACAAATCCTATTTTTTACAGTGTAGATCAATTCAAACTGATTTATAAAACTACGATCGGAACCATACCCGGCCACTGTATTTAAACAGCGGTGCTCTTGTTTACATTTAACTATTGATTACAATGCTAACTTGAAGCATACGACCTCGTACATGAATTACATTAATAGTGTTGTCTGTAGGCCTACTATGCGACGGCAACCTTATTAATTTATAATCATTATGAGTCTATAAAAAGTAGACTTAGGATTTCAGACTTACCGTCATAAGTCTTAAGTTTGAAATATAGAATTAGAAGTTTTGTAAATTGAACTAATTATTGATAAGTCTAAGCCTAAGTCTAAGTCTAAACAGAAGTCTAAGATTTAGACGGGCCTAGAAACGTTTGTGAATTAGGCCCCTTAAGTTCGGTCAGACGTTAAATCCGGTCTTTGTTTTCATTGCGATTTGAGCACGATGTTAAGGTGATATAGGCAGAAGGAAATAGCAATATTTGCTTTTTAGCAATAATTATCTATTTACATGATATAGCAAGATGAAATGTATACTGTTTTATCGCTATAGGGTCCTTCAACCAATACTGCTATAATTTTGTAAAAACGTTGTAAAATGATGAAGTTATTTGAACTTTTGGTACTGTCAAAGAGTACATGTTGTCCGGTAAATCAGGCTACTTGCGCAAGCGTTAATTTTGAAAAAGAATCACATGTATACAAAGATACTAATCAAATGTACCTCTGACATGATATCAAGATTAAAAAAAACACATATAGTTAAGTTTTTATTCCAAAATAACAAAAACAGAAACAAGGGGTAGGAATGGAAAATCTATTTTTTTAATTTTTATTGATATAATTAAAAAAAATCGATAGTATAAGCTAGTATACTTTCCCACCTTTCCAAAAATACCTTTGTTATTAAAAAAATACTCAACAGAATTTTGTGTGCATTTACCGGAATGTAAAACATCATCAACAGACATTCTGCATTACTATATAGTGTATAGAGTTAATCCATAGACGTGAATATTAAAAAACTTGTCAAAAGACATGGCAAGACTATCGCTTTAGCGGTATATTTTTGTTTGTACCTCAGGGATAAAGGGAAATATATTATACCCATATATACTAATCCGGAGTAGGTCTAGGAAGCGTTAGAAATCAAAAGTAGTATACATGCAATTCTGACTATTAAACCTTTATAAATGGAGATAATCAAACGGAAACTTGAACATTGAAACTATTAGCCATACCGGATACATGTGTGACTGCTTGTCATAATGTTTGTTTCTTCAAATTGCCAATTTTCTGGACATTTAAACCAGGGTTAGAGTTATCACTGATGCACTGATCACGTACTTGTATAGTTATTGCACAAATAACCTAATGGAAAAATACTGGTAACCTAATACGGAAAAACAGTAGTAATATGATAATTTGTTTACAAACAAGTAACTAGATGTACACAGGGCAAGCAAATCCACGATTCAGCTATCTGCAGCCCAATGCCTTCAGTGCTAACAGCGCTTTGATATATATATTGTCTACGTACAAATACATCTTAAATAAATCAGAGAGATGCGGTTTTCCTCGACTTTTATTAGAAATCGTGTCAAATCAGACATTCAATTTGGTTACCGACCGCTTTGCGACGCCATATTGACGCAGCCAATATATTATGTTTCTGGTATCTTTTGGACTATATTAAATTACATAACCGAATAAATGTATTTATGATTTTTATGTACCGGAGGTTAAGTTTAATAGATTAATGTCGTAACGAGAAGAGAAATATAGAGAGATCTTTACATAAATCAAAGTCGTTTACTAGAACAAATTTTAAGAAATTTGCTACATTGTAAAATTAATTTTATGAAACTACCATGAAATGCTTTCCCAATGGCGTAAATATCATTTCACATTTACTTGATAAATGTTGACTCACTGTTCCAACACACTGAAGACGTCTAATTACATATTTGAAAAAAGTTACTCATACAGAATTGAATAAGTTTAATGCCTATTTGATGCTAAACATTTATTAAGAGAATAATTAAGAGAAGTTGATACTCAGCCGAGAACGAGCATTATATTATATTATAGTTTATTTATTTCTCAATACATTAGACTCTACAGTCTATGAGTAAACAATATTTACAAATATTTACAATACTTGAACAATTACCATATATGGTCAACGGCAACAGTATGGTTATTATTGTTTTGTGTTTTAAATGTATGTTATATTTCCATTTCCCCTGTGCAATTCTTTCACTTTATGTTTTATATAGTGTTCATGTTATTTTCTGCCCAGTTTCGGCTTTTTGTTGCCAGTTGTCTTGACATGTACTGTGATTTGTTCCAACCATTAGTTCCCCTTCACTGTTTGTCCTCTTTGATTCCTATATTCCTTATGGTCTGCCAGGCCATTCATTTCGCCTCTGTTCCCTCAAAAATATGTACCCATTAACCTCCTCGAGTGCCTTATGTTTTATGGATTGTGTTTTACCGATTGTCTGTGTTGGAAGGCATTGTCTTATGTATGTGGCGTTCCCTGTAGCAAGTTATTCTCTCTCTTTTAATTCATACATGAATAGCATCAGAACATATTTATTTGGACTATAGTAACAGTTCTTGTTAATGTTAATACATAATATTGATACAAATCTAAATAGCATTAATTGTTCATATAAAATAACATCAAACAATTGTATTTATGTAAAAATATTGCGCTGAAAATCGAAACGTATCGAAGGAAGCGGTAATGTAGAAGAAGAAGAAGAAGAAGAACTTTTATTGTACTTAAACCCATAAAAGGTTATTGACAAAACATCAATATAACATAGAAAATAATACATAGCAATACGTGACAAGAAGATACAATGAAATGGTAAGTAAATGAGGTTCATCTCTGTTGGGGGAGGCAGAATAATTTAAATGATAAATACATGTTAAAAACAAAGCATCCAATTCATATCCATAATTACATAATTATATAAAATAATTTAACGTCAATGGTAACTCCTAGAACATCTAAATGGATCATCAAGGAAATGGCCCTTACAAAGAGCACATAACCTATAATGATCGAGCAATTTTAAAATGTACAGTCACCAATTACATGTGTGCTCTACCGAAACGAAATTGTAAAGCATCGCACGGTGATCATGTACATGAAACAATCATTAAATATACATAAAATGTACATATTAGTAGTTTCCATTGACGTTATCACTTATATTAAACAAAGAATTATACATACACATTTACATACATTCACATATATAAATACATTTCTTATATTGTAATAATTATACAATTTTAAATATAACAGACAGTAGTATATTCAATATCGGCAATTTTGGTGTAACCATTTAAACATTTTAAAACCAAATTACTAATACTATTACAACTCGTTATGAAGTTGTTGGCGCTTAATAAATCCATGATGTGCAAATACACTTAAATTTCGTATTTCTGATGCATTTTTTGTCGTCATTAATGCGATGAACTTAAAAGTACTGGGACGGTTCCAATAATATGATTTTATGTATTTTATGCGCAATTCTCTCAAAATGTTACATACAAGAACAAAATGGTATTCATCCTCTAGGATGTTACAGAATGGATATATACGTTCATTTAACGGGACACTTAAAGGTTTTCTCCATCTACCAGATTCAACGGCTAGTCTATGTGATGACATTCTCAAGCGTGATAATGCTATTCTGTATTTACGGATTGTGATAACATCTAGATATTTGCTAAAATTTGTACTAACTATTGTTCTAAAGAATAAAGCTCTCGTGGAATCTTCTAACCTATTGTTATAATCGATCAACCATATATCTCTTATTCTTTGCTTTAAAAGTAAAAGAAAATATTCCTTGTTTTCACCACCTTGATTTAGCCACACGTGTTCGAAACCTAGTTTAGTCAGAATTGTTTTAACATTTGTTACCCAGTTAATTTTAGTTGGTCTACTTACAATGTCGTTTTGCAGCATTAAGTATGCATGTTTAATATATTTTGATTCTACACATGTACAGATTTTTAACCAGTATTTTATTATACTAAAAATTTTGAGTGAATCAATACTTTGTTTCCCTAGTTCACCATATACAAAATCATTTTGAGTGGTTGCTTTAACGCCCAATAATCTCTTACAAAAACTTAAATAAGTCCGTTCTGTTTGAAGAGCCTTATGGAAGCCCCAAACTTCTGAAGAGTAGGTTAAAATTGGCATGATTAATTTATCAAATAGTTCTAATGTATGTTTAGGTGACAGATCAGTGAACTTATACAGATATTTATTCATTTTAAAAATCGCCTTTAAAGCTTGTCCAGCTAATAACTTGTCATGCTCATAAAACGAACCCCCTGAAGTAAATAATACACCCAAATATTTAAAGCTTGTAACAATTTCTAACTCATGATCATTATACATAAAACATAAATTTTGTGGCAATCTACCAGCTTTTCTGAAAACCATAACTTTCGTTTTACTTGGATTAACTCTAAGTTTCCATCTATTGCAGTAATCTGATAAAATATTTAAAGAATGTTGCAATTCATCTGCACTTTTCGCAAAAATTATAATATCATCTGCATATAATAAAAGACATATCTTTATCATTCCCATATCAATACCTTCTATTCCTTTATCAATAAAAGTTTGTTCCAGAATAGAACCGATAGTGCTATGTATAGTAATTCTCAGGCGAGGGAAATGCCTGTACCCACACCATCGCCAAACAGAAAAGTGAATACATGTTCTGAGAACATGTCCACCAATACTACGTCCCTGTGTGCAGAAGTATCATACGAAACCCAGGTTAAATCTCGACCGTTGATTACTATCATGGGTGAAACCTCGTCGACCAATACGACTCCTCGTCTATCGTCGTAAACTACCGAAGGCAAACAGCGGAACATCAGTGACCAGCAGAGTGTGACTAGTGACCGCGATAATATTCAATAGGAAAGCGGGGAGAGTCAGTCCTGTTCATTGAACTGTGTTTTATTAAACGTTCAGGGCTTAATTACTCGTAATGTAAATAAACTTGACCATGAAGAAATTACGGCATTATTCGAAACAAACGATTTACTTTTTTTCACAGAGACCTGGTCTAATGAATTAATTGATATGTCAGTACCAGGATTTAAACTGCATGCACTACACAGAACTGATAAATCTTTAAATAGTAAAAGGGACTCGGGAGGAATTTGTTGTTACATCAGAGACAATTTTGGTGATAATGTTGTACTATATAAAAGTGTCAGTGATGATATTTTATGGTTGAAATTGTCTAATGTATTATCTGAAAGTCAATGTGATTTATATGTATGTTTATGCTATGTTATTCCACAGGGCAGAAGCCGCGAACTTTTACCTGATACACCAGTATATGATAGAATTATGTCTGATATGGTAAAAATCTCCGCAGAAACAGGTGATCATTGTAGGTATTTGGTATTAGGAGATATGAACAGCAGGATCGGACGTTTAAATGATTTTGTACAAAATGACGAAATAGACCCAAATGTAAACTATTTACCTGATGTTTATTATACAGATGTTGCTTTAAATAGATCGACGGAAGACGATGTTGTTAATAGAAATGGTCGCAATTTAATCGATTTCTGTAGGGAAAGTGGATTACGGATTATGAATGGCCGTGTATGTAATGACCCAGGAAATTATACATTTATTGATCACACTGGTAAAAGTTTGATAGACTATGTTATAGCTAGTTCTTCCATGATAGATATGTTTCAACATTTTGTTGTAGAGACGCCTAATTTGTTGTCTGATCATTGTACTGTTTCTTTCAGTTTAAAATGTAACGGTAACCTGACGGATCAGTATATCACAAACGATAGTAGAAGTAAAGTTAACTTCGTTTACAAATGGGACCCAACGAAAGCAGATATATATAAACAAACGTTAAATGATGTATTTTTTCAAACGTCGATACAATCTTTGCAAAATGATTTAGACATTACATGTAACCCAGCAGACATTGATTTGAATGTTGAGAAATTTTCTGATGTTATGAGTACTGTTTGTTCACCTTTATTTGGTAAGCGTATTTTTGATAATCCTGATTCGAAGAATAAAACTCCGAATAAACCATGGTTTGATAGTGAATGTACGGATAGAAGGAAACAGTTTTACATCGATGTAAATATTTATAACCAAAATAAAACAGATAATAATTGTAACAAGATGACACATTCTAGGAAAGATTATAAACATATGATTAGAAGTAAAAAATATTTACATAGAAAAACCAATACTGAAAAATTCGTAAATGCTAGGTATAAAAACGCAAAATTATACTGGAAGATGCTCAAGGACTCTGTCTGCAATACTAGTCCGCCAAATATAAGTGTGGATACATTTGCTCGTTATTTTAAAGCAATTAACAATCCAGAGAGTCAATTTTATCAAGCTGATGATGATGTGTTGTATTTTAATGAACGATATTTAAACGGAGATATACAAATTATGTTCAATGAATTGAACGAAGAAATTTCACTTTTAGAAATTAAGAAAGCTACTAAGCAGGTAAAATGTAATACCGCTAGCGGTCCGGATTTGTTTCTGAACGAATTTTTCTTACATGGTGCAGACCAACTAAACAGTTATTTTTATGTTTTATTCAATAGTTGTTTAAACAAAGGTTATTTCCCTGAGCAGTGGAGCCAGGGTTTTGTTGTTCCAATTCATAAGTCAGGGTCTACAAACGACCCAGCTAATTATCGTGGCATTACACTACTTAGTACTTTGGGAAAACTTTTCACCCGAATTTTAAACAACAGACTCGATAGTTGGGCTGAGCAATACTCCGTTTACATTGAGGCACAGGCAGGTTTTAGGAAAAACATGGGTACGACCGATAACATTTTTGTTCTAAATAGTCTGATAACTCATTGTTTAAACAATAATCATAAACTGTATTGTGCGTTCGTTGATTTTCAAAAAGCTTTCGATTTTGTGGTTAGAGATGTTTTATGGTTTAAATTATTGCAATGCGGAGTAAGAGGAAATATATTAGACGTAATTAAATCTATGTATAAAAATGTTAAATCACAAATGAAAAGTAAGAATAATTTAAGTGACTCATTTTCTTGTAATTTAGGAGTACGACAAGGCGAAAGCCTCTCACCTTTTCTTTTTAGCATATACAATATTACACTTGTCCGTTTTGGTGTAGTTTGCTCGCTGATAGTCATACGCTTTCTTCCGGGCGACTGCTATCTCCTTCGGGAAATCCCGATCAACGCCAAACCGTGTTCCACTCAGCCTTTGGACGTTTCTCATTATATATTCAGTGTCACAATAATCTCTGAAAGCAATGATAATGGGACGTCTGGGGGTTTGTGTGTACTTGCGAGCCATGGCGATCGATCCTAAACGATGGATTCTCTGAATACACATTTCGGGCAGATCAATATGTAGACGATCCAACATAAACTGAGTCATGATATCATAAGTATTCTCGTGTTTTGTGTCGGCTAATCCGTAAAATATCAAGTTATTTCGCCTAGATCGTGCACTCTGGTCTATCGCATGGTATGCTAATTGCTTCAAATAAAGCTTATGTTTGTCAACATGGTCAGCTAGAGCGTCCACTTTACACATAGTTTGGTTCAAATTTGAGGACATTTGAATTAGCCGTTCATCATTTTGTTCTAGCTTGTCCAGTTTTGAACACATTATCGATAATTTTTCATCGACAGAAAGAGCCGAGAAAGAAACAGTGCTATTTATGTCGGCCGAAATGTCTTTATTATTACGTTTCACATTGCCCGAGTGACCTATAGGTGTTTGATTGCAGGTAGCCCATTGATCTTCCAAACGTAAAGTGTTATACCTATTTTTAACTGTCGCTCCGTAGATTGGGGTGCTGGCTTGGTTCCGTGGTTCCGACATCATATATATGTATCCAAGTCACACTTTACACTAATTTATTGTCAATGAAACACCCGTAAATTACGCTAAATCTACCAAAAACTAGAAATTTTACACAGATTCAAAATTCCGCGTCCATCTTGTCACGCATGCGCACTAATGTATCTATAAATGATTGCAAAGATATTAGGACAAGAGGCACGTGGAGTACTAAGCTGCATGAGAGAAATTATGTCGAATGTTTTGTTACTCATTTCAACTAATTTGTACATATGGCAAGATTTCATCTATTAGTTTTGTTTATCGATTTTATAAATATAATGATATTTGTATTTTTTATTGTACTAGCATGGCTTATCAGTGTTGACTGTGTAAACCATTTAAATCTTATGTTAACCACTTAACCAAGTTCCCTTCAACCGAACAACGTTTGTAAACTTGACAGGTATTGCTTAACCCTACGATTAAGGGTACGTTACCTTACCACTGAATTTCGGTGAATTTACAAAAATCAATTTTCCATCCAGTGGAATTTGGTAATTTGTATCCAATCTCCTACGAAGTCATCTCCCCTTACAGGTATCCGAGTTACTATAGTTTTTTTATGTTGCACAACAAATCCTGACCTTTAGATTGCAACCAATTTGCTTGCTTCAGATTGCGCCGTCCATCTCTTTTCAAGATATTTCTTGTTTGTCTTATAGATACATAGTTGAATCCTAACAAAACTGGAAAGGCGTAGATGTACTCATTTAAAAAAAAATTCCCCACACAGATTCCAGGGGCACGAAACAAAGTAATAAAAAATGAGAGAGTGTGATATATTCATACTCATTCGTTCTTTACACTTAACATGAAGAAATCGAGTGATGGTTTGATTAAAATAGGAAGATCATGGCCACAACACTCTGACTAAAGTGCACGATATCTTATGTGTGTTATGTCCCTTTTGCTTTTGTTATTGTGTACACGTATCTCCTTCTGTTTTTGAGATGGCTTTGCCTTTTGTATGTGGAATTTTCTGCTAGAATTCATCATTGATTCATAATAGTAGTTTTTTGGAGGAAATAACTTTAATCAACTTGAGTGCCTCTCCTTACCTATATCTATGAAACGAAACAAAATATACAATGAGAAGACGTATAATAAAAGTAACAAGGAAATGGAAGGAAGAACAAAAACCAAAACGTCTATCAAGAAATACTACATACGAAGAGTACAGGCACCCTAAAGCACAATAAGACATTGAAAATATACATGTATACATGTTACAAACACAAAAGAGACATAAGACATAAACATCAGCGATAGGTGAAGATAGGCGTACACAGTAATCGTTTTATTCATTCAGAGATATTGTTCCCTTGGTGATATTCTATTTGTTTGTGTTCTAAAGTTGCAATTAATAGTTCAAGGATCAGCTGGTTAGCTCTCATGGTCCCTAAAGTAACCTTTAATTGTATTTATAGTTTAAATTTCTTCGATCGATAGAGTTGATTGTGCTTGGCAGATGACACTGGCTTCAAATAATTAAATAGAAACATTCAATTAAAAGCTTAGTGTTGTATCATCTCGGAACACCTTGGATAGGACGTAATCTACGTGTGCTTGTTAATGGATTCAACAAATCCCATGGTGTAACACGGGTTTATATATATATAAGAGAACTATCACATATCTTACTTCTCGTTTTGTTACAGCAAATCACAATACGTATTAAGATACACGGAGAAACGTAGAATGCCTTACATGTTTCGCATCTCATTGTTCTTTTGGGATGTGCACTTTGTTTATGAAATTTCTTGCTCACTTTCTTCATTCCTTTTCCCTGACCACATTCCTTTTGATCAACGTATCAAAGGTAAAGGATTACTAGAGTTACGAAGTGGCTTAAAATACTGAACATGATACTAGATACTGGAACAAAATTATTATGTTTTCAATTTATTACTTTTGCGGGGAAAATGCGAAATGAATTTGGCGATTAAAACTTGTTTGTCATCAGCTGTCAATTCATAATTATACTTGGCATTCAACATTCTTAGTTCAGTGTGTTGCGATGAAATAATTCGTTGCATTTGTGTTTTCATAGTTTTAAGCGTTTCCAAATGTCAAATGTCCATTACATGATACACGCAACGGAACTTAGTTATTGAAACTGCAGGCAGATGGCAGCTATGGCTTTATTATAGAGCATATGGAAAATTGATCAAATGGTTTATTAAAATACAAGCATCTGGTCAAAACTTAGCAGAAACAGCAAGGAGGTATAGAATACGTAACTACAGAGAACGCCACATTACACAAGACAGTGCCTCCCCAACGCAGACCTCCGGAAAAACAACAATCCACAAAACATACGGTACACCTATTAAGGAACTGAGGCACAGGGAATGGCCCGGTAGACCACAAGGAATAACTAGGAGAATCAAAGTGGACAGTGAAGGGAGGGGGAATTAATGGATGGAAAAGATCACAGGACAAGTCAAGACAACTTGATATAAAACGCGGTTATGGGGATTTCTATTTTTCCATTCTATACTTTCAATGTGAATTAAAATACACATTTGTACGGCATAAGTTCCCAGATTTCTCTCAACTATATTATTTTCTCAACTTTAGTACAACAGTAAAATAAATAATACGACGTGCGAATGAAATATGTCGCCTATCTCACCCTCAACAATTAAAGCATTTCAACTGATCAATCAAATGTGTTTAGTACTGTATTGTTCGACCTATCTATAGTTAAAAATGTATGAAATGATAGCTAGGGACCGCAAATCGAGTTCGAGTGTTCGGCCTATCTTTGTTCGAGTGATATACTGTTAGATAACATGAAATAAGAATGGTTTCCGCCGGAACTTAAGAACCTGTTCGAGGTATCTACTGTATTCGAGCCAAAACTGTTCGAGTTTTCGAAGTTCTACTGTATTGTGATGTTTCCTTTCTTTTCTACTCCTCCGTGCTTTGAATCGGTTGTAAAGGTTCACTGTAGTATACAACCATAGTCCCGTGATCATCCCACTGCGCCTCTTAGAACTTCGATAGTAATCTGTCTGGCACATTAATTGACAACCATTATGTCATTGGATTGATTTGATTCGCAATGTATTTTCCGTATTAATCTGAATCCCTTGCTAGTAATTCCAAGTGACAGAACATGTCACAAAAAGGCATAAGTGCACAATACTCTCCCCGATACTTAAAACAAACGCGCCTAAGATAAATGTGTTAGAGTAGCATGGTCTGCTTCATGATAATTAAACAAAAAATATCTTGAAAAAAGATGGTCGGTACAATTTGAAGGTTAAGATTTATTGTGAGATGTTACGATTGCTGGTCACTCCAGATCCAAAATGAATTAGGTAAATTCATCGAAATTCAGTGATTTCAGTAAGGTAACGTATTAGTTATCGAAAGGTTAACACATTCGCGTCAAGGTTACAAACGTTGTTCGGTTGAATAGAAATTGCCTTGGTGGTTCAGATTTGATTGGTTTACACAACACTGATATGAAAATAGCAAAGCCATGTGAATACGGCTGCGCCGAAAAAAACCGAGATGCTCCAAGGCATGTTTGCAAAGATAAATGTGTAAAAGTAGTATGGCCTGTTTTAAAATCCGATTAACAACTTATTTGAAATCAAAATGATCAAAATAGCAAATGTACAGACAGAGTTGAAAGATGTTCAATTTACCTTATATAATACAGCCTCTTCAAATCTGCCCTCTCTAAATCGACGATCTATCTTCAACAATATTTTCCTAAAGTAAGAATCTACTACAGCTTGCACTTTACATTATTCGTTACAAAATCAATAAACCGAATTATTTTTCATCATCTTTCCTATGATGCATTCAAAGTTTTCATTGAAAATGTTATAAATGCATAAAAATGGATTATATTCGTGCTTGACCTAACCATCGAAAACTGTAGCCATATGACGTGTGTTCGGAGTTCCAGCTCGTGGCTGTATGCATTGCATGTTGCATTTCTTGCTTTTACTTCATCATTCGTATTTGTTAAGGTGTGTAAGTGTGGCGGCCGTTCAAAGTCTCCCGCGCGCATACTCGCTGTGTTTTTTTCTTGCTATCTGTTTTTCACGTTATTGCCGCTCATCCCAAGTGACTATGTGCTTTGCATGTGGCATTTCTTGCTTTTACTTCATCATTCGTATTTGTTAAGGTGTGCAAGTGTGGCGGCCGTTCAAAGTCTCCCGCGCGCATACTCGCTGTGCTTTCTTCTTGCTATCTGTTTTTCACGTTATTGCCGCTCATCCCAAGTGACTATGTGCTTTGCATGTGGCATTTCTTGCTTTAACTTCTTCATTCGTATTTGTTGAAACAATGGTGGATGGTGTGATGGTCGATAAAAGTCTTCCGCGCGCATACTCGCTTGGCTTTCTTCTTGTTATCTGTTGTTCACGTTCTTGGCGCTCATCTTAAGTGACTATGTTCTTTGCATGTGATATTTACTTTTCGACTTTAATAGATAATAGAAAGTTACATATCGCTCGTTTGCTTTAATATTTTATATATCTCATACATAATCAAAATTACTTAAATGTGGCAACTTACTAATGAATATCCTTTAAGCGAATAAACCCAATCTGTACATAGGACTTATACAATTAAACTACAGTGCCCTGATAAACAGCTGTCACATTATGCTTATATTTTTTTAAATCTGCTCTTGTTTTTATTCTACATAACTTCATGAAAATGAGTTTTGTAGGATAAGTCTTGTATTTTGATTTCTATACAACATCAAACTTTTATCCATACTGGTATGACAGAATTACATTTGCTGCACTCGAAAGTGAATGATGAATGGAGTTAAGATATTGACTTTTAATTTTGTCATACAAATAAAAATACACATTCTGTTCCGAGTGATAATTTATTTATCAGTGAAAAAGGTGTAGAAGTTGCTGCTTTCGCATACACAACAAGGTAGTTTTTTGAATTTTCGGAATGAGACTACTGACTTAAGGGTGATCATAACAATACAATGTACTGCAAAACCTAATATGGGGAACATAAAATACGGAACTTGAAGGCCAAATTTCTCCTATAATTAACTGTCAAATAAATCTTGAGTAAAGATATATTAATGTTGAACCCGAGTTTTGCTTCGCAGTGATACACACTTTTCAAGGCACTCTGAGAAGCTTCATGTGTCTCTACGCTGATTACGCTTCTGTGTATCAAAGAGACATGAAATTGTTCTAGGGAACGCCACATACAAAACGACAATACCTCTCCACACAGAGTCCCAAGAAAACAACAGCCCGAAAACATCAGGCACAAGGGTAAAAAGGTATGGAAATACGGGTGCAAATGTAAACATCTATGTGAATAGGTGCGCAAGAAATGTTCTGGCCGACTATAAAAAACAACTAAGGAAATGTTAGGGTGACAACAGGGGGGAATAACTGTTTAATGGATAGAATACTTCACGGAACAAGTCAAGAACGTCAGCAATAAAAGACCGAAAGGGGAACATGAATATTATATAAGTGAAAGAACTGCACATGGGTAAAGGAGGACATAACATACATCTCGATCATAAATGGAAATGATAACCATGCAGCGATTTACAGCCTTAGACCTGTCAGTATTTTTGTAAATTGTTATTACTGAACCATCTTTCTCTGTTAAATACAAATCTGTGTTACGAGCCATGTGATTCGTTGAAGCATTTATTCACTCACTTTACATCTTATTCAAGGATTCCAGAATTAGTAGAAAACACAAAGCTATAATTTGAACGGTTCTATTAAATTGTTTAAGCAGTTTTTGTCCTGTACATGAAGATCAACATAATTACTCTTTCTCGAAGAAAATAAGACAAGATAAAGAAGAAATATCATTAAAAAAGATTAACGGCGTAGATATAATGATGTCTCCCGGTATTTTAAATGAAATAAAAACATTTGCAACATGTTACAAAAAAGTAACTCTGATCAATATATACTCTAATTATGAACCTGTCATTTAATATATGCTGGTTTCTCGTAGATTCGTGCCCCTCAGCAGAAAAGGCAGGGCATGTTCATTCAGTACACAGTCTACTTCGTATTTTTTATTTTAAACTAAACAAACATTAATGTTAACCATTACAAAGTCTGAAGCATCATTGTTTATGTTTTGCAATGAAACTTGTGCTTGAAACAGAAGGACAGTGATCTGGATCGTCTGGAAGCTTTCTCATTAGATTCGTGCCCATGGGACGTAAACAGATTATGCAATATCAAGACGATCGCACGTCTTATGAAATTCCCGTTTGGTGCCTCATGGGTGAACATAAATCCCGTTTGGTGCCTCTTGGGTGAAAATATAGTTGGTCAGATTTTAGAAAGCCCGCTTCGAGGACAACATTTGGTTGGTCAAAAATATAGGTCAAAATGTTATACAGCTACGCCGAAAAAAGAGAAGTTGCTTTGGGGATCACGCAAGCGAACAATCATATTCATAAGCAAAAAAAGAAACAGATGCAAATTAAGAACCTAGACAAATAAAATATCATCAGGGGGACAATAGGATTTGAAGTGATAATACAATGGGAGTTTTGCTTGATACACCAATTTTGCTAGACACAGAATCTGTCACATAGGAGACATTAAGAAGCTTTTTGTCTGCTGAAATCAGATGAAATAGTGTCGTTTACCTCGATGACAAGCCTTCTACAAAGTACAGTATATGTACCTTTAATAAGCAAATATATACTAACGCCATTAATTTTGCACATAGATAAAGTGACATCACAAAGGCAAGACTATTCTTTATTTCTCCTACATATTTTCTTAAAAAATTATCAATTATGAAATAAACAATTGGTCAAGAGTTTAACAAAGTTTTGAACACGAATTAACACATAGATAACGGTAACACAATTTTGACAATTGGTTCTACACAAGTACGCACAGTTCAAATAGTTGCGTTTTTAATGGTGTCAAGTATATCATAAAATTTCGTTAACATCCCAATGTTCCAAATGTACAGTAGAATTATGACCCATTAATGAATATTTAAATTTTTAAAAAACACTAGTAAATCGTTGCGTAAAAAACGATCGGTATATTTAAACACTTGCTGATTAGTGCATATTTGCACCCCACAATATTCGAGAACATCAACATTTTGTCATATTGCATAACTGACCATGATATAAAGTATGGAATCTAGTTAAAAGTGATACTTTGTATGTATCGCTGCATATAGCAATATTTTCGAAACTGCATATTATAACAAGGTGAAATGTATACAGTTTTTATCGTTATACAGTCCTTCATCTATAACTGCAATAATAATTTTGTATAATTATTCAAAAATTATTAAGTTATTTCAACGTTTGGTACTGCCAAATTGTACAATGTAGTCCGGTAAATCAGGCTAATTGCGCAATGCCTTATTTTGCAAAAGAAACACAATGTTTCAAAGATTATGAACAAATCTACCTCATGCTATCAACTTTTTATAAAACAAAAATCAAGAAAGTAAAGATTTTATTCCAAAAAACAACAACACCGAAAACAAGGGATGTGCACGGAAAATTTGATTTTTATAATTTATTGATATCATTTTGAAAAAAAATACTTGTAAAATTGTTCTTACACGGTACCACATTCTCCGATTTTCGAAATATGTCCGTTTAATAAAATTATCAAATAAAATATAAATCATACTCACGTGTGTAGAAGTAAACACAAGGCACAGCTGCACCACGGAAGTGTCGACAGCTCATTTTCTTTGCACCACCGATAAGTGGTGGAGCTGGCGTTTAGTAGCTGTGAAATAACTGCAATATAAAAATCAGCTTGTCGGTCAATTTTGCTGTATCAAAAGCTTTATTATGAAGCGAAATATAAAATACATAGCCCGCTTGTATAACTCAAGAAATTGTGTTGAGTTTGGGCAGAGGCGAATGTTTTCTTGACAGTTTGACTAATAATAGTATACTTAAAGATGGTAATTTGTCAGCTTTTTGTGAAAGACAAGGTTATGACCGGTTGGTATCCCTGCAACACGTATTGGGTCAGCTTTCTGTGGAAGACAAGGTTATTACCGGTTGGTGTTCCTGCAACACGTATTGGGTCAACTTTCTGTGGATGACAAGGTTATGACCGGTTGGTACCGTGCAACACGTATTGGGTCAGCTTTCTGTGGAAGACAAGGTTATGACCGGTTGGTATCCCTGCAACACGTATTGGGTCAGCTTTCTGTGGAAGACAAGGTTATTACCGGTTGGTATCCCTGCAACACGTATTGGGTCAGGTTTCTGTGGAAGACAAGGTTATTACCGGTTGGTATCCCTGCAACACGTATTTGGTCAGCTTTCTGTGGAAGACAAGGTTACTACCGGTTGGTATCCGTGCAACAAGTATTGGATCAGCTTTCTGTGTAAGACAATGTTATGACCGGTTGGTATCCCTGCAACACGTATTGGGTCATCTTTCTGTGGAAGACAAGGTTATTACCGTTTGGTATCCGTGCAACACGTGTTGGGTCAGCTTTCTGTGGTTGACAAGGTTATTACCGGTTGGTATCCGTGCAACACGTGTTGGGTCAGCTTTCTGTGGTTGACAAGGTTATTACCGGTTGGTATCCCTGCAACACGTATTTGGTCAACTTTCTGTGGATGACAAGGTTATGACCGGTTGGTACCGTGCAACACGTATTGGGTCAGGTTTCTGTGGAAGACAAGGTTATTACCGGTTGGTATCCCTGCAACACGTATTGGGTCAGGTTTCTGTGGAAGACAAGGTTATTACCGGTTGGTATCCCTGCAACACGTATTTGGTCAGCTTTCTGTGGAAGACAAGGTTATTACCGGTTGGTATCCCTGCAACACGTATTGGGTCAACTTTCTGTGGACGACAAGGTTATTACCGGTTGGTATCCGTGCAACAAGTATTGGATCAGCTTTCTGTGTAAGACAATGTTATGACCGGTTGGTATCCCTGCAACACGTATTGGGTCATCTTTCTGTGGAAGACAAGGTTATTACCGTTTGGTATCCGTGCAACACGTGTTGGGTCAGCTTTCTGTGGTTGACAAGGTTATTACCGGTTGGTATCCGTGCAACACGTGTTGGGTCAGCTTTCTGTGGTTGACAAGGTTATTACCGGTTGGTATCCCTGCAACACGTATTTGGTCAACTTTCTGTGGATGACAAGGTTATGACCGGTTGGTACCGTGCAACACGTATTGGGTCAGGTTTCTGTGGAAGACAAGGTTATTACCGGTTGGTATCCCTGCAACACGTATTGGGTCAACTTTTTGTGGAAGACAAGGTTATTACCGGTTGGTATCCCTGCAACACGTATTGGGTCAGCTTTCTGTGGAAGACAAGGTTACTACCGGTTGGTATCCGTGCAACACGTATTGGGTCAGCTTTCTGTGTAAGACAATGTTATGACCGGTTGGTATCCCTGCAACACGTATTGGGTCAGCTTTCTGTGGAAGACAAGGTTATTACCGGTTGGTATCCCTGCAACACGTATTGGGTCAGGTTTCTGTGGAAGACAAGGTTATTACCGGTTGGTATCCCTGCAACACATATTTGGTCAGCTTTCTGTGGAAGACAAGGTTATTACCGGTTGGTATCCCTGCAACACGTATTGGGTCAGCTTTCTGTGGAAGACAAGGTTACTACCGGTTGGTATCCGTGCAACAAGTATTGGATCAGCTTTCTGTGTAAGACAATGTTATGACCGGTTGGTATCCCTGCAACACGTATTGGGTCATCTTTCTGTGGAAGACAAGGTTATTACCGTTTGGTATCCGTGCAACACGTGTTGGGTCAGCTTTCTGTGGTTGACAAGGTTATTACCGGTTGGTATCCGTGCAACACGTGTTGGGTCAGCTTTCTGTGGTTGACAAGGTTATTACCGGTTGGTATCCCTGCAACACGTATTTGGTCAACTTTCTGTGGAAGACAAGGTTATGACCGGTTGGTACCGTGCAACACGTATTGGGTCAGGTTTCTGTGGAAGACAAGGTTATTACCGGTTGGTATCCCTGCAACACGTATTGGGTCAGGTTTCTGTGGAAGACAAGGTTATTACCGGTTGGTATCCCTGCAACACGTATTTGGTCAGCTTTCTGTGGAAGACAAGGTTATTACCGGTTGGTATCCCTGCAACACGTATTGGGTCAACTTTCTGTGGACGACAAGGTTATTACCGGTTGGTATCCGTGCAACAAGTATTGGATCAGCTTTCTGTGTAAGACAATGTTATGACCGGTTGGTATCCCTGCAACACGTATTGGGTCATCTTTCTGTGGAAGACAAGGTTATTACCGTTTGGTATCCGTGCAACACGTGTTGGGTCAGCTTTCTGTGGTTGACAAGGTTATTACCGGTTGGTATCCGTGCAACACGTGTTGGGTCAGCTTTCTGTGGTTGACAAGGTTATTACCGGTTGGTATCCCTGCAACACGTATTTGGTCAACTTTCTGTGGATGACAAGGTTATGACCGGTTGGTACCGTGCAACACGTATTGGGTCAGGTTTCTGTGGAAGACAAGGTTATTACCGGTTGGTATCCCTGCAACACGTATTGGGTCAACTTTTTGTGGAAGACAAGGTTATTACCGGTTGGTATCCCTGCAACACGTATTTGGTCAGCTTTCTGTGGAAGACAAGGTTACTACCGGTTGGTATCCGTGCAACACGTATTGGGTCAGCTTTCTGTGTAAGACAATGTTATGACCGGTTGGTATCCCTGCAACACGTATTGGGTCAGCTTTCTGTGGAAGACAAGGTTATTACCGGTTGGTATCCGTGCAACACGTGTTGGGTCAGCTTTCTGTAGTTGACAAGGTTATTACCGGTTGGTATCCCTGCAACAGGTATTTGGTCAGCTTTCTGTGGAAGACAAGGTTATTACCGGTTAGTATCCGTGCAACACGTATTGGGTCAGCTTTCTGTGGTTGACAAGGTTATTACCGGTTGGTATCCCTGCAACACGTATTTGGTCAGCTTTCTGTGGAAGACAAGGTTATTACCGGTTGGTATCCCTGCAACACGTATTTGGTCAGCTTTCTGTGGAAGACAAGGTTATTACCGGTTGGTATCCCTGCAACACGTATTGGGTCAGCTTTCTGTGGAAGACAAGGTTATTACCGGTTGGTATCCGTGCAACACGTATTGGGTCAGCTTTCTGTGGAAGACAAGGTTATTACCGGTTGGTATCCCTGCAACACGTATTTGGTCAGCTTTCTGTGGTTGACAAGGTTATTACCGGTTGGTATCCCTGTAACACGTATTGGGTCAGCTTTCTGTGGAAGACAAGGTTATTACCGGTTGGTATCCCTGCAACACGTATTGGGTCAACTTTCTGTGGACGACAAGGTTATTACCGGTTGGTATCCCTGCAACATGTATTGGGTCAGCTTTCTGTGGAAGACAAGGTTATTACCGGTTGGTATCCCTGCAACACGTATTGGGTCAGCTTTCTGTGGATGACAAGGTTACTACCGGTTGGTATCCCTGCAACACGTATTGGGTCAGCTTTCTGTGAAAGACAAGGTTACTACCGGTTGGTATCCCTGCAACACGTATTGGTTCAGCTTTCTGTGAAAGACAAGGTTATTACCGGTTGGTATCCCTGCAACACGTATTGGGTCAGCTTTCTGTGGAAGACAATGTTATTACCGGTTGGTATCCCTGCAACACGTATTGGGTCAGCTTTCTGTGGAAGACAAGGTTATTACCGGCTGGTATCCCTGCAACACGTATTGGGTCAGGTTTCTGTGGAAGACAAGGTTATTACCGGTTGGTATCCGTGCAACACGTATTGGGTCAGGTTTCTGTGGAAGACAATGTTATTACCGGTTGGTATCCCTGCAACACGTATTGGGTCAGCTTTCTGTGGAAGACAAGGTTATTACCGGTTGGTATCCCTGTAACACGTATTGGGTCAGCTTTCTGTGGAAGACAAGGTTATTACCGGTTGGTATCCCTGCAACACGTATTGGGTCAACTTTCTGTGGACGACAAGGTTATTACCGGTTGGTATCCCTGCAACACGTATTGGGTCAGCTTTCTGTGGAAGACAAGGTTATTACCGGTTGGTATCCCTGCCACACGTATTGGGTCAGCTTTCTGTGGATGACAAGGTTACTACCGGTTGGTATCCCTGCAACACGTATTGGGTCAGCTTTCTGTGAAAGACAAGGTTACTACCGGTTGGTATCCCTGCAACACGTATTGGTTCAGCTTTCTGTGGAAGACAAGGTTATTACCGGTTGGTATCCCTGCAACACGTATTGGGTCAGCTTTCTGTGGAAGACAATGTTATTACCGGTTGGTATCCCTGCAACACGTATTGGGTCAGCTTTCTGTGGAAGACAAGGTTATTACCGGCTGGTATCCCTGCAACACGTATTGGGTCAGCTTTCTGTGGAAGACAAGGTTATTACCGGTTGGTATCCCTGCAACACGTATTGGGTCAGCTTTCTGTGGAAGACAAGGTTATTACCGGTTGGTATCCGTGCAACACGTATTGGGTCAGGTTTCTGTGGAAGACAATGTTATTACCGGTTGGTATCCCTGCAACACGTATTGGTTCAGCTTTCTGTGGAAGACAAGGTTATGACCGGTTGGTATCCCTGTAACACGTATTTGGTCAGCTTTCTGTGGAAGACAAGGTTATGACCGGTTGGTATCCCTGCCACACGTATTGGGTCAGGTTTCTGTGGAAGACAAGGTTATGACCGGTTGGTATCCCTGCCACACGTATTGGGTCAGGTTTCTGTGGAAGACAAGGTTATGACCGGTTGGTATACCTGCAACACGTATTGGGTCAGCTTTCTGTGGAAGACAAGGTTCTGCCCGTTTGGTATCCCTGCAACACGTATTGGGTCAGGTTTCTGTGGATGACAAGGTTATTACCGGTTGGTATCCCTGCAACACGTATTGGGTCAGCTTTCTGTGGAAGACAATGTTATTACCGGTTTGTATCCCTGCAACACGTATTGGGTCAGCTTTCTGTGGAAGACAATGTTATTACCGGTTGGTATCCCTGCAACACGTATTGGGTCAGCTTTCTGTGGAAGACAAGGTTATTACCGTTTGGTATCCCTGCAACACGTATTGGTTTAACTGACCGCCATACATAAACCAAAATACTGATAACATCTTAATAATGAAAATGCCACAAAACAACATAATCCAAAATCAACAATTATAATAAGTTAAAAATATATAAAGTTAGATAGATGCATGAAATATAAATCAGTGTTTCTACGAAAGAATTTAATATATATTGCACTGTATTTTCATCATCCTTCTTATTCATTCAACATTCCATATTGAATCAAGCTTACCTGTGGTGTATCAATTAAATCCCTTCCCCCGTGTTGTTCCCTTAAATTTGCCATGGCCTTTTTTAACACAGCCAGACTTTTCGTGGATAAATTGATCGCAATACGCGATTACCTGACTGCATGAAGTACCTTTTTCCACAATACGAAACATGGAATCGTTTCATTTTTTCGTAATTTTGCTACATTGATTTCAAATAGTTCCCAAACCGAAATATTTACTTACAAATTAGAATACTGCTGCTAACTGTTGCGAGTTACACACATTCTTGGAGTTGTATACAGTGTCCAAAGGCATACATACGCATGAAAATCAAGCTTGATATTATATGTTCGCAGTTACAAAAGGGACATTACGTTGGAAATCGTTCCTCTTGAATATATTGTTCAGTTCGAAAACAAGATTTCAATCATTGGTAGTAACAGTAACTACAAACCGCGCTTAATGTGTCTGCATTCGGAACTTAAAGTCGATGTAACATTTTATTTCTTTACTGGCGTTTACGAAAATGATAACAATCTACGCTGCTTACGTAGTTCTACCCATGGTCAGCCTCCATCTCGATATGTTTACAAAGATTTAGCTAAGGGTTTATAACATGAACGCACTCTGTAGTACCGGGAGATCGACCAAGTGTAGAACTAAGCATTCTGGTCGAAGGGAGGCACAGTGGTGGAGAGGTAGAGCGCCTGACCCCTGATCCGAATATCGTGAGTTCGAGTTTTAATCACGAACTTCACAATCCCTAAATTTGGTGCGAGTACTGGTTGGTAGCCAGGAAGCTGTCATCGAGAGTGATTAGTATATAAGTTGTAAGAACTTGTTTCACAATCGATGCAAATTAAATAAGTGTTAACTTACTAACTAAGCGTTTTATTACGCAAACTTGAATGTCACAATTGAGTTTGTCAAACGTGCCTTTGGAATTGTTAACATGTGTGAATATTGTTCATGTCTCCATGTGCTTTTGGGGTGGCTGTGTATTCTGTTTAGGGTAACTTTCTGCTCGATATTTTCATTTTTTATTCACTTTACTTGGTAACTCTAGACATGAAGAAATGTTGGTAGTTTATCCAAAAGAGACGTACAAATGACACGACCTGACCAGACCCCGCACTGCTCCTGTGGTGTCTCTGAACAAACAGTTGAGCATGTCTTGCAGATATGTCACCTACTGGAACCACAAAGGATAAAAGTGCGGACCGACTACAAGACCTTAGACCAAAAACTATAAGAATATATGGCGCCTCATTCACTGACATTTAATACCTTAACTAAGAAGTAATTACCATCTTTTCGTTTTCATTTAATCTAAACGAACGGAATTTTGTCCGAATAATTGCTGTTACCAACTGTAAACTTTTGCCAATATTAAAATCTGTATGGTTATAACAACATAGGAGCACTAAGAACATCAACATTTTCAAAATTACAACCTCAATATAATAAATATCACGTTTGTCTATTTAAAGGAAAATATATATAATTTACAAGAAAAAAATATTAAAATACGCCATGAAAACTGTTGTACCATAAAACAGAATTTTAATGAAGTGATAAAAAGAAAGGACCGAAGAGAGAAGAACAGCAATCCATTTCTTACGGCATCGAAGCAAAATATATGTTACAAAACAAATGACGCATTCCCAGATATCATATAGCAACAACATGGTGCTGCATGAAACAAATAGATAGAGTGGTGCCACAGTAAAATAATCATCATAGACATAGCTTGGTGTTATAACTAAAACCCTCCAGAGACACGTACATACATCTATATAAGGAAAACACAAATGCGATCAATAACTGGTTTATGTCTCGTTAAGCTTCCTTTCGTCTATCGGGTCGACTAACACCTAGCAAACATCAACATTGACGGAGGCGAATACTTTGCCTTGTCCGCCATGTCCCCCACATCTGTCCATTCTGCCAGAATCACCATTGAAGTTGGCGATACTTATTGCCAAGATTACACCCGCGCGTTATTAATCAGCTTTGTATTTAGTCTACAATTAATATAACTGTATGTCGTAGACTTGGCACGACGTTCTGTTATCTACCCATACTTAACGTTATTCATGTAGCGAATGCATTTTATTGAAATGTTTGAATTAAAGTATGGACTTTTATACGAAAAATACATTCATTTTGCACTAGTCAATTGTAACCACGGCCCCCCAGGTCCGGGGGTATACCGGGGATAGCGGAGGAAATGGGCCGTGTTTTTACCTTCCAGATGGCCCCGCAGTGCCGAGTGAATGCGGTGGTTTTGTTTTCGCGCCGAAAATAGCGGGGAATGGGCCTTACCTAGGATGTCCCCGGGGTGCGGGGGCATTTGGCGGGGATTTTACCAGCAGTTTGTCCCCGCAGGGCGGGGATTTTACCTGGGGTTGGCTGGACCGAAAGTCAAAGTCCCCGCTTTTCCCCGGACCTGGGGGGGCCGTAGTTACAATTGACTGGTGCATTATAATTTAGTATTTCCTGCATATGAACAATCAAGACACATTTTAGTTTATCTATCTGTAAATACTGTTCAAAATTGATCATAATTTTAAATGTGATTATCTTAAGATGATTTGCTTAAGTTATCAATATATGTGAAAGTAAATTCCATATGTTATAAACTGCCACTTACGTATTTGACATAATGCTCCTGTATAGTCATCGATACATACTATCATTCAGGCAAGATTAGACGATAGCACAAATATTAACTGGAACGAAAAAGGACGGTTCTGAGTGTAAGCGGAATGTACCTTTATGGTGATCTAATTGCTTTCTAATGTGAACTAATATGTGTAGTGGTTAACATAACGGACCGGCAATCCGTAGACCTGGGTTCGATTCCCGGTAGCGCCATTGACCGATTTTCGTGTTTCTCAAACGTAAATATATTTCACTATTTACTACAGCTGTTGTTAAGTGCTGTGTGGCGGATGTAAAAATTCGCCCCGTACTTCGTCCAAAGTGTAGTTTACCGTAATCATAAATTTATATATGATAAATTTACACGAAAATGACGTCAGGTCGCTGTGGTGTAGTGGTTAGCATAACGGACCGGCAATCCGTAGACCTGTGTTCGATTCCCGGTAGCGCCATTGACCGATTTTTCGTGTTTCTCAAACATGACTTTATTTTACGTACAGAAGTGTCGGAGTTAACCCATTTATATCACGATGTTCAGTGTTATATTGGAATATATCGGTTTAAATGCAGATATATCATTGCTTAAAGCATTAAATGTATTGTTTTCACGGATTTGCGTATGATTCAGGAGTCTTCCGATTCACCTTGACGTAGATGAAGACAATGTATTTTGTATTACACAAGGACACAATATTATTGCGCAACTTACGTAAATTTCTTTCAAGAACTATTTTAGAGAGGAAATATCTCATGACGTCATGTTGAGCATCTCCACTTTGCGCATGACGTCACGTAGAACTTTGAAGTAATCAAAGTACAATTACAGATTGTTTAAACCTTCTGAAAAAAACATGAAGTAAAAAGACATTTTCTCTGTTTCGTTG
The DNA here is from genome assembly GCA_032209605.1 of Mactromeris polynyma. Taxonomy (NCBI): domain Eukaryota; kingdom Metazoa; phylum Mollusca; class Bivalvia; order Venerida; family Mactridae; genus Mactromeris; species Mactromeris polynyma. The sequence continues at coordinate 4,706,040 of JASFXZ010000014.1, forward strand.
AAAGATCAAAATCATTTTTCTTATTTCGTGACTACTCATACTGTGGGTACACATCCTTCAGTTGTTGGTGCCTTATCATTATTTTGAGAGAGATTTTACATATATACGTCTGCTTATGCAAGAATCATACAGATATTTTATAGCTTTGTTGAATTTTAGTAGCTTAGGTACCAATAGCGCACGTTGGGCCAGTATATCCTGCAGGACAGGAACATTGGAAAGCTCCATCACCACCTCACTTGAAGATTATACCAATATTAGGATCACCTCGAAATTAATAATGCAATTATCAAGTCCGTTTTCACTGTTTTGCTCTTTATTCAACCTCAATATTAAGATCACCTAACAAAGAAGACCACTCTCAAGGGAAGGTTGGTCTTATTATCTGTATATCAACTCCTAAACTTTAGCAAACATCACGCTGAGTAAGGTGGAACTCTTTCCAAATACCAAATCACCTGTTACTCAAAGGTTAATAGCATTGATCAAAATTTAACTGTAACATTTGCACATTTACTGCTGTAATATGAGCAAACATGACGCAAAGTTACACAATTAATCATTTTAACGGTGTCCTGTTACATGTCCGTGTACATTAATTAACCCCATTGATAAAAATACCACATGTACATTAATCAAGCCTCATTGATAAATACCACATGTACACTAATTAAGCCACATTCATACATACCACATGTACACTAATTAAGCCACATCGATACATACCACATGTACACTAATTAAGCCTCATTGATACATACCACATGTACACTAATTAAGCCTCATTGATACATACCAAATGTACACTAATTAAGCCTCATTGATAAATACCACATGTACACTAATTAAGCCACATCGATACATACCACATGTACACTAATTAAGCCACATCGATACATACCACATGTACACTAATTAAGCCACATCGATACATACCACATGTACACTAATTAAGCCTCATTGATACATACCACATGTACACTAATTAAGCCTCATTGATACATACCACATGTACACTAATTAAGCCTCATTGATACATACCACATGTACACTAATTAAGCCACATCGATACATACCACATGTACACTAATTAAGCCTCATTGATACATACCACATGTACACTAATTAAGCCACATTGATACATACCACATGTACACTAATTAAGCCACATTGATACATACCACATGTACACTAATTAAGCCACATCGATACATACCACATGTACACTAATTAAGCCACATCGATACATACCACATGTACATTAATTAAGCCTCATTGTTAAATACCACATGTACATTAATTAAGCCTCATTGTTAAATACCACATGTACATTAATTAAGCCTCACTGATAAATACCACATGTACATTAATTAAGCCTCATTGTTAAATACCACATGTACATTAATTAAGCCACATTGTTAAATACCACATGTACATTAATTAAGCCTCATTGTTAAATACCACATGTACATTAATTAAGCCACATTGTTAAATACCACATGTACACTAATTAAGCCACATTGATACATACCACATGTACACTAATTAAGCCACATTGTTAAATACCACATGTACACTAATTAAGCCACATTGTTAAATACCACATGTACACTAATTAAGCCACATTGATAAATACCATATGTACATTGATTAAGCCACATTGTTAAATACCACATGTACACTAATTAAGCCACATTGATAAATACCACATGTACATTAATTAAGCCACATTGTTAAATACCACATGTACATTGATTAAGCCTCATTGATAAATACCACATGTACATTGATTAAGCCACATTGATAAATACCACATGTACATTGATTAAGCCACATTGATAAATACCACATGTACATTGATTAAGCCACATTGTTAATTACCACATGTACACTAATTAAGCCACATTGTTAAATACCACATGTACATTGATTAAGCCACATTGTTAAATACCACATGTACATTTATTAAGCCACACTGATAAATACCACATGTACATTGATTAAGCCACATTGATAAATACCGCATGTACACTAATTAAGCCTCATTGATACATACCACATGAACAGTAATTAAGCCACATCGATAAATACTACATGTACATCAATTAAGCCTCATTGATAAATACCGCATGCCCATCAATTAAGCCTCATTGATACATACCACATGTACACTAATTAAGCCACATTGATACATACCACATGAACAGTAATTAAGCCACATCGATAAATACCACATGCACATTAATTAAGCCTCACTGATAAATATCACATGTACATTAACTAAGCCTCACTGATAAATATCACATGTACATTAATTAAGCCTCACTGATAAATATCACATGTACATTAATTAAGCCTCACTGATAAATATCACATGTACATTAATTAAGCCTCACTGATGAACACCACATGTAAATTAATTAAGCCAATTTCATAAATACCACATGCACATTAATTAAGACTCACTGATTAATATCACATGTACATTAATTAAGCCTCACTGATAAATATCACATGTACATTAATTAAGCCTCACTGATAAATATCACATGTACATTAATTAAGCCTCACTGATAAATACCACATGTACATTAATTAAGCCTCACTGATAAATATCACATGTACATTGATTATGCCTCACTGATAAATATCACATGTACATTAATTAAGCCTCACTGTTAAATATCACATGTACATTAATTAAGCCTCACTGATAAATACCACATGTACATTAATTAAGCCTCACTGATAAATATCACATGTACACTAATTAAGCCACATTCATACATACCACATGTACACTAATTAAGCCACATCGATACATACCACATGTACACTAATTAAGCCACATCGATACATACCACATGTACACTAATTAAGCCTCATTGATACATACCACATGTACACTAATTAAGCCTCATTGATACATACCACATGTACACTAATTAAGCCACATCGATACATACCACATGTACACTAATTAAGCCTCATTGATACATACCACATGTACACTAATTAAGCCACATTGATACATACCACATGTACACTAATTAAGCCACATTGATACATACCACATGTACACTAATTAAGCCACATCGATACATACCACATGTACACTAATTAAGCCACATCGATACATACCACATGTACATTAATTAAGCCACATCGATACATACCACATGTACATTAATTAAGCCTCATTGTTAAATACCACATGTACATTGATTAAGCATCATTGTTAAATACCACATGTACATTAATTAAGCCTCATTGTTAAATACCACATGTACATTAATTAAGCCACATTGTTAAATACCACATGTACATTAATTAAGCCTCATTGATAAATACCACATGTACATTAATTAAGCCTCATTGTTAAATACCACATGTACATTAATTAAGCCTCATTGATAAATACCACATGTACATTAATTAAGCCTCATTGTTAAATACCACATGTACATTAATTAAGCCTCATTGATAAATACCACATGTACATTAATTAAGCCTCACTGATAAATATCACATGTACATTGATTATGCCTCACTGATAAATATCACATGTACATTAATTAAGCCTCACTGTTAAATATCACATGTACATTAATTAAGCCTCACTGATAAATACCACATGTACATTAATTAAGCCTCACTGATAAATACCACATGTACATTAATTAAGCCTCACTGTTAAATATCACATGTACATTAATTAAGCCTCACTGATAAATATCACATGTACATTAATTAAGCCTCACTGTTAAATATCACATGTACATTAATTAAGCCTCACTGATAAATATCACATGTAAATTAATTAAGCCAATTTCATAAATACCACATGTACATTAATTAAGCCTCACTGATAAATATCACATGCACATTAATTAAGACTCACTGATAAATATCACATGTACATTAATTAAGCCTCACTGATAAATATCACATGCATATTAATTAAGACTCACTGATAAATATCACATGCACATTAATTAAGACTCACTGATAAATATCACATGTACATTAATTAATCCTTGATGATTAATACCACAAATATATTTATTAAGCCTAATTGATAAATACCACATGTACATTAATTAAGATGTAGCCTACGTTGATCACAGATTTGGCCTCTATATCCAGTAGGACAAATACACGTAACACCATGAGCACCAGTACATACACAGGTACCCCCGTTTCGACAGGGTGATGGATTGCACCGGTATAAATCTAAAATATGTTTTGAGATTGATAATTTACGAGACACATATGCATGAGAAACTGTCTAGTATAGTAAAATATGTTCTTTCGTGGTGTCCACACGGATAATGACGCCTGGCAAGAGAGTTTGTAAACCTTTAGACTTGTATACGTAACATATATAATTGTTCAACAATCGATTTATTATTATTATCAAAAACCTCACAGAATATTTCCAAGTGTCTTCAACGATGTAAAATAGTAAAGAGACAAATAGCAAGTCCAATTTTAGAAGCACCAGACGAGTGACACGGTCTGTGACGATACGGGGATGTGAGCACAGCTGTTTAGCAAATCAAGCAGTGGTTTTTTGTTTGTCTCACAAATGAAAATGTAAACTGTTGCTTCGAAATTGCATTAAATCTATCCGTTTTTTGCATGATATGATTTCATTTCAGAAAGGCTTCCCACAATCAATCATAATACAGTCTCAGAAGCGATGTTACTCACAAAATCCAACTCATCGATGTAACAATATCAAATCCAGATGTCGAAAATGAATATGTTTCAGTAGATTTATTTGTTTATATGATCCAAAGGTGCCATGGTGCAAAACGTAAACTAAATAACGAAAAATTAGCTAATGATAACAATATTGAAAATATATCTTCGATATACATACCAGTGGCGGATCTACCGGTGGGGCACGGAGGGCACGTCCCCCCCGCCCCCAGCTGGCCGGCAAGTAATGTTTTTCGGGGCACATCTTTATTGATTTAACTGTACAAATAAGTTGTTAACATCGACGAGGTTGTCACAGACTTTGCAAGGATGCAGCCAAGACGGTTGAAGCTGCCAAACATCATTGACGGCGACGACAAATGTAAATTCCATGTCATTATATGTTTAAAATAATGCATTCAAAAAAAGTTTTATATGTTTATAATAAGTTGTGCCCCCCCCCCCCCCCCCCCCATTTAGAAAGTCCTGGATCCGCAACTGCATACAGTGTATAACATGTTGTACCTCAAATCGATAATATTTCATACCAATTTTAGGACAAAATAAGAACAGATTTGTGTTGGCGCATTCACCAGAACCTACATGATGACATCACACTTATGATGCAAATTCCCGGTCACACCAGGTAATAAGAAACAACATGATACCTCTCGTAAAGTGTACTTATTTAAAACTACAATGTATCATAAACATAATTTTACAGTAATGATAGCATCGCACTTCGCTTTTTAATCAAGCCTTTTTATTATATTAATTTCATTCAAAATTCGTAGCAAAATATTCATGCGGAAGCAGTAATGTGAAACAGGTCTATGCTAGCGTCTTGATCGGTGTGATGTCGAATACAAATAGTCATACTTCTTTGATATATGGAAACGGTTTTGGTGCGGTTTTATATGATAGGACCGACTTTTAGTTGTAGTTGTCACTTATAATTATTTCCACATTTCACATTAATACCACACTCCAGTAATTGGTAACGAGATGAATATACATACTCGCTTACGGGCAGTCAATCTCGAGTACCCAAATATCAGAGCCCTGCTTCATACATATGAAAATAAATTAGAACTGGATTGTTTACACAATGTGTAATATCTTAATGCTAAAAAATAAAAATATTTACTATAGAATAGCTTAAGTATATGTTTATTTATTTAATATGTTTGATAGACAGCGGCTTTGGTCACATCAAAAAACTATATAGACGTGGTGACTGTGACAGTCTACAACAACTAGTTGACATTGTTGAAAAGTCAGCATACAGCAACATACCTGTGCTCTACCAGAATGTAGATGGGAATACAAACAGGACATGGTAAAATTTATTTTTGTTCACTGCGAAATTTGCTGCAATATTTATGCACCTGTCATTATTTTGCCCGCCCGTGGGGGGGGGGGCGGCGGGCTGACCCAGTGGAATTTGACATCTTAAAATGTTTTAAGCCTAATCCCCACCCTAGAGACAACCATTTTTGTCTAAATCCCCACCCTTGAGCCTGCTTGGTGCATCAAATGCCCCGGGGGTAGGGGAGAGGGTAAATATCTAAGAGATCAATCAATAAATAAAGCTGCTAGCAGGACGAGGAGAAAAAACCTATGTTTAGCCCAAGTGACCTTGACCCCAGTGACCTTGAACCACACCCAAAGGAAGAGGGTTACCAAAGGTACCTACTTATTAAATATCTAAGAGATCAATCAATAAAAGAAGGTGCTGAATGAGAAAAACAATGAAAAAAATATAAGTAGAAAGGCACATCATTAGGAAAATAATGAATCCAGAGTAATGGGCCTTTGAAGTAAGGTAGGTATAGTCCCAATGAATATATATATGTATCAATTTCAGTTTAATAACTTTGATAGTATTCAAATGATTAGACTTATAAGAAACTTATAAAATGGGTATTTTCAAGTAAAAAAGGGGCATAATTCTGAAAATAATGCATCCAGGGTTATGGGCCTTCTTAGTATGGTAGTGGTAGTCCCACTAAATACCCGTACCTAGTTTCAGTTGAATATCTTTGATAGTATAGAATGTATAAGAGTTTTAAAAAACTTTAACCAATACGGACGCGGACGCACAATTGATCGTATAAGCTCTTATTTTCCTAGAATAGTTTAGCTACAAAATAAACCTAGTAACCTAGTTTCTGACTCCACATGACCCAGTTTCTATAGGGATGGTAAGCATGCTGACCAAGTTTAATTACGATTGAACCGTATCTGTGGCCTCTTAGAGTGATAACACTAAAAGTTGAGGACACCAGACTTGCGAAGACAGACATTGACCGATCGCAATAGCTTCGTGCTCAGGTGAGCTAAACATTTACAACACTTAAACTTCTTATTTTATTTTAACATTAAATTTTAACACAAAAAGTCACTAAAAAGGACATTCTTCCTCCTCCTGCGGCCAAACCTGGACACTTCCACATTTATACCTGAAATAGAGGGCATTTTATAATCTTTAAGGTTTCAAACTTGACTAAGTTTCATATAAATTGGACCAAAAATGTTCTAAGATTTGACCTAGTGACTTAATTTTTGACCCCTCATGACCCAATTTCGAACATGATCTAGATTTCATAGAGATGAACATTCACACTAAGTTTCATGAAGAATGGGCCAAAAAATGTGGCCTCTAATGTGTTCACATTCTTTTTCTAACATTTGACCTAGTGACATAGTTTTTGACCCCACATGACCCAGCTTTGAACTTGGCCGAGATTTCAGCCATACATTCTGACCAAGTTTCATGAAGATTGGACAATCATAGCTCACCATGAACACAAAGCTACAAAAAGAACTGACACAATTTCCTTAAGCTGGGTTGCATGGTGTACTCACAATCTGGTGCACTCTCCTCAAGAGCCTGGATAGGAGCCGGAGCCTGGATAGGAGCCGGAGCCTGAGCCTGGATATGAGCCGGAGCCTGGATAGGAGCTTGAGCCTGGATAGGAGCTTGAGCCTGGATAGGAGCCGGAGCCTGAGCCTGGATATGAGCCGGAGCCTGGATAGGAGCTTAAGCCTGGATAGGAGCTTGAGCCTGGATAGGAGCTTAAGCCTGGATAGGAGCTTGAGCCTAGATAGGAGCTTGAGCCTAGATAGGAGCTTGAGCCTTGATAGGAGCTTGAGCCTTGATAGGAGCTTGAGCCTGGATAGGAGCTTGAGTCTGGATAGGAGCTTGAGCCTGGATAGGAGCTTGAGTCTGGATAGGAGCTTGAGTCTGAATAGGAGCTTGAGCCTAGATAGGAGCTTGAGCCTGGATAGGAGCTTGAGTCTGGATAGGAGCTTGAGCCTGGATAGGAGCTTGAGTCTGGATAGGAGCTTGAGCCTGGATAGGAGCTTGAGTCTGGATAGGAGCTTGAGCCTGGATAGGAGCTTGAGTCTGGATAGGAGCTTGAGTCTGGATAGGAGCTTGAGCCTTGATAGGAGCTTGAGTCTGGATAGGAGCTTGAGCATTGATAGGAGCTTGAGCCTGGATAGGAGCTTGAGCCTTGATAGGAGCTTGAGTCTGGATAGGAGCTTGAGCCTTGATAGGAGCTTGAGCCTTGATAGGAGCTTGAGCCTTGATAGGAGCTTGAGCCTAGATAGGAGCTTGAGTCTGGATAGGAGCTTAAGCCTTGATAGGCGCTTGTGTCTGGATAGGAGCTTAAGCCTGGATAGGAGCTTGAGTCTGGATAGGAGCTTGAGCCTGGATAGGAGCTTAAGCCTGGATAGGAGCTTGAGTCTGGATATGAGCTTGAGCCTGGATAGGAGCTTGAGTCTGGATAGGAGCTTGAGCCTTGATAGGAGCTTGAGTCTGGATAGGAGCTTGAGCCTTGATAGGAGCTTGAGTCTGGATAGGAGCTTAAGCCTGGATAGGAGCTTGAGTCTGGATAGGAGCTTGAGTCTGGATAGGAGCTTAAGCCTGGATAGGAGCTTGAGCCTGGATAGGAGCTTGAGCCTTGATAGGAGCTTGAGCCTGGATAGGAGCTTGAGCCTGGATAGGAGCTTGAGTCTGGATTGTTTAATAATTAATAATTTGGTAGCACAACTTAACAAAGATTTCCAACATATATTTTGATAGATAAAACAATAGGTTGTTTTTAATTCTATTGGAACAAAAATGGTACTGAATTATTTCTTTTGTTTTTGTTGAAAACACATTATTTTCTCAAAAAACTGCTAGTAGTCTATCAAACTAATCTTGCAATCATGGTGGGGAATCACGTGATATGGAGACCACATGACATGGTATCGCAGCAATTGATAATCTGTCAGATTCAGGTGTCCACGTGAGAATTTTTGTCAATATCTTTTGTTTAACAGAAACTATTTTGTTGAGAGTATGCAGAGTATGCGTAACTGACAGGACTTTCAGTAGCCACCAGTGACATTATAAACAGGATTGTACTTTTTCAGGAGAATCCACCAATTTTAAGTTTAAAGGAACATAATGCGTTTGTGAGTAAAATTTCAATTACTGAATAAACAGATCATACTCATCCTCTTATGTAAGAAAATGGCTCATTTTCGCATTACTTTCCTTCAGAAATTATTTTTTCATCCAAACATACCTCCAATTATTACACTTGCGCTACGTTAGCGCAATATATTTATAGTGCATTTCGAAGATTTTCTTTCATGTCTTCAAGAAATCCAATGCAAATTTTTACATCAGAATTTTACTGGATGTCATTGGAGTGAATACTCTTTCATTTCAAATAAAGTTTACAAATGCATAATGGGACTTTAAGATACCATTCTACGTGGTCACCATGTCAATGATTCCCCACCATGTCAATGATAAAATACACACATTTCGACCACAGAAGTGCAATACCCCTTATGTTTTGTATGGCTTTCATGAAAAAAAAGTTGTTTTGGCCTCAGACTCATTTAATGTTGAGGCAATCATTTATAAAATTCCATTCATAATGTGCCCAAATACCTTTTTCGGAGACCGTGTCTCGGCCGCCTTTGCCTTGCCCCTTTTTCGGTTGGCAGCAACACTCGTCAGATGATCCAACCAAATGTTCACCTGTTTAAATATAAATCAACATTTTAATACATTCACATTTATCAGATTGGAACAAAGCCTTAACATAGTTTCTGCAGATTCAATTTACTTTTAATTAGAGCAAGTCATGACCGTAAAGCAAGACAAGACCACTGAAGATAGCCAAGATTCACAGCCTCGTTACGACAAGCAGTTGAAACAGTAAATGACAAAAAACAATGATGGTAATACATGGCTGCAAAATCATGTGAAGCTTGTTTAAGAACAACAAGAGGGCTCTGGAGCGCTCATCTGAGACCCGATTAACCATCTAAAATCTTTCTAAGAACAAATTTTAACAATTTATTGGCTAAAGTGGTCAATGCAAACCTCTTCCACTGGTAAAGTACACTCGGTACTCAGTACTCCAGCATCTGTACTGCCATCTGAATGTGCTTTCTGTAAAGCGTCAGAGGGCGGCAGTTCGACTCCCTATAAACAAAATGAGATAACAAATTGATAAGACAACTAAAATGAGCTATGTCAAGAGGAAATCATACAAGTGATGACTGAAATCATTGATGTACACACAAATGTGCAGGTATATTAATATTATACTAGTATTATACTACATTGTACATGTAGTAGTTAAAGGTTAAAATTATCACAAAGTAGATTCACTTTTGACAAAGACCAGATGAGACACATTCCTTCTTATGGACAGATAAAACCACACAAATCTTTCGCCAAAACAAGTTGTAAAATAACACGTTTATATGAAGGACGCCATTTATTGAGATGTCGCTTATAACATAATAATTAAGAATGCATAAAACATATACGAATGACAGAATATCGTTGTCAAATACATTACATCCTTCTTTCTTCAAAAGATAAATAATATGTACTTGACTAAACATTATAAATTGGAATTTTGTATCTTGGTGATGTTAAAACAATTCACATATATTGATGTAAACATTGCAAGCATTCAATTGTAAAATAACAAGTTATTTGTCAAAGCTTGTTCGGTTGTCGATTGTTATACCTGTTAATAAACTTTAAATCCAAATATTAAAACATGTTCACACAATTTCTTAGTTGACAGTTTGAATGTATGGAGTCCTATTATTTATAATGTCAAATTGTCTACTTGACAAACAATAAATGATAAACTAACACATAATGACTAGATCCCGACTAGCTGACAAATAATGACTAGTTGAAACAAAAGACATTTAATACTGAAATTTGACATAAAGAACCAAGTGTTCTTTAGAGCCGCAACGGGTATTATTTTGCCCCTTAAGCACAGTTGCAGGCTAGACTAATTACTAGAAAACATGACAAATAAACAATTCTTGAGAATTAGGAACTTGCTATATCAGTGCTGCAACAGGGGTTATTCTGCCCTTTAAACACAATTGCAAGCACACAATTGATGACCCTTAATAGTCTTACTACAAAATAGCATGTAGTTTTACAAGTCAAGTCTCTTTGGTTTGTTCACGACTCGACCTGATCGCGTTTTGTATGGCTCATCGCTGTTGACTGAAGTCGATGCCCTCTGTTGCTGTTGTGGTGACGATACGGGGTCGTCCAGAGTTTCATCGAAGTCAGTCGAATCGCCTTCTGTCTGATCGGAGGCATTCGAAACGCGAAGATGGCGCCTGTTTCTCCTGTACAGGCGATCACCACTTTGGACGATGTATGACCTTGGTTTGTCATACTTGTTGATGACGACTGCATGTTTCCATGGCTTATCTCCCTTGCTCATCCGAACTAGTGTATTGTCTTTAAGAGGTTGTAGGTCTTTGACCCCTCTCCTCCTGTCATAGTAGTGTTTTTGTGTACACTTTAGCTTGTCAAAATGTCCCTTAACCACACTAGCGTTTTGATTCTGTGGTTTAAGCAGCTGGAAGTTTGTTTCGCGGGCGGCGACCCATCAGTAGTTGTGACGGGGATAGGTTAACTCCAGCCAATGGCGTTGTACGGTAGTCCAAAAGCACCATGTGCTTGTCTTCTGCCTTTTTTCCACAGTTTTTGATGGTTTGTATGGCTCTCTCGGCTTCACCATTTGAACTCTGGAAGTGTGGGCTTGATGTTTCATGCTGGATACCATACAATTTACAGAATAGTCTGAATTCGTTCAAGTTAAACTGAGGTCCATTGTCACTTCTCAGTCGGTTTGGAATACCATGACATGCGAACACACTTTTCAGAGCTTGTACCACTGACGTTGTGGATTCTGTTTGCAGCTTGAGTACATCAATGTACTTGGAGTAGTAATCTACCAATAGGACATACTTCTTTGACTCGAAATCAAACAGGTCACAACCTACTAAGCTGTACGGCATATCCGGTGTTGGTGTAGGTTTCAACGGCTCAGCTCTTTGCTGATTTTGTAGTTCAGCACATTTTCCACAGTCTTTAACAGTCAACTCGATATCTGCGTTCATTCCCGGCCAAAACATAACTTCTCTGGCTCTTTGTTTACATTTCACAATGCCCAGATGTGTAGAATGTATGAGTTTAAGCATGTGTTCTCGGAGACTGGGTGGAATAACTAATCGTGTCCCTTTATATATAATTCCATCAGCAACTGTCAGCTGATCACGAGAGTCCCAGTAGCTTCTGACTTCAATTGGGGATTCAGTTTTTGTGTCTGTCCAACCGTCTAGAATAACTGTTTGTAGCACAGACAGTTCCAGCTTCGTTTTCTCCTGAAGTTTACAATACTTGTCTTGACTAACTGATATCATGTGTATTGTCGAAGTGTCAAGTTCTTCAGTTTCATAACTGCTCTGTAGTGGCAGATAGGCCATTGAGAGTGCATCTGAGATGTGCATCTCTGTACCCTTTCGATACTTCACTTTCAAGTCATACCACTGGAGTTTCAACAGCATCCTCTGAAGTCTCATTGGTGCTGATGATAGAGGTTTGGCTACGATTTGTTCTAATGGCTTGTGGTCATTGTACACTGTTGTTTCTTTCCCAAACACATAACAGTGAAACTTGTTTACGCTGTACACGATAGCAAGCATTTCTTTCTCAATTTACGCGTATCGTTGTTCTGCATATGTAAGTGCACGTGACCCGTAAGCTATAACTCTTCCCTCCTGCATGAGAACTGCTCCTAGTCCGTCTTTGCTGGCATCACATTCAATTTCAACTGGTTTTCGGACGTCATAGTATGCTAGTACTGGTGGTGTACTGCACAATTTCTTCATTGTCATTAAACTATGTTCCTGCTCATGCTCCCAGTGAAACTCTATGTCTGCTTTCATTAGTGTTCTTAACGGCGCATCCACCTGGCTCAGGTTTGGTATGAAATTTCCCAAATACTGTACAAATCCAAGTATTCTTCTCACACCTTCCTTGTCAGTTGGTCTTGGCATGTCAATTAGTGCTTTAACTTTGTTCTGATCTACTTCGAGACCGTTTTTAGTCAGTATGTGTCCCATATATGGTACTCTCGACTGTCGGATGAGACACTTATCATAATTCAGCTTCAAGTTGTACTGCGTCGCTCGTTTTACTACTTGTCGGAAGACTTTGTCATGTTCTTCGACAGTTTTCCCAGCAATCAGGATGTCATCAATGATAACGAACGCACCTGGAATACCTTCTATCATCTCGTCCATAATCCTTTGGAATATTTCGGGAGCTGACTTTATCCCGAATGGCAAACGCAGCCACCTATATCTGCCTATGGGGGTGTTAAATGTTGTCAAGTATGATGATTTCTCATCGAGCTTGATTTGTAGGAAGCCACTCTTTGCATCTAAAACAGAAAACACTTTCATGTCATGTATTTCACAAGCTATGTCCTCTATGCATTTCATCGGGTGGTGTTCCCTCTTTATGGCTTTGTTCAGATCTTTTGGATCTATGCAAATCCTAACTTTGTCATTTCCTAAGGACACCGCCATTGAGCTGACCCACTCTGTTGGTTTTTGCACTGGTGCGATATGCTTTTTTCCTCCATTTCATGAAGTTTTCCAATGACCCTTTCTTTCAATGAGGCTGGCAGCCTTCTTGGTGAGTGAATTACACCTTTAGCTCCTTCAGACAGTGTTATTGAGTGTTCACCTGGCATTACACCAGTTGTTTTCACCAGTTCAGGGTAGTCACGAGATAGTTCATGTTCTGGTGTTAGTTCACTTAGCTTGTGCACTCTTCGGAGCAGACCCAATTTCTCCGCAATATCCCCGGAAATTATGTTCTCTTGGCTTAGGTCCACAATTTCGAATGTTGCGTCTGTTGATCTGCCTCTATACTCGATAGCGGTTGTGAAGCATCCGATTGGCCTAATTTTGTGGTTGGAATAGCTTTTCAGCGTTTTCAGTGAACTTAATAGCTTCGGTTTAAGACGCATTCGGTCGTACACTGTTTTCACTAGAATATTGCTTTTGGCACCCGTGTCAATTCTGAATTGAATCATCTGCTGCTTTATTTCTAAAGCCACTGACCACTTGTCTTCAAGCATACTGACATTGTCATTGTTTGTAGCACAGTCGTCACATGCGTTGATGTGAAGTAGTTCTTCACTGCTATACGCGTTGGATGTTTCATCAATTGACTTCACAGGCTGGCTCTTATTCCGACATACATTGGCCCAGTGATTCCGCTTTTTGCAGCAATTACATATAGTTCCATATGCTGGACATTTGCCTTTTTCATGTCCTTTCCCACATTTACCACATTTGTTCACATTTTTGTACTGAGCTTGGTTCGCTTTGTATTTATTCACATTGCTTTTCTTTGTGTGTTGCTTCACAGACATCACCTGTTCTCCACGCATCAGCTTCATTTGTGACTGTGACAGCTCAAACTGTTGGCCTATTTCTATTGCCTTATCAAGTGTTAGCTTTTGTCCTTGATCTAATAGCCTTTCTTGGACTTTGCTGTATCTGACTCCATTAATTATCAAGTCAACAAGAACATCAACTGTTTCCGGATACTCGCAGTCCATTATTAAAAGTCTCAAATCCTTGACAAAGTTATCGAATGTCTCACCTTCAGTTTGCTTGCGCTGCTGCGCACGGTATCTTGCAACACGTTTATTTCTCCTCGGGCGGACGTATTCCTCAATTTTCTGTAGAATCTTAACGGGGTCTTCCTCGTCACCGTCCACAAAGTTGAGGGTTTTGTAGATCTCTCGACCTTGCTGGTTTATCCACATGCCAAGCCAACTGCATTTGTGTTTCTTGTCCGTAGTCGCGAGCGGACCATTGAACGTAAACTCCACGTGTTGCTTGAATCGCGAATATTCCTGGTACATATCCGATGCACCCCAATTAAGGCTCGGATGGTCAAAGTTTATTCCACTGGCCATTTTACTGATTTGCCACTGATTTTATGTGTCCTGCACAAAAATAACACGATAACACCGCAGAAAAATGTTTTTGCATTCACTACGTAAAATGTCACGTTCCGATAGGCAATATGCAGCGTGAAATCCGTCGATTTTCTGACACCATGTAAAATAACACGTTTATATGAAGGACGCCATTTATTGAGATGTCGCTTATAACATAATAATTAAGAATGCATAAAACATATACGAATGACAGAATATCGTTGTCAAATACATTACACAAGTGTTGTATTAACATTGCTGGTCTAATACCCCTGTATGAAAATGTTGGAAGTTTTCGCACAATAAAGCAGGAGTCAGGGCTATTAAAGGTATCAGATAATACATCCACTTTCCTCGAAACCAGCCCAGCTATTAAAATCATGTCAATATGTACATCATACCTTAAGCCTTCTTTCAACGACATGACTTGGTGGAAGAAAGTGACCACCGCAGTGCTCGTGGTCAGGACAGCTTCCTGGTCTTTTGTCCCCATCAGGCACCGGGAAAGGCAGGAAGGTGAGAGGTGCTAAAAAGCAGGCACTATTGTAAGAAATTTAAGTATAATGCAATCATCAATGCAATAAGCATAAACAAAGTCCTAATAATTCCGTGCAGTGCAATGTAACTTTTAAATTGTTTGCATGACTATCGCTTCAGTTGGCGAGTTTTTCAGGAAAACTTGCCAACAGTAGCGAATGTCTGTTTGAAGTTATTTCGATATAGATGATTTCAAAGTGTTTTAGCCTCTTAAAATAGTAAAATTGGATTACCATGTCATTGTCATCTGGTCGGCCTCGTCTACACAATGGGTGGATGCAGCCATCTTGATAGCAGCACACTAGATGAAAGACGTATTTTCTTGGACCATGACTCTGTAGATGTCTACTTCTCAAATCCCATAACATGACAACTTCATCTAGAAGCTCCTTATTTTCCACCTTTAGCCTCTCCTTTTCAGCTATTGTTCCCTTTTTCCACTTTTTAAAGACATGTCTTATTCTTTGTTCCATTGAACTATCCGGTCCTTTGAAAAGCTAAATTGTTGTTTTTGCACAAGGAGCATTATTGACATAATTGATGTAAACATCTATAGCACAATTTAGGTTTTTTGTCAACATTTCATTGTCTATCATTCCAGTTGCTGTATCCATATTAGACCCATTCAGTGTTGATGGAATAAACAAGCCACTTCTGGCACGCCCTTTCATTCCATTCTGCAGTTCCACACGATTCAAATTGCTATTTACCCTGTCCCGACTAGTAACCAACTGCATGCGTGTTGGTTTTTCTAGATGTCTTTTTGTCCAGAATAGCTGCACTTCTTCGTGACCCTTCATCCACACCTCCATCAACTCTTACACATTCTACTGATCCTTTCAATGCATGAGAAACAGATACATCGTCCACTGTCTCCAGGAAGCACAAGTCTGCATAGTGCTGTGCAGGATTTTTGGAATGTACAGGTTGTGCTTTAACTTTTCCAGCACATACTTCATTAGTTGTTTCAGACCCTGTGAAGTTGTAAGATGTTGTCTGAAGGTTGGAGGGGTACTTGTTAGTGTAGTCCGTTTTTGTTGTCAATGGAGCTGATCCACTTACACATGGTAATGGATGCTGACTTGAGGTCATAGCATCTAATCTGAACACAGAACAGTCATCTCTATTAAGATTAGTTTTTCCTCGTCTATCAGTGTACTGTAATATGTCCAGACAACGGTAAAAACCACAAGACCAGTGGTGATCTGGATTATATTTCACTTCAAACCCTTTTCTGGCTCTACGAGTTGTAATTGCTGCTGCACCTTTATAACGTTTGGCAGACATATGTCTTCGATTGCGAGCCACACACAGCTGAACAACTGTTCCGTAGCTGAACTTCATGTTGTAAGTTTGCTCAAGGTGTTCTTGTATGCGTTTATTTGTTACCTTTGGTTTCACAGTTTTTTTCTGATTACCATCAAAAGTAAGAACCCCAGTTCTTCTCCATGCATCAGCTCCCACATTACAGTCTTTAACAAAAGCTTCCATTCTATGTCCAATATCTGGGAACTCTCTTAGAATTTTGCTGCACTTTTTCCCCATTTTTCTCTTCAATAGGCGCTTTTCAGTTATCAGTTTGTTTGCTTTAGCTCTTGCTTTACGACGAATTGATAGAGCTTTCTTCTCGATTGCCCTTTTCCCAGTTTCATCAAGTAGTTGATGAATATTTGCCATTTCATTCACTGTAACTTCATTCTCGCTGTCGGAGTGAATGATTTCTGTATTAATCTCTTTCTTTCAATCTGTCGGCCAGAAGATATGCTTGACGGCTCTGCTCTATCAGTTTTTCTTCATACTCGTTCAAACCAAGCGAAGGCAACATACCAGCAAAGTCAAGAAGAAGTTTATTTAACTGTTCACTGTCAAGAACAAGGTTGCACTCTAATGCTCTTGCAAAAGCAAACCAGTTTAATTCTAACTCTCGCAAAAGATCAATTAATTGATGTGGATTCATATAAGGTGCTTCTGAGCATACTTCTTTAAATAAATCATACTGATGACTTACGTTCATTTCATTACTTTCACCAACATTGTCAACACTTACATCTGAACACTCAGTATATGTAGGTACATGTACTTTTTCACAAAAGGTAACGTCTGTTTCTTCATATGTGCTATCAATATCAGACTCTTCAGATTCCAACGACCCAACACCGAACCCTTTCAAAATATTCACTTGAAGGTTAGCCAACAGTTCAACCCCTGTCCGTATTTCTTCTTTTTCACGAATTGCTTCATCCATTCTATGTTTCCTACTATTTAAATTGCTCACACCAAACATCATCTTCATCTGCTTTGACCCAAGTCCACTAGCTTCACTTAATAAACAAATTAGTCTCTCTCTCTCATCATCTGACCTAGCCATCTTTATGAAGTTTCGGAACTTTTCTTTACTCATTTTTGAAATTTGTACACCACTTCCTTCGAATTTAGTTGCTAACAATGCCTTGCATAATGTAACATTTGCACTATTACTGAAAACAAAATTTGTTTCATTTTCTCCAAAACTCAACTTAATGGTAACAAGAGGCAACTGTAATACCAAACGTTTTGCCTTTGGAATTCTGTAATTTTTCATATGTGAATCTGGACTTAAAATTCTAAATGCACTTTTAAGATCAACAAAGTAATTTCTTAAAATAACGTCACACAACTGTATCTTGCATTTACACTTTATGATTTGTTGAACAAATATCTTCTGAAACTTTTACATAATCAGACAGATCCATATTTATTAAAACAGAACATGTAACACCATTATTTTCAGTGTATTTTGACAACCCTTTCACACTCGGTAACCATTTTTTAAGCCCCTCCATGTCATTACAAGTGTGGAGGGGCTTCAATGAAAATGTGTGCTGACGAGAGCGCTGTCTGTCGCCATTTCATCAGTGACGATCTTGGGGGGGGGGGGGGGTATGCGGTTTGTCACCATTTCATCAGTGACGCTCTTGGGCGGTATGCTGTCTGTTGCTATTTCATCAGTGACACTCTTGGGGGGTATGCTGTCTGTCGCCATTTCATCAGTGACACTTTTGGGGTGTGTGCTGTCTGTCACCATTCCATCAATGACGCTCTTGGGGGTATGCTGTCTGTCGCCATTTCATCAGTGACACTCTCGGGGTGTGTGCTGTATGTCACCATTCCATCAATGACGCTCTTGGGGTGTGTGCTGTCTGTCACCATTTCATCAGTGACACTCTCGGGGTGTGTGCTATCTGTCACCATTCCATCAATGACGCTCTTGGGGTGTGTGCTGTCTGTCACCATTCCATCAATGACGCTCTTGGGTGTGTGCTGTCTGTCACCATTCCATCAATGACGCTCTTGGGGTGTGTGCTGTCTGTCACCATTCCATCAATGACGCTCTTGGGGGTATGCTGTATGTCGCCATTTCATCAGTGACACTCTCGGGGTGTGTGCTGTATGTCACCATGTCATCAGTGACACTCTTGGGGTGTGTGCTATCTGTCGCCATTTCATCAGTGACGCTCTTGGCTGATTCTTCAACAACACTTCCACTATCACTAGAGCTTTTGAAGAAAGAAGATATCTCCCGTTTGTTCTTTTCACACCTTTTTTGTTCTTTCTTTGTATTTTTAATGCTTTTACTACATGTAGTACTGCTTTACCCTGCTCTATTCTTAAAGTACCAGTTGCTCTTGTAATTGCTTCTCTCAAGCTCATGAAGCTCTAACTGCTTTAATTTGTTCTCAGAGCTAATTCTCTGTATTTTCTTTCTTAACGACAAACATCTTTCATGATCCATGGCAGCTTCACATCTTGTTAAGTTCTTTTTTAGTTTAATTGTTTCATGGTCTTGGAATTCTATTTCTTCCTTTAACTGTTTAATTCTCATATTTCTTAAATCACTGTTTGTATGTGAAGCATATTTCTGACTTCCATCAGATAGGTTATTGTTGTGTTGCTGAGATGTTTTTGCCATTTGAACACTCCTTGATTTTCCTTTCTTGAAGTCATAGGTCAACGCAGCTTCTTCTCGTGCTCTTGAAAAAGTGATTGTCGGTCCTGTAATACTGATGGGTCGTTTCCTACTAGCTGACTTGCTGCTTCATTCACTGCCAACTGCCATGGTGTGATACCTGGTTTTGGTTTAAATATCTGCGCCAATTCCTCAACAGTCTTCTTAACGTCTGGTATCTGAAAAAATAGGAACAAGACCACATTACCTAAGTTGTATGCATGATTCTTTAGATTACTAGTGCTAAGACAGTAGATACTAGTGTAGTACATAGGTGCTAGTAATGTAGTTTTATCACTAATAACAAACCTACAAACACTTAGACAAAGCCTTGACACTGTAACTTTACATTATGGACAAGGTGCTTAAGAATATCCCAACCCCACTTACGACCCAGAAAAAATTGCAACGTCTATGGAAGTCGAAATTTATTGTCATAGAACCCAATTGAATTTATCTTTCAAAAGATGTAATCAAATTCTTTCATGACCAATCCCCACATAAGTTATGTGGCCGGGCTGGGGCTCGAACTCATGAACCAGAGATTAACAGTCTAACACTCTACCGACTGAGCTAACTGGACCCGGCTTTCGATGACAATGTTAACAAACAAGAGCTGCACAAGGACAGCAAGCTTGGCTTTTCTCAAATTCTCAGTTCCCGTGGTCTCAGTTTAATGTATAACAAGAGCTGTCACTAGGGTGACAAATGCCCCCGAAGTATCCCCAATAATGTTACAGATGTCTGTATCCATGTAAAGCTTTTGCATGAAAAAAAAACAATTTGTAACGTGGCATAATCCTGGAAAAAATGAAGTTATTATCTGATCTTATTTGATCTTCAAAGTTAAGGTCATTTGGGGGGTCCAGGTCATGTAACTGAGTGCCAATGAAATCTTGTCCAAAAGGTTAATGTGTTAAAATGTGACAGATAATCATAATTTCAAGTTACAACAATGTAATGGCAATTAAACACATTTTTTTTAGAATTTGACTTTGAAGGTCAATGTCATTTAGAGGTCAAGGTAACAGATCATTGTGTAATTTAAAAGGTCTTGCCCAAAGAGTTGTTGTGTCAAAATATTAATGACATCAATTCACAAATATCAAAGTTATGACTTTTTTATCATTTTCTGAGAATGTGACTTTGAAGGTTAAGGTCATTTGGAGGTCAAGGTTATATTACTGTTCAACAATGAAAAGGTCTTGTCCATAGGTATGTTGATACAAAAGATGAATGATATGTGTCAAGTAAATACAAAGATATGACCAACTTTAAGAGAGAGGCATGAGGAATTATGATGCCTTGCCTTTAAAGGCACCTCAGTAACCTTGTCGGGGGTCGAACTCATGACCCTCCAGTCACTAAGCCTAGCTCTACCAATGCGCCACCGTAATATAGTATACTATATACTAGTATGGTATACATGCTAGTATACTATACTGCACTATACTATACTATAGTACTTATAGTACTGTAAAAAGGTCACTGGAGCCGAAGGCTTTTTGGGAGTCTCGTACACTGTATCTTATTTATTATAATACTCATCAGTAGCCAAAACTTGGTAACTCTCTTAATTATGTACCCAAATAATGACCCATATTCAGCTGGGTGAAGACAATAAATCTTCTCTTTCTTCAAATATCTCTTAACATACATGTATTCTACATTTCATTAATGGGCAATCATAAAGCTATTTAATAATTACTTACCGAACTCTGAACAGTTTCAAATTGCCATTTCCCATCCTTTACGACAAGTTTTTGGTACTGTTTCTCCTTCTCAGTCTGGTCTGTAGTGCATGTTGTGCCAGCCTCTTGACATTTCTGGAAGACAAAAACATCTCTCACAGTCATGAAAGCTTGGACAGGTAAAAAATTTCTACCTGCATACCCGAAAGCTATTGAAGTCTTTAAAGGTATTAGAAATACTTTAGACAGCCCTGTTTATATTGCTGTAAATGTTACAGAATAAGATTTGTGTGATTCAAACTGTCCCGAAGTTGGCACAAGAAGGACTTGATCTTTGGTATATATTATAGTTTAAATACACACTGATTCTATGCAGCTGAAATCTCGACAACTGTCAAAATCTGTGTCTCAGAGATGTAACTAGATCTTGTAATTCAACATGGAGGAGACAGGAATCAACCTTCATAATGAAGGCTTCATTCTAACCTGTCTATTGTGTTTAAATAATAAATTTAAATATACAAACCAGTATTTGATAAGTTTATGACAATACCTCTATCTTTTCTTCGAATAGTTGAGCTAAAAACCTTTTAATGCTTACTGATAATGATCCTCACCTGCTGTTCAGTGACGTTTAACTGTTGCTTCAAGAACGATTTTCGGAACTAATTCCTTGAACAATGTGTCATCAGCTACTACAGCCAGTAGTCCTTGGCCATCTATGTCATTCTCTGGAAAGACACACACACATAAATGCTGTTAAAAGGAGTTTAGTTAAGCTTTGATAGTCTTAAACCAGAACATTCCAAAACAAGATGCACCACCGAGTGTGACAAAACCAGGGTTTCAAAGGCTAAATCATAATGAATTGGAACACAAGTCAAAATTGACCAGTGCCAGTATTTTATGTTACACAAATAAAAAAGACAAACTGTATCTTTATTCTTTAAATTATTGATATTTATACTATTGAAAAGTTTGAACTTTCAACTAACTAATGATTTCACCAGATACAAATTCGTGCTATATATATGTATAAAACAAGAGCTAAAAATGGCTATTTCTGAAATCCTGAAGTTCAGGACCAGTCCTGAAAACTTTAACCCATGAATATACAAATAAATATATAATCCAGTTCAACAGTATTATAGATGAATAAAACAGATAAAATAAAAAATATAAGCAATAAAAAGTTTTTAAAATTCACATAATTCTAAAAATAATAAATTTATTTGCATTCAGAATTATCGGCCTTGAAAGTGAGTAGGGCCGCAGGGCTTCCCCTGGCTTTTGAACATTGTTTGCCAAATTTTGTCATGTTCATGAATTCTCAGCCAACACATTGAAATAATAGCTGAAATCACTAAAATCTTGTTGACATTTGAGTATTTTTTTCGCCACATTTCAAAATCTTTCCTATTTAGCGAAATTGCGAATGCCAGGGGAGGCCCTGTGGGGTAGTCCCAAAGAATATCCATACAAAGTTTCAGTCATATATTTTTGATAGCATGAAAGTTATTAGACTTTGAAAACAAACTTTAACCATTTGGCAACGCCAATGCAAAAGTGACCATCTAAGCTCTTATTTTCTTTGAAAAGTCCAGCTAAAAAGATATGGGGTGTTACAATTTTCAGAAGGGGGGTATTCATTTGAGTATGAAAAACGAAGACAAATTCATCATCTAAAGGGATATAATTGAGGTAAAAATGAAGTCTTCGTCACATAATGAAATGCATGGATAAACAGCTATTTTATGGAAATGTGCAAAGAAACAACATGAATATCGAAAGCACTTTTAGAAATTTCCTAAAGCCTTTGCTCTAAAAATGGGGAAGGGGCATTTATTAGGGGAGGGGTGTTTATTAGGAAATATACGGTATATATGTAGTTAAGCGTGATTCAAGAATAAAACTGATTTATCATGCAACATCCTGGGATCGAATTGGGCTAGCATACTAGCGAAAATGCCCGTAACGGTTTTAAAATCCTAGTTGAAATTCTGCCTAATTCTGCAATAACGATGTCTGTGCTGGCTCTGTATTTAATCTAGGTTGGTAATGAATGTTGATGTAAGATTGTCGCGCCAACTTCACTTAACTGAAATAAAACAGATTAGCTAGATCGTCTAAATTTCTCTCAACACGAAAGGCTATACTTTGTGTACACATTTGATTGGTTATAACAATTGAAAATACAAATCTATTATAAACTCAGTAGTCACGTGATCGTGCCGACCAATGAAATTTAGTATCATGAACGAATGGTGATTTCGTTTACTGCGACTAAATCATGTGTTATATCAGAAAGATTAAAATGTCAAATATCAAAATATACTGGGTAGTACAGCAGCGTGTGAATGTAACGGTAGTGGAATCAAAGCGCTGTGTGGGAGCGTATCTTTTTGAATTGATGAAACACCATGAAATAAAGTTTGAGAAACACGAAAAATCCGTCAATGGCGCTTCCGGGAATCGAACCCAGGTCTACGGATTGCCGGTCTGTTATGCTAACCACTACACCACAGCGACCTTACGTCATTTTCGTGTAAATTTATCATATATAAATTTATGATTAAGGTAAACTACACTTTGGACGAAGTACGAGACGACTTACACAAAAAAAACAATTATCTGCGTATTTAGTATGTTCATCGGCACAAGACGATATTCTCATGATATACTATTTGTCTTTACGCACTTATCAATATTTTCCACGAGAGGGGATACACAGAACATTAGACAGTAGACGATTCCCGACAGATGCGCCGTAAGATTTCGGGTCACGGGAAATAGACTTGGTCGAATGTTTAATATTCCCCTGAAGTTGGTAACTAGCATCTCCCACTTCGGGGATTTAGACAAAATGCTTCACTCTAAGAAGGGGAATTACTAATTTCCATGTGTCACCGTCCCTTGAGGGAAAGTATTTGATAGGCACATTATTACCTCATTATGATTATAAGAAAACGATATTATTTTCATTTCTTCAAGACACGAGTGTTTTTGTTGAATGTTTACTCGACTTCATTGATATAACAAAAATAGTTTCTGAAGATAAATGTGTAACTAATTACCAAACTGGTGACTTTATGCTGACTTGATGATTCCACGGATTCCAGATAAGGACGCGTTGGGAGATCTGAGAAGATAATATTACTATATGATACATAACGTCTTCAAACAGTGCTTAACGAGGAATATATTCCGGAATTAATTTAAATATGATTAGAGATACCAGTCTTTTAGGAAACATACATGGTGCCACTGTGCTTAGTGTGAACATCATGAACATGTAAAATGATCCAATATATGTTATATCCGCAACGAATATTTTATAAACATCCTCGTTATTGCATTTATTTGAAATTACATCGTTTTAGTTTAACTTGAGTTAACTATGGTTAATTATAGAAAAAAGTGAACACTATATTGCGTCCAATCATCCTGAAAACTGACAAGAACGTTTGTCGTGACCAACTGTAGGTTATTTGGGGTTAAAACTAGGTCATCCGATCAAAACATAGAAACAAACTTGTAAAACCGTTAGTCATTTTGAAAATACTTAAGAATATTTGTCTCCAAAAAACGTTTTCTTCTCGACGTCTTCATTCATATGAACGTGATTTTACTTTTACGGTGTATGCTTTAACACATCAGATTGGATGCGATAACAAACAACAGTCGGAACATTTACACAGCCTTGTAAAGTATTGTATAGTTACAATCATTCTTTCAAAAGTTTGCTTTTAAAAGTTGCGGTGAATTTCATACGTTCAATGTGAATTGTTCCACATTTCCTACACAAATTAGTATTGCGCTTTCATTATGTGAATACAGCAAACATGTATGACGGTAGGAAAATGTATTACTAAGTCGTAAGTGTTTACCGCATAACCATCTTTGTTAAGTTTTATTTTAATAACCCCATTCTAACCTTTGATTTATTTCGTACACAAGATGTGAAAGTGACATTCCTTGTGCTAATCTTTCTCACTTTTAATCTGACGAATCTTTAATCCTTTGATAATTTTAATAGTGTATAAAATGAAAAGTTAGAACGAAGTGTTTGTTTTGGATACGCGACAGTAAAAAAATTGACAAATCATTGAATTAATTTGATTCGCGACGTATTTTTAGATACAAAACAAAATCCCTTGTTAGTAATTGCCAGTAACAGAACAGATCACACAATTGCATTAGTATATGAGATTTCTTTTTCTGATAATAGAAAGAAAAACAGATAAGCGACAATATTAGGCTCAGATGCATTTGTTAATGTAGCGTTGTCTGATCTCATATTAGTCCAGCTGATCCGTGCAGATTTGTAGAAGAATTGTGGGTTTGATGATAAAAGCATGAGACTTTGCTGTAAACATGTTTATGGTAGTCATTATTAGCTATGGACCCATTCTAAAAAATCCAAAATGGCGGAAATTTTCAAGATGGCCGACAGTCGCTGTAAATTACACAAATTTGTAAAAAAGCAAAGAGATTTGAAACCAACTCTTTTCAAAGTACCTAAAATGCAATGCATCATTTCTGGTAAGTGATATCGCTATTTTGGACTGTTTAATAATATTCAAAATGGCGGAAAAAATCAAAATGGCCGCCAAGAAGTGAAATGAACAAAAGCAAAACTTTGCTAATAACTTTAACTATTTCTTCTATCAAATTGTACTTTTCAAACACATTTACACACACAAGTATTTTCACATCAGCAGTTGACCAAATACATCTCTTATTAATAGGCCATCTAGTCTCTGTCACACTCCCCACCACATTTACACAACACCGTACATAACAGCATTGCCCTCCCTCACATCCACGACATCCATTTTCTATCTTGCAGCCACACTTTATCAGCTCGTTACAACAGGCTGAAGCTTGTTGCAAGGATGAATAATATGTTACCCACATCTGTGATTTATCTTTCTGCCAGCCCCATTCACTCGGAGAAGCACCCTTGTGAGAGGGTTTTAAACATTTCCCCTAACAAAAGCTTGCCATGTAAACTGCTCGATTTGTGTGTTCTGTAAGGCAGATTCTGTTGGAGGAATGTTGTCTATTGCCCTTCCTTTTCTGGTGAATAGATCCTTCCTTGTATTGTTCACCTTCATACATTCACTGGTTTTATCATACGTCATTATGACATATCGCTCTATCTGAAGAATGAAGTAGGAAACAACATTGGGTGATGTGGTTCTACTTAATATTTCAAACACAGGTGAAATCTCTCCATAAGAAGACAATGTTTACACTTATTTTGCAGATTCTTGTTTGTATTCCCTTGAAGGTGGCAGATGCACCGTCTTACACAAATCCATTGTTGTTTTCGATACTCAGCCAGATGATTCATTGCTCCCTCATTTCCATTAAATGTTTACCCTTACACCTCACAGTCCCTAATAGTTGGTAGGCTGTTGTTTCCCAGTGGTCTGTGTGAGGAGGCATAGTTTTATAATGTGGCCTTCCCTGTAGCAACTTAAACTCTTTTTAGGGTCATATAAAACTCTCATTATTTTATCTTGTTTATTACTTCAGAGAATGCCCCTTGGTAATGTTTTATTTGTCTGGGTTCTTTTTTGCATTTGTGTCTTACTGAAGTTTTCATGAAGTTTGAGTCCCAGTGATATTTGATATGAAGTGATCAGAACATTGCTCATGTTGAAATGACTAGATGAACAGATATAATAATCCAAGGGGCCGCAGATAGCTGAATATTGGATTTGCTTGCCATGTGTACATCTAGTTACTTGTTTGTAAACAAATTTTTATATTTACAACTGTATTTGCATATTAAGTTACCAGTATTTTTCCATTAGTTATTATGTGCAATAACTATACAAGTCAGTATATCTTTTGCATCAGTGATAACCTTAACCCTTGTTTAAATGTCCAGAAAGTTAGCAATTTGAAGAAACAAAAAAAATCATGACAAGCAGTTACACATGTATCCGGTATGGCTATTAGTTTCAATGTTCAAGATTCCGATTGATTATCTCCATTTATCAAGGTTTAATAGCGAGAATTGCATTTTGCTAATCGGACATATATATCTATACACTGTAAAGTAAATGCGTACATGCAGAATGGCTTTTGATGATGTTGTACATTCCGGTAAATGCACACAAAATTCTGTTAATTATTTTTTTTTAAACAAAAGTATTTTTGGAAAGGAGAGAAAGTAGACTAGCTTATGCTATCGAGTTCTTTAAATAAAAATTATATCAATATAAATATTTAAAAAACTAGATTTTCCGTACTCGCCCCTTGTTTCTGTTGTTGTTATTTTGGAATAAAAACTTAAATTTATGGGTTTTTTAAAATATTGATATCATAAGGTACATTTGATTATTATCTTTGTATACATGTGTTTCTTTTTCAAAATTAACGCTTGCGCAATTAGCCTGATTTACCGGAAAACATGTACAATTTGACAGTACCAACAGTTCAAATAACTTCATTATTTTTCAACATTTTTACAAAATTATCGCCGTATTAGTTGAAAGACTGTATAACGATAAAACAGTTATAAATTAATAAATATGCTTTTGCAATGTCTTACAAAGCACAGTATGCATGTACACAGAAATTGTTTTACTGACCCTTAAATATTTGAATTTGAAGAGAAGGTTTAAATGGTACTTAATGTATAACAAAACAATAATAGTACAAAATGGATTTACCAATTAATGATTACTATATTCTTTGCCTTAAACACACGTATTATAAAACTGTTTGGTTTCGTTGGATTTAAAGCCCCATCAACAGCTTTGGTCGTTTAAAACATTGTCAGTCTGGTCGTTTAAAGGCATTGTTAGTCTATACGGGATATACCTGGACTCGATAACCAGTAAATTGTTCGAATCAGCGACTGAAGCTTTCCCACACAAGAAAACTGTCATTTTTATGCACTTCTCCAGTAAGCTGTTACCTCCGTTTTGATAAAAAATACTTAAAGTGAATATCTGTTAACTGTATTTCCATTTAAACAAATTAAAAATAAGCAGAGTGAAACAAGAATACTTCTACTAAGTATGACATTTAGCGAAAAACAAAAATCACTGTTTGGATATCTGCAATTTTACATAAATGTCGGTTGGACATCAATTGTAAAGATTCAGCTTATGTTATTATTACAAACTACACTTATTTGATATTTAGGGACCTTTGTAATGGCCGGCTCATATAGTTTTTGTTGCTTTATATACCAGATACAAAATCAATATCATTATGTATATCCAACTATGCATATATAGATTTTGTTTTTTAGGAGAAAACTAGAAGCCTAAAGGCAACATGCCAAGCCTTGTTATTGTCATTCTAAGCGAATAGTTTAAATTCAAAATCCTCAAATGCATGACCGTGTGGTGTGAATAATAAAAACTTCTGACCTCAAAGTGTGACTTTGACCTTCCAGCTACCAACAAATCATATATATGTGAGTTTTTGCAACACCCCCTGCCATTGGTAATTTTCATCATCAAAACAACCAACTGCATTGCATGAAAGTGTATTATGGATATACACCAGTATATAAAATGTGAACACAAACGGCAAGTATGCAATTTGAATGATTGGAAAAGTAACAAATATGTTGAAAATAGCAATCACAGTTTTATTGTAATTGTTGATAAGCATTTAAAATGCTTACGCCGCCTAGCGTCGATTTAACCGTAACTCATTTCAACCAAAAGGACACCCACTAATACCTATGTGAGGTAAAAAACCTGTTTTTGTGCAGCATAATGCACATCTACACATCAAGGCTATTTAATAAGTCATGTTTAAAAGAAAACCGTCACAGAGTTGTACAAACAAGATTGCATGCTTAATCTGAGCAATGCAGTATAAAAGTAATAAAATGCCAACAAAGCGCCGTAACCAATGACAGTACTTCAGCAAATAAACTATTCTGCACTCATGTACAGTTAGACATTGTGCTCAAATATGCTACAACATTGGAATGAAATAAGTGTAAAACTGTAAAGGAAGTTGCCAACAAAATATTACATACACTGTGCGTGCAGAATATTCAGTGAACTAGAAATTGGTCCATATAACCCAGATGCCCCCCCCCACACACTTCCTGCCTTTGTCACAAAACCAAGGGCCATTACTCCGCCCATAGTCGAAGAGGTACATCAAAATTACCCTCTGCACAACTTCACATGCTGATAAGCATTCAAGTAAACTTTGATAGACGCAGCATAACATACATTTTAACACTATTATTTCATTTGAACTATTGATTTGCGCCATACAAGATTGCATGCTCTGTAGGCTTTATTCAACTCAGTCATGTGTCATAACTTTGCACTTACTGAGCGTAGCCATACATGAAAACCCAGGTGCACAACGACATATGCCGGCTAACATTCCTGTGTAGATATGTGGCTCTGACTTGCATGTTTCGGAGATATGCGCGACACAAGATTGCATGCTCTGTGGGCTTTTTTGAACTAAGTCCAGGGCCATAACTTAGCACTAACTGGGCGCAGCCAAACATGGTACACAACTACACATGCCGATTAACATTCCTATAAAGTTTTGTGACTCTGGCTCATATACTGTTGGAGATATGCGAGTCTCAAAATTGAATACTATGTAGGCTATATTTCATCTATGTCAAGGGCACGATGAGACGATGAGACGATGGCACGATGCAATGGTACGATGCGATGGTACGATGATACAATGCGATGGTACGATGACACGATGCAATGGCACGATGCGATAGTACGATGACATGATGCGATGGCACGATGCAATAGCTCGATGACACGATGCGATAGCACGATGCGATGACTCGATGCGATGGCACGATGCGATGAGACGATGGCACGATGACACGATGCGATAGCACGATGAGACGATACGATGGCACGATGAAACGATGCGATAGAACATCGTACCATCGCATCGTGTCATCGTATCGTGTTATCGTGCAATCGCCCTGTGCGCGAAGGGGCGATGCCATGATAGCTCAAACGGAACACCGTAGTTATGCGCCAAATGTTTTACTTTTTTTTGTCACCCAGAGCATAGGTCCATTTATGAAGAAGAAAAAATAAATGGCCATTCAAAAGCTTGTTTTAGTATCCATATAAAATTTGCGTATTCCTGTATGACCCCCGATATTTGGAAATATGACCTTCAGTTTTAAAAGTCCAGGGAAAACACAGATATATGAAGATATATGGAGAATCTAAATTAAGATAATTGTCTCATGAACTTCAAATTGATATCTTCAGATATATAAATGATCAGCAAATTGAATGCCTGTTTTAAAACATTTTTCGAGATAAAGGGAAAATTCATTATTATCTATTGGAAAGTTTATGGCAGTATTGTATTAATTTACCTTTTATTGCAGGAAGAAGCTGTATGTGAGGTACAGATAATGTCAAAATAAAAACAATATATATAAGATGCAACAAACAAATGTAAGGTGGCCTTATGCCGCAAATGTGTGAATGAAACCTTTCAATCTGGAGACTCATCATAATAGACAAGTCTTACAAACACCTACAGAAATGAAGTTTCTCTTTCAACAACATCCAAGACCTTAATCACGGTGTGTCACATGGTTCTCCTACTGTATAATCAGATTATGTGCATTTTTGTTGTGTCACAGACAAATTGTGAGATTAATTATTGCAATCATAGGAAATGCTACATTGAAATTCTGCAAAACAAATCTGAATATACTGTACAGTATTTATATTGTCAAAAAAGGCATACAGTTTTTTTGTCCATTCAGATAGTTTTAGTTTGATAATCTTAGCAGCTATCAACTGATTCTTTTGAAATATATTGTTATTGCCTACTGCTTTTTAATACCATTAATTTTACATAGAGACATCAATATGTAATGGTTATAATAAACAGCAACAGCAAGATCATTTAATAAAATATATATCATTAACATGATTCGGTCACTCATCCTCACACTTCATCAGAAAGAGCTTTAATACTAGGTGAAAAGTTCAACACCTAAATATAGCAGAAATTGTTCAGATATTTCTTAAATGTGTTTCATTAATACCCTAACAATATACCTATACTATTATATTTTAACAGAAAACAGAATTTCCAGTAGAAGAAGTAATTGATGAGGTGGAGAGTGTATGTCAGGAAGAAGATGAGTTCCCCTTCTTAACAACAGATGACAAAGTAATTGCGGTAAAATTATGTCTGTAGTTAGTAGGGGGTAATATATTGCGTCCAGTGGAGTACATTATTTTCTGGAAATGCCCTTTAATCTTTAATGTATAAAATCGGCTTGTAAGTGCAATGAAATGTACATGAGGGACAATATTCATAATTATTGTGCGTAAGCCTTTTATTGTATGGCAAAACTTAAATATGACAAAATGCCACATGTAAATAAGCCCTTCCTTATTTTGTGTTAATTTTTGCTTGGGCCTCTTACTTGAATATGTTGTGCTCTGTTTTGATAGTTGACTTTGCTTTTCTTTAATACTTTTAACAGTTCTTACAATATAGAAAGTTCGCAAGATATCTAGTCTTAGGATTATTGTGTTAATGTGCTTTTGCAATATTTATGTTTTGTCTCAGTCTTCCAGTGTTATATAGCTGATTGTTTCAATTTGATTTGGTTTATTTTACTGATTCGAAATTATGAATACTATCGACACATCACTATCCCAATTGAAATATTATTGTGTATATTGCAATATCTCAGTAATGTTCTTCACATTAATATGAACCTCATTAAGGCTTCATTTTTCTGTTTAGCACTGCATATGCAATAATGCATATATGTGTATATGTAAGAAATGGAATAATATTTTTGTTGAATTAAGTATTATAGTGCACATGTAAGTATATGTTTTTTCTGTATCAATGTACAATGTCTTTTATTAGTAGATGATTGATTTAGTAACTCTTTTTGCAGACAAATCTGCTTGAATATTTAATTGTACGCTTACAAAAGTGTAAGCTGAATTCCTTGTTTTTGCTCACCTGAACCAAGTTACCTATTGCCATCACTTACTATATGTTGCCCACTGTGACAGCATTGTCGTAAACGTTTACATTTCCAAAAGCACTTGGGCAATTTGAATCAAATTTAATAGATGTGTTCATTGGATGATTGTCCTCCAATATTGTGTCACACAGCCCCACTCAAATTCCAAAATAGTCACTAGGGCTTCTGACATTTTTTCTAAAACAAATTATTTACTCTTTGGCTGATTCGCTATGAACATGGTACATGATTGTACTGTACCAAAATTGTATCCAACATCTGATTTGCTGGCACATTTTTGATATTATATCTAAAGCTGCTAGACCAGTTTAAACCAAAGCTGGTAAAAATGTTCCTTGGATAGTCATGTGCTGTGTCCCCAGTCTACTTTCAACTTTAAATACAACTAGTTTAACAAACTTTCAACATTTTGTAACAGACTAAGCTCAAAAGGGTTTCTTTTAACAAAGCTTGAATGCTTAGATCTGGTTTCATGTATATACTATAAAAGATGATGTTTTTTTGCAATTAAGCTGCAGATGAAGTAAACAGTTTAGTAATAATATTTAACTTCAATGTATAATTATATATATGTTGTTAATGCTTGTACATATGTGTTCATCATGTTGTATTTATTATGTCTCCCCCATGTTGTAAGTGTGCCTGTCAAGTTAACCTTGTTCTCCCTTTATATCAAAATCCTGACTATGTAGTACTTAATCAGTTTCTGATTGTCCCAGGTATTTGCACAAAGCCTATGAATGCTAAAACATCCAGCCTTTGTGAACAATATAAATCCAGAAGAAAGATCAAGTCTCAATGATCGCAATCTAGTTCAACTTTCAGTTTGTTTTGTTATCTATGGAGGGACTTGACCATATTACATTATATAAAATACTTTGCCTGTTTACCTAAAGTCACTGGACCGATTGATTTGTATTGAAAACTTAATGAAGTTTCAAAATAACATAACCTTATCTGTGCAATATGCATTAAAAACTTCGTCTTAATTACATCTTCAATCAATCAAGTTAGCCCGGCTGTCAGTACTTTCAGTACTTTGATTTTAGACTTAGGCTTAGACTTATCAATAATTGTTTAAATACACAAAACTTCTAAGTCTATATTTCAAACTTAGACATATGACGGCAAGTCTGAAATCCTAAGTCTACTTTTTGTAGATTTATAAATAAGGTTATAAATTAATAAGGTTGTCGTCATATAGTACAGACGACAATATTTCATAGCAAGAATATCGCTGAAATTGTTCATGTATGCTACTATTTAGTATTGCAATGAATACTTAAATTTAAACAAGACAACCGCTGTTTAAATCCAGTGGGTGGGGTATGGTTCCGATCGTAGTTTTATCCGTCAGTTTAAACTGTATCTACAACGTTAAAAGTAGGATTTGTGCATGCATTATGGTGGACTTTACGCATAATATCATAATGATAACCTATATATGTCAACCTTAACCGTGAGCGCTCATTTTACCTCGGATTCGTCCACATGTTATATGTAGTCAAAGTGAAAGTACTGTGATGACGCCACATTCCGCGTGCAAAATATCAGACTCAAGTTGCAAGTACCTAAACTATGACATTGTTCGTACCGCTGGTAAAAACACATTCTTAGAGAATTACGGATTTCATCTATTAACGTGATTGACAGGCGATAGACTCCGACTACCAATAGTGCCACTTGTATACACGTGTACTATAAGTGTATCGAAATTTACGAGGCTGCTGAAGGGGCGGCCAATGTAATTAATTTATAAATCGGTCGAATTTTATCATCATCTTTCAAATTTTAAAGAAGGAAATCGCCGATTTCGCCAATCGCAATGTTATCGCTACTTTGATCACAAATGCGCAAACTGGCTCCGATGGCGACCGACAGCTTGGACCGTGACTTTTTAAGACCTATTTGGAGCCTCTTTCAGAGATATTCTCTTGCATGCGAGCAGCTATTTTTATGAATAAATTCCATCGTAGAGTCAAGTGCGCATTATACGGCGAGTTATTTTCATGAATGAAATCGGAGTAGAGGCAATCAACAGCGCATGAATATCACTGTATCGGAATGAAAAATATACACATGTATAAGCCAATGTGCTATAAAGGATTAGAAATTCTTATATATTGACTCAATATGCTTTTCTAATATATTTCAACACTGTTCAACGTTTTTATTATGCGATGTAAAGTGGTATGTGCTGAAGCACTAACTCCCCGCGCATGGCACTGTGTACTTCGGACTTCAGCAAATAAGGTAAAATGGACAGCATCTGAAATGTAGCATAGATACTATGGCCTTGGGCTAATGCCCCAGGCCAAAAAAATCCAACGTTCACATCTTCACATCTTTATTTGATATTTAGATTTAAATATTTATATATTTAGTAAATGGAATTTATAACTAAAAGAAATGTCTGTTAAGAAAACTAAAACACAAAAACTCGACTGCATCCAATGAATATTAAGATGTGTTATAAAACATCATTGTAGAGAGAAAAAAGTTTTCTTGGTTGTGTCAAATGACGTCATATGTATAAAAAAATATGTATGACGTCATAAAATTTTAATGACGTCATAAAACTGATAAATATACGAGAGAAAAATCAAGTTGTTACGGAGAACGGCACAGAACAAAAAAAAACAAGGACAACACCAACGTAAACCAGAACAAACATAGACGACACAACACAATTCTAAATGGGCTGGTCGATAGTTTTAAGATACTCCATGGAACTCATCCTGTTAGTTCCAGAGCAAAAGTCAATCCCTACAAAGTCCCGAACAAATCCCTTAAGACATTGTAATCAGTCATGTCCTGCCATATCAAGTACGGTTTACAATTATAACTTCATTTAGTCTCAAAACATTACTGTCCGGCGTGCAGTAAAAACAGGTGTGAAAATCTATCAAGTATTGATTTACTTAAAATCTTATCTGCAGTTGTTCTCATTATGTCAGGATTATAACCCTTTCTTTTGAACTTAATTAATTAATTTCACAAATAACTGATCAAAGTAACAACTGTTATGAATTTTATCTCCATAAAAATTGGGTTTAGTAATTCCTGTCTCTAACATAGATTTGACACTAGTGCCATATTTTAAAATAATATCTGGATATTAACGGCAAAACTTACGAAACGTCTTACATAATTTATGATAACGATAGCCTTGTTTAAGCAGTTTACCTGTTAGTAGAAGGTTATACTTATTAAAGACCTCTAGATTTGTATTTGCTCTCTGAAATCGTATAAGTTGAGATATAAATAGCCCATAGGTTGGGCTCCTAGGGATATCACTATGGAGCCAAGGGAAGTTTATAATCTCAAAGTCATAATCATCTCGTTTATCATTAATTTTAGTAGTAATAATACCATTTTCTATAGAAATGTCCAAGTCAAGAAACGAGGCATATGTATCCAAGGTGTTAGCTTTCGAAAATTGTAGTTCTGTTGCATATATATTATTTATCACGGTGGGAAAAACTCATTATTAATATTTAAAATATGGTCTAAATAACGAGATGAATTATTGAAAGCGTCAGTTACATCCATCTGATTTTCTTTGGATAAGGATAACATAAAGTCTCTTTCATAACAGTATAAGAATAAGTCGGCTATAAGTGGAGCACAGTTAGTTCCCAAAACTAAACTTCACAGTACATGTATTGCTAGAGATGAACAGCAGACCAGGTTTTCAAGTTTCAGACACATGTGACCTTGACCTTGACCTTTACCATTATCACCCCAAATAAAAGTATGCACTACTAGACTTCATACTGATACTTCCTAGCAAGTTGATGAATATCCAACACTGGGTTTTGGAGATCAAGTGAGAATAAGGTAAATTGGGCAGGGCAAATATACAACATGGGAAGACATAATAAATACAACATGATGAACACGTATGTACAAGCAATAACAACATTTATATAATTATACATTGTAGTTAAATATTATTAATAAACTGTTTATTTCATCTGACTCTTAATTGCAAAAACATCATCTCGTTATAGTATATACATGAAACCAGGTTAAAGCATTCAATCTTTGCTTTAAAAGAAACCCTTTTGAGCTTAGTCTGTTTCAAAATGTTGAAAGTATGTTAGACTAGTTGTATTAAAAGTTAAAAGTAGACACAGCATAGGACTATCCAATGAACATTTTACCAGCTTTGGTTTAAACTGGTCTAGCCGCTTTAGACATAATATCAAAAATGTGTCAACAAATCAGATGTAGGATACAATTTTGGTACAGTACAATCATGTACCATGGCCATAGCGAATCAGCCAAAGAGTATATATTGGTTTAGAAAAAATGTCTGGCAATCAGAAGCCCTAGTGACTATTTTGGAATTTGAGTGGGGCTGTGTGACACAATATTTGAGGACACTCATCCAATGAACAAATCTACCAAATTCAAATTGTCCAAGTGGTTTTTGAATAGTAAACGTTTACGACAATTCTGTCACAGTGGGCAACAGATGGTAAGTGATGGCAATAGGTAACTTAGTTCAGGTGAGCAAAAACATGGAATTCAGCTTACACTTTTGTAAGCGTACAATTAATTATTCAAACAGATTTGTCTGAAAAAGTGTTAATATATCAATAATCTACTAATAAAAGACATGTAAAAACATACACCTACATGTGCACTATAATACTTAATTCATCAACATTGTTCCTTTTCTTACATATACACATGTATGTATTATTGCATATGCAGTGCTAAGCAGAAATATGAAGCCTCAATGAGGTTCATATTAATGTGAAGAACATTACTGAGATATTGCACTATACATAATAATATTTCAATTGGGATAGTGATGTGTCGAAAGTATCCATAATTTGTCTGTCGGGGGGAGGTTCATTTCTATTCAGTAAAATATAAATATCGAACCAAATCAAATTGAAACAAACAGCTATTTAACACTGGAAGACTGAGACAAAACATGAATATTGCAAAAGCACATTAACACAATAATCCTAAGACTAGATATCTTGCGAACTTTCTATATTGTAAGAGCTGTTACAAGTATCAAAGACAAGCAAAGGCAACTATCAAAACAGAGCACAACATATTCAAGTTCTTACTTTGCCCAAGCAAAATTTAACACAAAATAAGGGACGCTAGGTGGTTTGGTTTTTTAAACTTTGAGTGCCGACTTTTTTTTTACATGTAGTATTTTGTCATATATAACATTTGCAATACAATAAAAGGCTTTTGCACAAATATTGTATATGAATATTGTCCCTCAAGTACATTTCATTGCACTTACAAGCCGAGTTTATACATTTAAGATTAAAGGGCTGTTCCAGAAAAAAATGTACTCCCCTGGACGCAATATATTACCTTAAAAACAAAACACCTATTTGGCAACAGTTGTTCAATTTTGGCAACAAAAATATTCCAAAAGAATACATATTTGTAAGCAATTGCAGAATTGTTCATGCTTTTTATCAAAATTGGTGCATACTTTGAATATGCTAGAGGGAATCATGTTTTCAAATTAAAAGAATTGGCACCTTCAATACTGGAATATGAATGGATACCGAATTATATCAGAAATGGAAGTGACTAGTTTTTCGCACAACTTTGATTGCTGTGTCAATAGATAAGAGTTCACTGCCCTTGTAAGTGCATGTGACACTTATTTAAGGTTTTCACAAGGCAACAATATGAAGCTCTACATCTTCGTCTTGTATATCTGGGATCATCTGCTTCACCTTTCACCGCAACTACTTTGTCATCTGTTGTTAAGAAGGAGAACTCATCTTCTTCCTGACATACACTTTCCACCTCATCAATTACTTCTTCTACTGGAGATTCTGTTTTCTGTTAAAATATAATAGTATACGTATATAGGGTATTAATGAAACATATTTAAGAATAATCTGAATTGTTTATATTCATGCGTTGAATCTTTCACCTAGTGTTAAAGCTCTTTCTGATGAAGTGTGAGGATGAGTGACCATATCATGGTTATGATATAATTTTTTTGTTAATTGATGTTGCTGCCGCATATCGACCCTTTGACGGTTTGTCATTCTTTAATTGTGTATTTCTTCACTTTTCTGCTTTAACAATGTAATACCCTTTATACCTATACTATTATATTTTAACAGAATTTGTTTTTGTAGCAGAATCTCACAATTTGTCTGCTGTTCCAGACACAACAAAAATGCACATAATCTGATTATACAGTAGGAGAACCATGTGACATAACGTGATTGAGGTTGATGTTGTTGAAAGAGAAACTTCATTTCTGTTGGTGTTTGTAAGACTTGTCTATTATGATGAGTCTCTAGGTTGAAAGGTTTCATTCACACACTTGCGCCATTAGGCCACCTTACATTAGTTTGTTGCATCTTCAAAATATATTGTTTTTATTTTGACATTCTCTGTACCTCACATACAGTTTCTTCATGCAATAAAATGTAAATTTTATAAAATACTACCATAAATTTTCCTATAGATAATAATGAATTTTGCCTTTCATCTCAAATAATGTTTAAGACAGGCATTCAATTTGCTGATCATGTATATATCTGAATATATCAATTTGAAGTTGTCATGAGACAATCATCTTAATTTAGATTCTCCATATATCTTCAGTGTTTTCCCTGGACTTTTAAAATTGAAGGTCATTGCAATTTCATATCCGAGGGTCATTTCCAAATATTGGTATTCATACAGGAATATGCTAAATCGAGTCGACGCTTATGTACTTAATCTATGACACATTCAGGCTGCATGTAATTATGAGAGTGAAAGCGAAAGTACATTTTCGGAAAATTGGTGTGAGGTAAACAACCTGAGGCGATTACAATATATGACGTGTGTTGTTTTGATCAATCGATTATAATGCTTAGATGGAGGATAATTGTTTCACCCCGTACGACCAGCTGTATCGATGGCTGTTCTGTAGATTGATGGCTGTGCTATGTGCAAGGTGCGATATTTACGAAGGGTAAGTATTTGCTATTTTTGTTGCGTTTATTGTTGATTCTAAGAGTAACCACTTATAGGTATCGTTCAATAAAAAAACAAGCAATTTCTACATACAGTTTGTGTGCGAGTGAGCGCCATATTTACCGAGAAAACATGTAATATGTACGCCGTGTTTGCAAAATGTTCGACGTTTTCTTATTTGACATTCAATTATCGGCTTAATTCATGAATTTCTTAATTTGATTGAGATACAGAGTTTTAAAATTGACGAGGTACAATGTTTTGGCTAACACAAAGAGCAGTTCCGATTTCACATGGCTAACGGCTAAGACAGTTCCCAAATATGTTATGCTAACACCCATGACAGTTCATCCTGAAAATCGCGAGGGAGTTTTAGCCCCAATGCATTATTTGTGGGCTATTTGTGCGTGATAATGGTAAATTAAACTGATTTGCCTGTATTACTGACAATAATAAAATAAGAAATCGTAGTTATAAACACCCGCATAACGATGTAATTTTTCGAGTACATGTAGAGCAATGTCGGGTATATCAGAATGTCTGTACTAGTTTACCAGTTTATCAGGTTAATTCCTGTTTAATAGTTTTGCTACGAAACTGTACGTTATGATGACACCGTTAAAGAACAGAATCAGTACGTCTTTCTTGTGGGAGAAAATTGATCGTGTGTATTTACTTTATCAACTTGAATCAGGAGAGTGAGATTTTTTTGTATTACAACCTATAATTGAATTTTTTTTAAATGCACTTTGACTATTGATGATCGTGTGATCATGAAACCATCACAGATTTCTATACATTGATCTGAAAAACTATCGTTATGTACAGTTTAATGAAGTTAATTAATGAAGTGAAATTGTTCAATGCATGCGTAAGATTTTTGGTATCTAGTTATACGTTATAATAAAGTTATTATACCCCCGCTTCACGAAGTGAAAATGTCACAGCATTGTAAATAATAAAAAAAGATATGAGGAACCATAGCCACCATGAATGACTAAGATATGGACCGGACACGAACCACTAGTATCAGTAAGGTTAAATGACAAAGTTCTGAGTAGCCATTGACCTTGACATTGATGGTATATACTCTGGTCTTGTTCGCGACACGTAATCATCTTATGGTGGTCACTAATACCAACTATTTCCAAATCCCACTTTGAATGATAGAGATATGGACAGGACACAAACCACTGTCACCAATTAGGCTTATATAAGAAAACTGACAAAGTTTAGAGGCGCACAGTGATTTTGACTTGAAGCTAGGGACACCGGTCTTCCGTGCGACACGTCATATGGTGGTCACTTCAGACAAATTATTTTGAAATCCCACCATTAATGACAAAGATATGGACCAAACACGAAATCAGGACGGACGGCCACATGAACGTGACGACGCGCGTGATTCCTACATAGCCACCACTTCACTTTGTGAACGGTGTATAATAACTTGTTTATAACATATAACATTTTACGCATGCATTTAACAAGCAGTAGTACGACAGAAAGCCTAACTTTAATGAACTGCACATTACGATGGTTTTTCATATCAATGTAAAGAAATCTGCGATGATTTAATCATGATCACACGACCATTAATAGTCTCAGTGTATTAAAAATTAAAACCTTCAACTATAGGTTGAGGGTAGTGACATTGTAATACATAAAACTCTCCTGATTCAAGTTGATAAGGTAAATACACACGATCAATTTTCTTCCACAAAAAAGACGTACTGATTCCGTTCTTTAACGGTGGCAAGAAAACTAAAGTAAATATGATATCAGGCACGATATCGCTGATGACGTCATAATTACGTATACTTTCTAAGGAAGCCATTTGTTACACAAAAGTTGATTCGACGATGCCTATTATAAAACTAAACAGTTTCTATTGTGTCAACTCCATACGTTATCCGCTTTTGGACGTGAGTCTACAATACACTGTGTATTGTTGTTTAATACCTAGTAGTCCGTTATCGTTCTGGACCAACAAAACTAGAGCTACTTGCCATGAAGTTATCTTCATCTTCTTGACATCCAAATGGCCTCATGGGATGTATGGTAGCATTGTTTAGCTCATTTAATTACCTACAGATCCGGTTACAATTACTTGGTTCACA
Organism: Mactromeris polynyma; assembly: GCA_032209605.1. Classification (NCBI taxonomy): domain Eukaryota; kingdom Metazoa; phylum Mollusca; class Bivalvia; order Venerida; family Mactridae; genus Mactromeris; species Mactromeris polynyma. Next base: position 4,747,424 of record JASFXZ010000014.1, read on the forward strand.
GATTTCGGCTAAATGTGTCAAGGGTCAAAATGAAAAACACACCAACTGTGATATTGATGCTCTTGCGTGTATGTTAAATTTTATTAATCCCTTAATTGTTTTATTGATCACGAAACCTTCGGAGAACCTCTCAAATTCGTTGACGCATGGAATTGACATAACGCACGTTGTACGACGTGTGCAAGAATCACGATACTTGTTCACGTCATGCTTTGACCTAACTCTACCACCACGAGCATCCCAAATTGGCCCAATTGAGTTGAAGCTCGATGGAATTTAGTCTTGCAATGTGCGAACCTGGTGTATGTACTCTTGTACATTAAGGTTGCTATTAACAGTAACCAAAACTGTTTTCTGTGTCCCATGAGCCCTGCCCAAAACCCATTCCGGTTCAACCGTGCGTCGTGATGATGTCACGTGAGTACAGGACCAAAACAAGCTGAATATATAAATTCTATCTCTCACATGTAATGATCTTGGATATAACGTAGGTCTTTAATTGAGAAACGATAGCGGAGGAAAGATACATCTAAATAATGCAGTCTCGTCTCCCCTCGCATATCCATTTGTTACGAAATGAGCTTAAAAGGGGGTTTTGGGACAGAAGAGGATTGCAAAACAATGTAAAAATGACGATGTATTTAATAAAAACTCCCACACAACCTGAATACTTGAACATACCTTGCAAGTATTTAAATCAAAACATACAGTTTATGAACATCGTTTAGATATAACAGACATACCTTAATATCGTTTGTCCTCCGTGTGAGGAGGCACTGTCTTTTGTATGTGGCGTTAACCCTGTAGCAACTTATTTTTCTCTATAATGCAAAGTCTTTTTATCGAAGAAAATAAGACTATATGTATATTTCTAAAAAAATAAAACAATGTTTATCGATGCTACAAGTTTGCAAGACGGACGGAGAATATGTCATATAGGAGTGACGTGTGCAAAGCATTTGAAGACAGAAATTTGTTTACCACGCTGAAGTGTTTGTTGGAAAACTGGAAAAATAACTGACGCTGAAGAAATTTATTCGGCTTACATATATTTGTTCACCTTCGACTTAATAAATCTCCACAAATTGTGACTGTATAAAAAGAATTTGAGTCCTAATGAAATCAGTTCATTTTGCACATGTGGCAAAATGTGAAACCACGTCGAAGAACTTCGCAGTGATTGTAAGTTTTTTTTCAGTAATCGTTGCTTTCTCCACTGATGTGCACAATTTATTTAATATATATTTTGGAATTGATGATTTTTTATTTAATGAAACTGTTTACGGACATGCTAGATAGATGGGGTGACTAATGCCCGTCACGTTGTACCTTTCTTCTAAGATAAGAATACTCTTAGACTCGAATGTATCAAAACAACGGCCATTTTACAATGAGACCTTCTTTGGTATAGTATTAAACTTCTTTATATACAGACGGTAGAAAACATTCAAACATGGTTTTCTAACAGAAAACAACATAAATTTGTCACACAATAATACTAGAATGGAATGTCCAATGCCTGTAATTATTAAAAGTCTACGATCGAGTTCTTATCAATGTTATCTTGTTCTCTTGCAAGCACTGGTAATTACCCCACAGGAAAGTTTCAAATGTATTATCTTCGATAATATCCTTAGATTAGTAGACAATTTTACACCCATTGTTGTCATTGAACGTATATGTATGTTTGTCGATAATACGGGATTCTACTCATTTGCTCATTTTTTTATTAATATAGGTACACTTAAGGCGATAGTCATGCAATGTGTTTTGTCAAGTTTATCAATATGCACATTTTTGGATTAACTCTATACACTGAATAGTAAGTTTGTACATGTAGAATGACTTTTGATGATGTTTACATTCCGGTAAATGCCAACATAATTGTGTTAAGTATTTTTCAACATCAAAAGTATTTCTGGAAAGGAGAGAAAGTATACTAGCTTATGCTATCGAGGTTTTTTTTCAAAATAATTTCAATAAAATATAAAAAAACTAGATTTTCCGTACTCACCCCTTGTTTCTGTTGTTGTTATTTTGGAATAAAAACTTAATTTGATGTTTTTTTAAAGAATCTACATGAGGTAGATTTGATTATTATCTTTGTATTCATGTGTTTCGCTTGAAAATTTAACTCTCGTACAATTAGCCTTATTTACCGGACAACATGTACAATTTGACAGTACCAAACTTTCAAATAATTTCATTATTTTTCAACAGTATACATTTCATCTTGCTATATTATGAAGTTTCCAAATATTGCTTAAAAGCAAATATGGCTATTTTCTAGGGCATATATAGCCTTAAGACTCCCAATTTCAGAAAATATTTTCAATTATGACAGTCGGAGCATTACAACATTTACATTTTACGTACTATTTAGTTTTGATAATAACGTGATAAGAGAGATTGCCGATGAGCATCGAAAGTTTTCTTATTATTTTCGGTCAAATACGGCGGCCATGCAGTATTCAGTTTACCTGGAATTAAATATCGACCAGTACAAACTCTTCCGCAGGCCACTGACAACTTCTACACATGTGGAGGACATAACCGTAGTCAATGTCAAAGAATAACATAACTTGCCAAACAATGGAATCGAACCCGGATCTAACGGGCGACAGTCTAGGGCTGTAAATATATCAAAAAGAGTCGTATTTGTAAAGTAAGAAAAGAAAACAGTTAAAATACATATGTGCATCATATTTATATTTTGTAGATTAAAAAATGTTTGGCATAACCTTACCAAGAAAAATTTACTTGGTTATGCAGGTAGGTAGATAAATTCGCACCCAAAACTCTTTTCCAACCTCGTATTATTTCAGTAGGGGGCCATGCTCAGAATTAGGTAGGGTTATGCCAAATAAATGATGTCCTAGTATTTGATTGAGTAAAATTTAATAAAAAGGATCCTATCTTCTTAAATCTCATTGTTTATCGTTCGATATTAATTTCTGTCAATTTATAATGTTTATAAGGTATTCTTCCAAAAGTTCGAAAATATAAAGAATCGAAAGAGAATAGTCAAACAGTTAACAATGAACAAAAGGTTTATCATTTCAGGTTTTAATGACAATAAACTCGACAAGAATGAGGGTAATATAATGGCGAAAGAAATCGCATTATTTTACCGTCGGTGTATCTCAAGAAATAATCATATTTCAAGAAATGGTTAGTTTCAACTGTGATCTTTTCCATCCATTAATTCCCACCTCCCCTTCCCTTACTGTCCACTTTGATTCTCCTAGTTATTCCTTGTGGTCTGCTGGGCCATTCCTTGCGCCTCAGTTCCTTAATATGTGTACCGTTTGACCTCCTTTAGTGCCTTATGTTTTGTGGATTATTGTTTTTCCGGAGATCTGCGTGGGGAGGCATTGTCTTATGTATGTGGCTTTCCCTGTAGTTACGTATTCTCTCTCTTTTAAATAATTACCGTCATATTTCCTTAATACTTGGGACAATTTCCATGACAACTTAATTCTGATTTCGTGTTCATTTGCATGACTTCATGAGAAAAATATGACATTTTCAATATTTATTTCAATCATAATTTCCCATCAAATGTCTGATGCTTAGTAAAATGCGTTTAATCGACAACAATCGTGTTTACCCAAACTCATAAGGTGTAACCAATCAAAAGTATTAACCGTGGCAAATCAGTTACTATAATGAGTAACAGTACAACACAATTCCATCAGGGTTGAGAAGTAGCCTTAAGACACCCAATTGAACATATATTAGTTCCAGAGCAATGGTTAATGTCGATACTGTCCCAAACACAATCCTAAAAGACGTTCTTACCGGTCGAAACATCCCATACTCAAATAAGGTCTGTGAAGTTGGCTGTAAGTTGTTAGTTGTTAATTCAGATGTTCGTTACCGAATACACAGCTATTAGTTGTTAGTTCAGATGTTTATTCGAAAAAACATTGCCAGAAGTAAGATGTGATTTCGGATATGATATAGCGAATACACAGCTATTAGTTGTTATTTCAGATGTTTATTCGCATGTGGTGCAGCGAATATACAGCTAGTAGTTGTTAGTTCATATGTTTATTCGAAAAAATATAGCCAGAAGTGAGATGTGAGTTCGGATATGATGGACTGAACACACAGCTATAAGTTGTGAGTTCAGGTGTTTATTCGAAAAAACATTGCCAGAATATAGATGTTACATCGCATATGATGCTGCGAATACACAGCTGTTAGTTGTTAGTTTAGATGTCTATTGGGAAAAACATTGCCAGAAGTTAGATGTGAGTTCGGATATGATGGAATAATACACAGCTATTAGTTGTTAGTTCAGATGTTTTTTCGCATATGATGTAGCGAATACACAGCTAGTATTTGTGAGTTCAGATGTTTATTCGAAAAAACATAGCCAGAGGTTAGATGTGATTTCGGATATGATGGAATGACTACACAGCTATTAGTTGTGAGTTCAGATGTTTATTCGAAAAAACATAGCCAGAAGTTAGATGTTTGTTCGGATATGATAGAATAAATACACAGCTATCAGTTGTTAGTGCAGATGGTTATTCCCATATGATGTAGCTAATTACACAGCTATTAGTAGTTATTTCAAATGTTCGTTTCCGAATTCACAGCAGATAGTTTCTTGTTCAGATGTTTATTCGAAAATGCATACTCAGAAGTAAGATGTTAGTTCGGATATGATATAGAGAATAGTCAGCAATTCGATGTTTGTTCAGATGTTCGTTCTCTAATTTATTGCTGTTAGTTGTTAGTTGTTAGATGCATAGTCAGAAGTTAGATTTGAGTTCGTGTATGATGTAGCAAATTCACAGCTATCAGTTGTTCGTTCAGATGTTCGTTTCCGAATTCACAGCTGTTAGTCGTTAGTTCAGATGTTAATTCAAACATTCGTAGCCTGAAGTAAGGTTTGAGTTCGGATCTGATGTTGCGAATACATAGTTATTAGATGTGAGTTCAGATCTTCGTTCCCGAATTCACAGCTTTTAGTAGTCAGTTTAGATGTTTATTCGAAAATGCATATACAGAAGTTAAATGCGAGTTCGGACATGAACTAGCGAATGCACAGCTGTTCGTTGTAGTTCAGAATTGCGTACCCGAATTCATAGGTTTTAGTTGTTAGTTCAGAAGTTAATTTCAGAATTCATTTTCAGAAGTTAGATGTGAGTTCGGATATGAAATTGGGGAATGTACAGCCGTTAGTTGTTAGTTCGCATATTATGTCTCGAATTCATAGCAAGTTATTAGTGAAGACCGTAATAAACTGTATTTCAGTGCGCGGGTTTCGATGTGTATTTGTTTAGCATAAAACTGTGGGTAGCATAATATATTGTCTAAAAACAAATACTTTGTCTTAAAATTCTTAATATTGTCACTTTTTGCTCGCATTCGCTTTTTATTGATTATTTTCTCCTGGAAATTAATTTTTGAGGTTTAAATAACAACCAAGTTAGCCATGTGGCGTTTTCAAACTTCTATCAAACATTTGCGAAACATTTTGATTTGTTTTGTTGGGTTTTAGCCCATCTTCAGCGATATTTGAACTTTGTACAGGCGGAGAGTCCACCTAACTCTTCTCCTGCGTTACCAACACGTCAATACTTGATTTCCCCACTGCAAACGACCGACTACTTTACCCACATGATTTCTCACATCTGGGAGACGCATATACATTCGGTTCAAATTCTCGAAAATCAATTCCCCGCCCCGACTTGATTTCGACCTCATGGCCTTCTGTTCGCTTGTCAAATGTTCTAAATACACACCTGGAAATGTGATTTTGACTTCGGGTAAGTAACGGGCAGAACACAAGTGCTGAATACGTCATTCGATGCAACAATCTATTTGCTTTACTTAGGGGGAAGTTAATCATGGCGAATAATAATATATCAATCAGCACCAATTTGGTATATAAATGTAGAAGTCACTGCTCATTGATAGTATGTATGAGTAACTCGGACGACATTTAGCGGCGTAGCATACTTTCCACGATGAAGTTTGACATGCTTACAATAACAAAAGCGAAACTTCTAGTGGTATTTTCCAATTCGTCATCACAAACTTTAAGTAACAGATGCATTGTCAAAACGATGTAGTCAACATTATTTTAACAACAAAATGAACGTAACACAACGCGACGTTTGAGACGTAATGATGAACAACTTGTTTTCTCAAATCAAATGCAAATAATGTTATGAACATTTTCAGTTTTGTTGCAATTGATCTATAAATATTTCTTATTGGCATGCCGTATGAGAGCATTTAGACTGCACGTGTGCGTTCTTCCATAGTCGTATTGCCGACAGGGGCTCAAAGCGGGACAGCTGGCTTTATTTAGAAGTATGACATGTTTACTCTGGACTATTCATCAAAAAGCAAGTATGTAGTCTATGAAGCCATTGACCTTACAAACACAAATCAAGTGGACTTATCAATAAAACCGAACCGAAACACAAGATTGTGGACATCGTTATTCAACACACTAAGATATTTCTAAACTGGGGCGAACAGTTTATAGAAGTGCGTTTTACAAATCAAAGATACAGTTACAGTTCAGAAATGTCCATATTAAATGAAACCCGGAGAAAATGTGCCAATGTCCCAATGATGCATGCAAATCGAGCGTTTTCTGCAATTATATATACATTTATGTTTCCGTGATAAGCTGAGGGCACGCCCTCACCTTGGACCAAAAGTACACAGTCAAGTTTTCAGTACAATTTACCATCTTAAGATATATTAATTCATCCCCATGTGGGTCGTCCTAGTCATTGTTATATGAATAAAGTTCAATAAATGTTTGAACGATTGCAATTAATTTTGATATTTCACGGAAATTACCGACTTCACCAGCAATAATTTGAAATATACTACATTATGTTATAGCCATGTTTCTGATCATTTAAAAAAATATCTTGAAAGAAAAAAAAATTGATACACAAATTTCAGTCTGGCTTCAGAACTGAAACTGCAATGACGTCTATTGTACACAGGTGGATAAATGTCATCAATGGAAGTAAAATTGTCGGAACAGTCTTTCTGGACTTGTCAAAGGCATTTGATCTGGTGAATTATTCAACTCTTCTTGACAAATAAATATCAAATAATTCCAATCCATCGTCACTTCACTGGTTCAAATTGTATTCGACAGACAGATATCAAAAGGTAACTGTATCTAGATAGCTCTCAGAAGCAGGTCATATCACATCAGACGTCCATGGGCCTATACTGTTTATCATGTACATCAATGATATGTTATTTGAACTCACAGAAAACTTACTGTCATGTTTTGTGATGTCGCCACCCTAAGAGCTGTGCTAAATCTTATGATGAAATTGAAATACCTTCAAAAAGTTTTGAAAACACGCATTTGCTTATAGGCAATAAATTATGTTACGAAAAGTTTTATGATAATCAAATTCATATCGAGACCGACTGGCTGTGGATTCTTGAATTAACTTCTTAATGAACAAAAAACTGCTGTGAATTCGGGAACGAACCTCTTAACTACCAAAAAACAGCTGTACATTCGCTACAGCATATCCGAAGTCAAACCAAACTTTTGGCAATGTTTCTTCGAATAAACATCTAAACTAACAACTACTAGCTGTGTATTCATTCTATCATATGCAAACTCACATCTAACTTCTGGCTATGTTTTTTTCGAATAAACATGTGAACTAACAACTACTAGCTGTGTATTCTCTACATCATAATAATATGCGAATAAATATCTGACCTCACAACTTAAAGCTGTGTATTCGTCCCATCATATGCGTACTTACATCTAATTTCTTGGTATTTTTTTTTCAAATAAACGTCTTAAACTAACAACAACTTGCTGTGTATTCGCTGCATCATATGCGAATAAACATTTGAACTAACAACTAATAGTTGTGTATTAATTCCATCATATCCGAACTCACATCTAACTTCTGGCTATGCTTTTTCGAATAAACATCTGAACTAACAACTACTAGCTGTGTATTGGCTGCATAATATGCGAATAAGCATATGAACTAACCGCTAATAGCTGTGTATTCGCTACTTCATATCGGAACTCACATCTAACTTCTGGCAATTTTTTTTCGAATAAACATCTGGACTAACAACTACTACCTGTGTATTCGCTACATCATAATATTATGCGAATAAACATTTGAATTAACAACTAATACCTGTGTATTCATTCCATCATATCCGAAGTCACATCTAAGTTCTGGCTATGTTTTTCGAATAAAAATCTGAGCTGTGTATTGGCTGCATAATATGCGAATAACCATATCGCTAATAGCTGTGTATTCGCTACATCATATCGGAACTCACATCTAACTTCTGGCAATGTTTTTTCGAATAAACATCTGGACTAACAACTACTACCTGTGTATTCGCTACATCATAATATTATGCGAATAAACATTTGAACTAACAACTAATAGCTGTGTATTCATTCCATCATATCCGACCTCACATCTAACTCCTGGCAATGTTTTTTTCGAATAAACATCTGAACTAACAACTAATAGCTGTGTATTCGGGAATGAACATCTAAATTACCAAATATGGTTTACAGTAGTCTTAAACATTAGTGTCCGGTATGCAGTCAGAAAAGGTGCGAAAACATGTATATTGCTTATTTACTTAAAAAGGGTGAATAAGTTGCTTCAGGGAACGCCACATACATAAGACAGTGCCTCTCCACTTAATGGATGGAAAAGGTCAAGACAGCTGATAACAAAAGGCCGAAACTGGGGAGAAAATAACATGAACACTATGTAAAGTAAAAGGGTGATAGAAATGCACAGGAGGAAGGGAAAGTCTTACGTTAGGATTATAACCCTTTCTTATAAAAATATACTTGTGACCCTGACCTTAGATGGGCATATAAAGGGATTTTATTTGATCATTTTGTTTGGATGTTGCATCACCTACGTTCGTGAAGCCGGTGGAGTTAGCAATTATGACGACATACCACTTGAAACTACCTACATTTCTATTGTTTCTTTCGCTTTTGTATTTGGGAAGTTTAATAACACCCAAAGAGTTAAGTATACAATACTGACTATTTCAGAATATCATCGATGACATTTTAAAAAACTCCGATATCATCCCCATGTTCTGAACTATTGGAGACTCAACGTTCGATAAGTACTGTGGGTAACTATTTTCTAAACGCTCCGAATTCTTGTTTGTGATCTAAAATAACATATTTAATTGAATTTATAGAATTCTGAGCGAAACTAATAGCGTCTTGGTTCGTTCTGGTGCGGTGTGGAATGTATTGGCTTAAAACATATATATCATAAAATAGTTCTCTGGTATGAATTTAGTGGTAATTTCGGTTTTGGTAAGACATAAATTAGAAATTAGTTTTTAATTACCGTCGTATTTTGTAAATAATCTTTAGTACACGACATTATGCGTCGGTTCTTTCAATACGTCTGAATATCAAAATGAAACAGGATTTTAAATAAAACAGCATAAATGTTTACGGTTCAGGTATTAGTTTGGTTTTCCGAGGAGATCGGATCAAGGCTATTTATCTCGTACATTTCTTTCGTTTTCTTAACAATCACTCGTATTTAGGTGAAAAGGTGTAAAATATCCATTATTGCAAAAAGTATTATGGATTTATTTTCGGGAGTCGAAACGTTCCATTTCGCGAACTTCACCAATAACATAATGTTAGTATATATATAATGCCGGTTTTAGCTTAAGAGAGATAATTCCCTAATGTGATAACCTTCAGTAAAGTATTAGTTTTTGTTAATATTTCTGCAAGAATTATTGCACCTGTCAAATTGTCTTCGCTTGTTTTTCTCAGCAATGTCCCGATAGTTACAGCACCGAGCAGCAGACTGAAATTAGTTACAGTATATATGCTTTTAGCCGACACTTTAATTGACAAGAGAACACATGGATGCTGTCAATGCATGCAATTTCACTGTTCGCGTTGTGTTTGTTAACCACTTGGGTATTTACTGGCCAGATACTGTTATTAAGATTAAATGTTGCATTAGTTGCATAATGAACTTCTCTTTTAACTGCCCGAGAATAAAATGCGTCTGAGATTTAAATTGGATAAAAGAGATTAGGAGGTTATAGGCAATGCCATGTACACAAGTCAATGCCTCCCTACACAGATCCCGGGAATACAAAATCCTACAAAACATTAGGCACTGAGGATGTACAAGGGTAAACATACATGGGAACAGTGACGCAAGGAATGGTCTGGTCGACCATACAAATAACCATTCAAAAGGAAAAATTTCGGGGTAAACGTTTTAATGATGAAATACATCACAGAACAGTAAGTCAGTAATGATAGGCCGAAAGGCGGTAGAAAATATCTTGAATGTTATATAAAGTGAAATACCTGCGCATGGGGAAAGGGGAACTGAACATACATCTATAACCATAAATTGAAATAACCACACATTGGAACTGTCAGTAAATATACTGGGGTTATTAAAAACAATGGATATATACAGTGCAACACTCTTTCGGAGAAACAAATTTTGACTGTTTTAGAGAGGCTTTTACTGAAACGTGATAATATTTTGAACAGAGGTTCCAGAGAATGCTTCTCTTTAGAGGTTGCACTATAAGTTCTAAAATATCCTTGAATTGCACATTTAAAAGTAGTTCAGAGTATTAATACAAATGTTTTACTTACAATATACTGATACAAGTCTTCATTACACGCAAATTACACATCTTTAATTGTGTGTGTCTGTCTTTTGTTGATTTACATTTATCAAGAAAGGTGCATTGTACATATTTTATACTAGAATCAGTATTTAACTAATCAGATGGGACAGCTTAACAAATTTTTAATTAATGTTACAATTAATTATAGTTCTTGTTTCTTTGCATGACGCCAAATTTACATGCATTGTTAGTTGATCATGTGTCCACTAGCGTGACGTTTATCAACTAAAACTCATAATTGCCAGTATTGGTTCATTAGATTGTGTTTTCATTTCATCTAGACAGACGATTGCATTACCATGTGACATTTGGGAATCTTATTGCTACCCAAATTTATATCTGCGCAAACGTTATTCAAGTATTATTGTTTTTTTACGTCTTGCGTAGATGAACACGAATTATGTATTGTCTGCACGAAATATATCATTAATGTAATATAAGTACCAATATAACAATGATTAGTGCGTCTTGTGTTGCGGTACATAAAAAAGCTTCTTATTCCAGCCTCATGAAATGCCTTATGTAAAGTGATATTTTTCTTAATTGCAATGAATTGCACAACTTACAAAGAGCACATCTCTAGCGCATCATCCTTATAGAGAAACATTATCTAGTTACAGCGATCGCCACATACACAAGACAATGCCTCCCAACACATACCCCGGGAAACCCGGGAAACTACAGCTTCGAAACATAAGGCATTGGGGAGGTGCAAGGACAAACATGTATAGGAATGTGAAAGCTAGAAATTCTCTGGGTGACAATCTTGGAGAATTTAAGGGGGACAACAAGGGGAAGGGATTAAATGGATGGAATACATCACAGGACAATCCAAGGAATCCAGTTGTCATGGTCCGATGGGGGTTAAAAGAAAAATGGTCATTGATTCCAAAATATATACATAAATTGACTAAGTAGGCAGTAACAAATCCATAAAAGTTATGAACCATTACGAACACAATAATATACACACAGTAAATATGACAGTAGACCAAGTGAGGAAGCCGCCTTAGCAAGTGCAAGTTTTGAGCTATTCGGAGGTTGAAGATAGTGATTTTATTGTATGGGGAAAAAACAATAATGTTGATAAAGAGAGGTAGATGCTTTAGAGAGATTGAATTTGATTGTAAAATCTCATTTCAATAAAATGATGTTTTTTAAGATAGGTTGAACTTACAGGATATCGAAAGACAGTTACTAACCAGAACTGGCTTCTTATGTGGGAATACCGTGGAAGAATCTCGGCCTTAGCGGGATTAGAATCCGAGACCTTAGGATAAGGAGTCTGGTCATCCATAAACCATCATTTCTTTCTAGGCGTTCGCTATCACTATTCGTGGTTGATATATTTATGTTTCTTTCTCAGGACAGGATCTCTATGAATGGCAAAAAAATAACACGTAAACAGCCTTCCCTGAATTATTTGTTTTAAATGTCTTATCCTTATAGTTATGAGATCGTTATACCGTGACGTAAGCTCAATGAACCGCGGATGTGCGGATGGTATATATGAAATTATGAAACCACAATATTCTTAGACAAAGGTTGATAAATTACAATATATCACGATTTCTCGGCGCCAGAAACTAATAACGTATCATTCCCGGACAGATCACATATGATAGATTTTTATCACATTAGCCAAAAGCTTATTATCAACAGTCAATAGAAGATGACATTATGTTATTACAGGGAAATTAATGTACGGGTTTATGGTTACACTGTTGGCACAAGTTCTCTTAAATAGTCTGTAAGATTCATCTTTCTCAAAGCAATAGTAGCTCACGGAAGTTTGATGCTGACGTGTCTGTGTGAATGAATGTGAAGCAATGTTGGTTTGGTCCGGTGTTTTTGTACCATCATTTTAGCTTTTGTGACCGCTTTGATATAACATCGTTTTATAATTAGATTTAATGGTTTGTGATAATTAGTTCATTAACTCTTAATTAAAGTTAACACTCGATATCGCGCAATTGCTTTTGAACTGTTTAAGGTTTAAGTGTTGTTTGTAAGTTTAATAGTCGGACAAAGGGTTCGGTAAAAGTAAATAAAATTAAGCAGATTGAGTCATGTTTTATGAAGATTTAGTTTAGTGTTCAGTATTGAATAAAATATAATTATTTTATATTCTATTGAAATCATAAACATGCAGATTGTAATAGATTAAACATATTATTGAAACACACGCATTCTTGATAGTCATTCGAGGCCCTATGATTGGATATATTAAAAATAAAAATACAATAAATTAATCTTTCACATTGCATAGTAGTAATACATTAATTAATAGTAAATATTGATGTAAATGAAACTTATTTTTAAAACCGAAATGATACATAGAAAAATACCTTTACGATTTCATTCTCTGCTTAAAATATTTTATATATTTATATATTGTGCTATATTATATATTATTTATTATAAAAATAATTCATGAGCACCTTAGTATACAAAGGTCAATTTCAACTTGGCAATTATTCTGTGTAATTACTTGCAGAATGTTAAAATCTGTCTTGATTAAAAACTTCACTTGAAGGCAAATTCGAGAAGAAGAAATAGCAATGTCTAAAACAGGCAACAAAGATCAAACGACGATATGACCGCACTGCTCATCTCACAACGATAGGAAATCGTCAATGAAAATGTACTAGGATGCCATATTCTCCGTCTGATCACAGTGAGTTGGATCACAGTTAAGCAACAGTGAATGACTTGAGCGTCGTTTGTGTGAAAACTAAGCATTGGATATTTTTTCGCTGTAATGGTAAGGAATTGAATGTATTTTCATTTATGACTTTCTGGGATGTTAACGATTAATTCAAGTGTTTTTCTCTTATCGTTGATTTAATATTTTATTTTTGTTTACGTGTAATTCTTTACTTACGCTATTTTTAGTAGTTGATAGCCAGATTGGATGAATAAGTAATTAATTTGATAAATATTTTGAAATGTATTATCAAACTGGCTATTTCTTTAAGATAATTTGGTTAAAAATCTTAAACCTACTAGCGTTAGCTTAGGTGTTTGATATTATATTCAATACATTTATCTATCCAATATATATAGTGTGAAGACTTATACAATTTAATAGTAGATCTTGGAAATAACGGTCTGGAAAATCCACTTGTCCGAGTTCTTGTTTATGCGATATAATACTTTCGAAGGACATTCAACGCGACATTATATTTCGTGTGTAATTAACTTATTTTAAAAAAAATGCATATTTTGTAAGGAATGACATTCTTGCCGACGAAAATAGTTTTTATTTCACTGAATTTGACACAATTTGCAATAAATAAGAAATTCATCTCCAGACTTTCTTCTAAGGACTATATCTTTCACTGAAGACTTTTAGTATCTAGGCAGAAATTGTTGAATTTGACGACATCTTAATTGAAAACACGCATGAAAATGATTTTGATGAAAGGAAATCTGATATAGGTCTATGTGCGTTATCAAACCAATAAATAAAAAAATCCTCTCCGATCTGTCAAAAATCCTACTTCCGTTTTGATGTCTAAAATGTCAGAAACATGTCGGCATTAATCTACAGAATATCTTTTGGTAAAATGAGATGCAATTTAGATTGTTTGAAACTACCATAGAACCATCTGAGATGAGTGCAAAAATGTGATGTCGATTTAATGAAATCTACAGCTGCACAATGGAGACATTTTTATTGATACATGTTGATGATAATGTTACATCATTGCTAAACTAAAACACTTATTTTCTTATATTTGCGTACAAGCAGCATTTATATTTTAACTGTAACTGCGGAATTTGAAACTGAAATAGATATGATAAATGTGTGTTATCAATTTTATGTACAAAATCATTTTTCACTAACGTGTTTTTGGGGTAATTTAACTGACGCTCTAAATCCCACCAGAAGCTCAATATGCCATAAAAGAACTTCCATTGGTAATTTTAAACATAACTTAATGCTTTCAAATTGTTCTGTGAAATTATAACTGACAAAATTGAGTCAATTAAAACACTCGGTACATATCCATTATAACTGGCGTAATCCATACATTAAGCACTTGAAATTTTGAATAATCTTCGGAATAAAATACTGTATTTTTAAACAAAAGACTCCCAGAAAGTCCATCAATTACAGGGTATAAAGTTGTCTTAATGGATCCTCATGAATAATAACACAGTTGCGTCGACTTTGGAATATACATTCACAAAATGCATGTTTGAAATAATTTGTTAAAGAAATAGGACAAAAAGGAAACGAAGGTTAAGATCAGGGGCAATATTACAGAAACATCTTAAGTGAAATCCTTAAAATACATTTTCCTAAACTGGTTTATTTAACATACAGGCTATTATAAGGTCAAATCAAGAGTGATAAATGAATAGCACTTTTTTCAACCATAGAAGCTGATGTAGCTTGCGCAAGTTTGGCAATATTTTATTGCTCCAAGAATTACACTCTAGTTTGCCATGAGGACACCAAAACAAATTAATTTATCATTTCATTGTAGGGCCTTATGTTAATGGCTATCGAGAAAAGTGCCCTTTTTCCATTGATAAATATTAAAAAGACAGAATGAGAGCAGTAGATAAAGTTGTTTAGATCATGAAATAATAGTGGAAGAAATATGGAGGTCTTTTGACAAATGGCTTATGTCGATGTTGTTACTGTCTATAGTATTTAAGGGAATGTGTCATTAAACAGGAAAGAAGGTCACGTTTACGATGATGTTCACCCACTACATTATAATAAAGTTTCTACTACATAGCTATGTTTCCACATGATATAATAACGTCACGGCAGAATATAAAACAGTAATAACATAATGAAATATGAAATAATCAAAGATATAATATAGACAAAAGATGCACAAAATGTAAATGATAAAAGCACTTGATCAAAATAATGTATGATATAATAATTATAATATATAATGGATATAAAGTATGTACACACTATAATAAAGGATCAACATAACGTAATAAGTAGTCTTCTTGATATAAAGATATACACGTATCTACATAATACAATAAAAATGTTAAAATATGAGTTAAGAGGCACAACATATGACGATACACGGACATGACATGATTTGTTTATACAGCATGTAAAATGTCATAAAAACAAACATAAGAATAGATAAGTGCAGGCGTTCCATAATTTTAAAACTATGTAGTTCAAAACCAAGCTAAAATCATGGGAAGCATTCGGATTTTCGTGCTTTTTTTTAAATGTTCACAGTTTTCAATTTAGGATTCGACATTTCGAGTGTTTCTATGGCAGAAAATAGATTTATCAGTGGATAGAAGTATTGACTTTTTGCAGTCTTACATTCCAATTAATTTCTCTAAGTGACCTGTCAAGACAATAAACAACTTCTAAAGCAATGCTAATGACAATATGCCCGGAGGAGAAGAAAAGAAGTTTAAGAGACGTGCACATCATTCTCAGATACTTGTTTTATCGTTAAAACTTCGAAGTTGCTTCCATCAACTCCTGTGTCGTTTAAGAAGAATATTCTATCGCTTAGCGTTCAATCCGTTTTATTATTTTCTTTGACGTAATCGGTATGAAGCTTAATGTTTTTTAATGGATACGAGGAGCGACATTAAATCGTTACTTACCGCTCACAACTCAACCCTCAAACTCTACTGTTATCAATTTGGAGATTTGAGTCTCTGATGGAAATACCAATGCTAACTATGCACTGGATATCCTTTGCTTTCAATTTGTTCGTGATTTTAGTGTGGATCTGAGATATGAAGGAAATTATAAATTATAACCATTATGCTCAGTAGTCAGCACTTACTAACACTGAATCTAAGAATCACACTCAAGTCTCCAATAAACTGTAAAAACGAAAATTCTCTAGACTCATCAAACATCAGAGATTGATTCAATAACAAATGAGTAGAGAAAAGTATATTGCAGAAGAAATTTTAGTGTTTAAATGTCATGTTTCTTGCAAAATATGTCAAATTCTGTGAAACAAAACCTAATTTTCTCGACAAGGATGATGTTCCTTATCAAATATGCCAAAATGTATTACATTCAATAATTAGCCTAGGATTGTCTGTAGTCATAGGCGATATTTTTGTTTATGAGACATTGAACTCTACAATTATATGCACTCCGTTTCATTTATTGTCATTGGTAACGGTATGTTTATGTTGGAAATTGAATTTATAGTGTAACAATTTACCCCCAAAGACTGTTTCACTTAGCCCAAAAGTTAGTGCAAAAAGTTTCATATAATAGACAGTTTTAACGTATTCTAAATTGTGAATAAATGGTTTATTTGTTTAATCAAATACATTTTATGATTAAAATGTGGTAGTTTATTATTAAAAACTTAGTTACATTGCTTTTTAACGAGTTTATGTTGTCTACAATTTAAACACTTTGAAAAATGTAACGCTATGCCCCGGTCTCCCCTACATTATACAAATGTAATGCTATGCCACGGTCTCCCCTACATTATACAAATGTAATGCTATGCCACGGTCTCCCCTACATTATACAAATGTAACGCTATGCCTAGGTCTACCCTACATTATACAAATGTAACGCTATGCCTAGGTCTACCCTACATTATACAAATGTAACGCTTTGCCTAGGTCTACCCTACATTATACAAATGTAACGCTATGCCTATGTCTCCCCTACATTATACAAATGTAACGCTATGCCTATGTCTCCCCTACATTATACAAATGTAACGCTATGCCCCAGTCTCCCCTACATTATACAAATGTAATGCTATGCCCTAGTCTCCCCTAAATTATACAAATGTAATGCTATGCCCCAGTCTCCCCTACATTATACAAATGTAATGCTATGCCCCAGTCTCCCCTACTTTATACAAATGTAACGCTATGCCTAGGTCTACCCTACATTATACAAATGTAACGCTATGCCCCAGTCTCCCCTACATTATACAAATGTAACGCTATGCCCCAGTCCCCCTACATTATACAAATGTAACGCTATGCCCCAGTCTCCCTTACATTATACAAATGTAACGCTATGCCCCAGTCTCCCCTACATTATACAAATGTAACGCTATGCCCCAGTCCCCCTACATTATACAAATGTAACGCTATGCCCCAGTCTCCCCTACATTATACAAATGTAACGCTATGCCCCAGTCCCCCTACAGTATACAAATGTAACGCTATGCCCCAGTCCCCCTTCATTATACAAATGTAACGCTATGCCCCAGTCCCCCTACATTATACAAATGTAACGCTATGCCCCAGTCTCCCCTACATTATACAAATGTAACGCTATGCCCCAGTCTCCCCTACATTATACAAATGTAACGCTATGCCCCAGTCCCCCTACATTATACAAATGTAACGCTATGCCCCAGTCCCCCTACATTATACAAATGTAACGCTATGCCCCAGTCTCCCCTACATTATACAAATGTAACGCTATGCCCCAGTCCCCCTACATTATACAAATGTAACGCTATGCCCCAGTCTCCCCTACATTATACAAATGTAACGCTATGCCCCAGTCTCCCCTACATTATACAAATGTAACGCTATGCCCCAGTCCCCCTACATTATACAAATGTAACGCTATGCCCCAGTCTCCCCTACATTATACAAATGTAACGCTATGCCCCAGTCTCCCCTACATTATACAAATGTAACGCTATGCCCCAGTCTCCCCTACATTATACAAATGTAACGCTATGCCCCAGTCTCCCCTACATTATACAAATGTAACGCCGATTTAGACAACCTTAACAACTTGTATATAATGATTATAACCAGGGGCCCCGCTGTATTGATCTGTTTTGTACATGCGGTAGAACTTGGTCATATGCTGTCAAATAGCATTTCCATTTTTTGTCTTGATAAAAATCAGCTTGATTTAGTGTTCATTTTGTTTCTCCCCACGTTCGACCTATTGTTTCCAGCTGTCTAGACTTGTCCTGTGATGTGTTCCATCCATTAAACCCCACTGTTTGTCCTCTTTTATTCTCCTTAGTTATTCCTTATGGTCGGCCAGGTCATTCCATGCGCCCCGGTTCCCTTATTTATGTTTGTAGTTCGTCGCTTTTGATACTCTATTTACGTGTATAGTTATATGTTTTCTTGTGCTGATGAGGGTGACTATGTAGTTTATGTGTATCATTTATCACTCCACTCGACCTCTTCATTCATTGTTATACAAAGAGTTGTTAAACATATATCCAAGGTTTTCCCTCTCTGTAAAGTATACATTTCTGCTACTTTGTATCAAATTCTCCTAACACAGCACGGTAGAAATGTTAGTATGAAAACCAGAAAAATTGACTACTAACATCACATAATTATTTGCATATTTGTAGATCTACCACTAAAAAGGTAATACGGAAAAAAAAAATAAGACCACCATTTGGACCATTGAAAAATGGTCGTCTTATTGAGGTGGTCTTAATATTGAGGTTGAATAAAGATCAAATGGTGGAAATTGACTTGATATTTGTGTTCTCAATTTTGAGGTGGATTTATTATGCAGGCAGTCGTTAGGTGAGGTTTTACTTTACACGGTTTGGAAACAGAAACGAAACTTTGTATTGTAAATTACCTTCCCATTTCCCCGTTGAAACGATAATTTCCTGTCACGAATGTGACTTCATCATTCAACTTGAAGTGGGAAATGTGTTGGGAATTCAGAAAATCATTCAAACCTCGATATAGAATACATGGCTGACAAAAATGTTTGTGGAAATAATTGTCTTTCTTACCGAAAGCGTTTTATCTTTTTTTTCCACTGTAATTTTCTGTGATGTAATTAATGTAATTATTTCATACTCTTTGATCGCGACTGTGTGAGCAATTAAGATAAAGATAACTGAATTCATTCACTGTCATTTTGGATGATTGATTCGTTTCCCGGAGTACGACCAGACCAGCGTGAAACTGTTCATATAACTAATGTTAAAAATGCACAGGAAGACATAAACAAAGCGAACATGTGTAAAAGATTCTCAAAAATAAAACAGAAAGTATTAATTCAAATAAGTACCGCCTTGTAATGGTCCGTGGTTTGAGAGTAGTGCATTCAACGCATTGTAATGGTCCGTGGTTTGAGAGTAGTGCATTCAACGCCTTGTAATGGTCCGTGGTTTGAGAGTAGTGCATTCAACGCCTTGTAATGAGTCCGTGGTTTGAGAGTAGCGCATTCAACATCACACTCATCATTCAATTACCTAAATTTAAACGAACAATATAAACAAGAAATATCTTGAAAAAATATGGTCGGCACAATTTCAAGGTTTATAGTTATTGCGCAACATAAAAAAAATACCGAGATTGTCCAGATCCAAAATTATTTCGGTAATTTCACCGAAATTCTGTGGATTTCGGTAAGGTAACGTACCCTTTATCGAAAGGTTAACCAATCCGCGTCAAGGTTACACAAGTTGTTATGTTGATGAGATATTGCCTTGGTGGTTAACGTAATATTTGATCTGTTTACACAACACTGATATGCAAATAGCGAAGTCATGTTAGTACGGCTGCGCCGAAACAGGATGTCAGTTGGCCAGGCCAGACCAGCTTTCCTGGATTAATTAAACAAACAGTACAAACGTTCCCTTCCGCGAGCAACTGACCATTTCACCCACATGTATCAGAGGTGTAGGATTATTGACCGTAGCCAAATTTCACGGAAAGACATGACATGACCTCAATTGAATTTGGACCTCCTGGGTGACAGCCCAGTACTCTACCAACTGAGTTAACCCGACAGGCGTCACCACGTTAAATAATGGAAAACCTAATGAACAATCTCGAGGCCATTGCAATTATAGCGGCGTCTTTGATGCCTGCACCAATCTTAGTTGTGTAAATGTATTTAAAGCTTATCTAGTCTTGAACGAATAACTAACGCTCCATTATCGACTGATTTCAAGAAGCAAGTCGCATCAACACCTGAAATATAGTAAATTATTTAGTGACTAGTCTGTCTTCCCGCGTAACAAGTCTACTATTATTACTACGCAATGAGGAAAGGGGATTTTAGTTTTGTCACTGGAAGATATGTTTTAAAACGGAACATACATGAATGTATAAAATGTTTCGTCAGTGCCAATATGACCATTGTCAACATAACATTGTGTAAGAATATTATCATCAAGATGCCGTGGTACAAAAAGCTGAAGCTTTAGGTCTTCGTCTGCATTTGATTAGTAGTAGAGGATATTATTAAATTCAATATATTTGTTCTGAACGTTTTTTGAGGGCTTCCGTTCTCTAAGTATCAATTTGAGCTGAATTGTATTTGTATCCTTATTATGTTCCTTTTCCATATCGAATTCATATTTAGGTTCAAGAAACATTTAAAAGGTGGTACATCTACATGTTACATCGGCTCAGTTGGTACATCTACACCTCAAGTTACACCGGCTCAGTCGGTACATCTACATCTACAGGTAACACCGGCTCAGTCGGTACATCTACATGTTACATCGGCTCAGTCGGTACATCTACACCTCAAGTTACACCGGCTCAGTCGGTACATCTACATCTACAGGTAACACTGGCTCAGTCGGTACATCTACATCTACATGTAACACCGGCTCAGTCGGTACATCTACATCTACAGGTAACACCGGCTCAGTTGGTACATCTACATCTACATGTAACACTGGCTCAGTCGGTACATCTACAGGTAACACTGGCTCAGTCGGTACATCTACATCTACATGTAACACCGGCTCAGTCGGTACATCTACATCTACAGGTAACACCGGCTCAGTTGGTACATCTACATCTACATGTAACACTGGCTCAGTCGGTACATCTACATCTACAGGTAACACCGGCTCAGTCGGTACATCTACATCTACAGGTAACACCGGCTCAGTCGGTACATCTACATCTACAGGTAACACCGGCTCACTCGGTACATCTACATCTACAGGTAACACTGGCTCAGTCGGTACATCTACATCTACATGTAACACCGGCTCAGTCGGTACATCTACATCTACAGGTAACACCGGCTCAGTTGGTACATCTACATCTACATGTAACACTGGCTCAGTCGGTACATCTACATGTTACATCGGCTCAGTCGGTACATCTACACCTCAAGTTACACCGGCTCAGTCGGTACATCTACATCTACAGGTAACACTGGCTCAGTCGGTACATCTACATCTACATGTAACACCGGCTCAGTCGGTACATCTACATCTACAGGTAACACCGGCTCAGTTGGTACATCTACATCTAAATGTAACACTGGCTCAGTCGGTACATCTACATCTACAGGTAACACTGGCTCAGTCGGTACATCTACATCTACATGTAACACCGGCTCAGTCGGTACATCTACATCTACAGGTAACACCGGCTCAGTTGGTACATCTACATCTACATGTAACACTGGCTCAGTCGGTACATCTACATCTACAGGTAACACCGGCTCAGTCGGTACATCTACATCTACAGGTAACACCGGCTCAGTCGGTACATCTACATCTACAGGTAACACCGGCTCAGTCGGTACATCTACATCTACAGGTAACACTGGCTCAGTCGGTACATCTACATCTACATGTAACACCGGCTCAGTCGGTACATCTACATCTACAGGTAACACCGGCTCAGTTGGTACATCTACATCTACATGTAACACTGGCTCAGTCGGTACTTCTACATCTACATGTAACACTGGCTCAGTCGGTACATCTGCATCTACAGGTAACACTGGCTCAGTCGGTACATCTACATCTACAGGTTACACTGGCTCAGTCGGTACAACAACATCTACATGTAACACCGGTTCAGTCGGTACATCTACATCTACAGGTAACACCGGCTCAGTTGGTACATCTACATCTACAGCTTACACCGGCTCACTCACACTTGACTATTACGCGATGGGTTGTAACTGGTAAAAGAAAAGAGAAATAGTAGTAAGATTGCAAAATAGCTTGGCTTAAGCTTTAGAAGACATGAGAAAAGAATTATCAAGTTGCCTTTTACCCTTCTTCCCCAAGCCTTTCTGGTTATGGTAGCCACGGCCGACACAGACCCTAGGATCATCAGTGGTTTATTTACAGTTGGTAAATTCTAAAGAATGAATAGAAATTTTGTTAAAATAGCTGCAATTGAATATTACTTAAGACTAATGAACTGTGAAACTAAGATACAGTAAGTGGATTTTCAAGTATTGTCTATTTGTATTAAAAAAACAGATTTACAACCGAAATATGGATAGGATTATGTCAAGAATTTGACAGCGTTTATGTCATATTCCGACTAATGGCAGCTGTTCTGATCATTATTGTCCTAAATGTAAATAAAATGATAATATTATAGTCGTATTTCAGTATAAACCTGGTAGTAGTTGGCGCCAAATTACTGTGATAGACTCATAAATACTCATTACCGATAGAACATGTATCAAAATCCGAGTCACTATTACTATATGGAAACATTATTATTAAACAAGCGTTTCGATCACTCATTGATCAACCAATAAAACAGAGGTATCGAACAAGCGCCTGGCTAACAATGAAGACTGGTAATCAAATATGTTATATGCGGCGTAATTGGGTCGGAATAAATCAGCTATTGGCAATAATTTGGTCATTATTTTATATTTGTGAGACATGGAAAAACATTAATGGCACATAAAGTAATGGAGATATATGTCTATCATTTCCTGATTCCGCTATCATAAACGTGTTCATTAATATTCGATATTGCCGATATTCGAATGCTAATGTTGGCAAGTACACGGGGTACACAAACACACAATAGATACAACACTTATGAATACATTTCAAACAATAATTGACTTTGTGAAATGTAACGTTCATACAGGAGCAGGCTTAGTTTATTGTGGGATTGACATGGTAGCTTCAATGAATAGTAATATGGGCACGAAGATATCTTTATATATGACGGTTAGTTGATCTAACCAGTTTTCCCAGAATTAAATCACCAACCAATGTTAACTTGCCCTTCCACAAGCAAATTACCGTAGCCAAATGTTACTAAAGGACAGGACTTGCCCCTCTCGAGAATCGAACCCGGGCTATCCGGGTGACAGTCCTGCTCTCTCCTAAACTAAGCTTACCGAGCAGGTTCTACATCGTTAACGGTTAAGTGCGAGGTGCTCACACTGTATGTGAGTCCCAAAGGATAATGTGTATGCCAGTACAAGATCTAAAGTGTCCAACTTTCATAGCCCTCTCAATAATGTGTTCATTGGATCTCAAGCTTACCAAAACAACTCTCTTATGCAACAATTTCTCTTCATAAACATTATCAATTATCATATTGATCCAGTTAAATTTGCTACAGCTTTCAACTCAAAAGTTTGAAGGTGTTATTAAAAGTGGAACTTTCCATTTCCCAAAGGTTAAGCTCCAGAGAAACCGCTTATGACGTCATAAATCATCGCTGACGTAAGCATGATAAATAGTTAGACGATTAATCAAACATCCAATTTCATACATCATGAGCGTTTTGTTTACAGAATACCAGACAATTTGGCTTCCTATGGCTTCAAAGCCATTCTTACAGCTGTTGTATTGTGTTAGAATATGTCATCTTATATTTCTATATATAGTACAAGCCTATGATTGACACTCGGAGCTTGCCGAGATATTCTGTAACCCTGACCCAAGAGCTTTAGAACACTAATACAGCAAAGCATGCATTAATTAATTGATATAACTCCAGTTTGTGTGTTGATGTAAAACACTCTGGCACTCGGAAATGGCTTTCAGTTTGTTACTCTGGTGCCAGTGGGAAACATTTAATAGCTTGAACAAGTCTTATGATAAAACATTTTATCTACGCCGGGCAGCGTGAGGGGATCTACTCGCGGAAAATCAGTAATATTCGAGTTGTTATTAATTTCCTTTACTGTCGCCAAACGTGTTAACAAAGTTTAAGTATCAAAACGAATTATGCATTCAGTCTAACCTGTCCGTCCGACCACCTTTTACAAGCGACCTCCTGTCTTTCAGACCGTTCTGATTCCTCCCGTGGATTTTAAAGCGTTAAATTATTCTATATAAGCGACCTCCTGTCAGACGCGACTACCGACCTTTCATGTTTGGACGATACCGCTCAGGTGTCTATAGTAGTATGGCAATTTGAGAGGCATACAACAATTGGTTCCCTTTTCAAAACACAAAAAAGACTGAAAGCCGGTAACAAGCCAAAAACGTCCACATCCTAAGTACTCGCAACGAATTAGTCCTAAATTTACTCAACGAAGTAATACGAGTATCATAAATGATTCAAGACAACGAGATGTTGAAACATTGAAGTGGTTTGTGAACTAATAAGCTGTTTCAATCACGTACATGCTTAAACGTGTGCATTTAGCGACCCCCATTGATATGTGCATATTTGACTCTTTTCGGATAGATACGGATATGCAGCGTTCTCAAGACTTAAAAGGCCAGGTTATCGCTATAAACGCGGTAAATTCACTAAGCGAACACACATAGAAGAGTGTACTCGAGTTCAGACTGCGTTTAAAGGATATATATATAAATCGATGACAAGTGATTGCTGATGTGTTGTTCTTTATTGCTAATTTATCGTAGATATGGCCTCGTTGTGCACGACTACGAAAATTATCGTTGTCATCTCTCTATGTACATCTCACTCTGTGCATGGAAAACTCATTGAAAATTCCCCACCACGACAAGATAACTCATAACCCATCAAAACTTTATGCCTGGGCATACTGATTCTACTTTTATTTAGTGCTGATATAATTTACTTTTTCATTATATAATTAAATATTCACAAACGTTACATAAAGAGTCTGATATCTTTGTATGTCATTTATTTACAATCGTGACAAACATTTCACTTGTTTTACAATCTACCATTATTACTGACCATTTTTCTTTATTTCGGTTGGAAAATCTAGCATTTCTAGAACAAGTCGGATTGAAGATCTCTTGGAAAAAAATGTTTACTATTTTTTCAATAAATCAAATTCTTTTTCGCATATCTGTCTTATTTTTTTGTTTTATTCCATATTCCATGCAAACCATCTGACATATTTACACGTACTTTGATATTATAAAACGAGTTGCCAGCTTGGCTACAGAGACGAGTGGTGTACCGTCCCACAGCACGTTTGTGCTTTGATTATACACAGCGTCGTTGCTAAGCGACTGGATGAAGGCGAAAAGATTTTATGTTTTTATTGATTTCTGTAGATTTTATTACATATGTGTACATGTGATTAAAATATTTTTTACATGGCTTTGCCTATTTTGTGTCTTTAATGAAATATCTTAATAGCTGTAATAAAGTGTTTTTTTTTATATTAAATATTTAATGCATTGTACTTAACGTTTGTGTTTTTGTCAACTTCACATTATCCTTACTTTAGAGACCACCTGTTTTAAGAGGCCATATTTCATATCTCTTAATATAGGTTCGACTGTTTTTCTACTCGGTATTTTCCCTGATCTAGTCAAAATATTATTCGAACAACTGGTGGAAAATGGTATCCACAAACACAGTGCAACACTTCCAGGGTAACACTACCAGGGCAACACTTCCAGGGCAACACTTCCAGGGCAACACTTCCAGGGCAACACTTCCAGGGCAACACTTCCAGGGCAACACTTCCAGGGCAACACTTCCAGGGCAACACTTCCAGGGCTACACTTCCAGGGCAACACTTCCAGGGCAACACTTCCAGGGCAACACTTCCAGGGCAACACTTCCAGGGCAACACTTCCAGGGCTACACTTCAAGGGCAACACTTCCAGGGCAACACTTCCAGGGCAACACTTCCAGGGCAACACTTCCAGGGCAACACTTCCAGGGCAACACTTCCAGGGCAACACTTCCAGGGCAACACTTCCAGGGCAACATCCTTTGGGAGAGGAACATCTTGCTGTTGTTGAGAGGTTGTTGTCGTAGAAATTTGATTGCAAATACAATAAAACCTCACTTAAAGACCACCTCAATAACAAGACCACCACGAAATTTAGAACACAATTTTCAAGTCCATTTTCAATGTTTTGCTTTTTAATCAACCTCGATATTAAAACCCTTCTCAATAAGACCAGTTTTCAAGAGTCCTTAGGATGGTCGTGTTATTGAGGTGTTACTGTATTTACAAAAAAACGTTGCTGAACAGTGATATTTGCTCAAGAGAGTACATGTCTAGAGTGGTTGCAATGTACATCCCTAGTTATTCGGGTGGTTGCGTCACGCACAACTTTTGTCACTATCACACTTCTTTCTGCTTTAGATACTGCCGAACACAATTGTTATTTTCCGTTTGCTACCTGCTCGCATCAATCACAGTCAACGTGTCTTAACATTGCTTCCTTATTGATTGTTAACGCACTTGCGAGACAGGAGTGGGTTTATATTTATTACCACTGTTGACTGTTGCTGTCGTTCATTGTGTTGGTGAAACTGAACACAATGAAATAGTAATCAATAAAATAGATTACTATATTAAATATGTATATGTATATTTTCTTCATTTGCAAATTGCTATCCATAACTTTTATTATTTCTTCGGCGTACATTTTTTCGTCAATGAAGTTTTACTTTATTTATTTACCCGACCAGAGATCTGAACGGAAAGGATATCCAGAAATCATCGACAAAATACCAGAGTGAACTCCCCTTATTTGTATTTTACTGAATACCTGTATTGGGGTTTTCCTCCTTTATTCAACATGATCATTCATTGATTGAAGCAAAGTCACAACATATTATGTAGAATGACCTTTTTAATATACCAGAAACGCATTCGGTCAGCGTTTTTTAACACCTGATTTAGCCCGATCCTAAAATACATTTCTAGACTTCTTCAATCAGTGCATAGTAAAACACAAAATACCATTTGAACAATTTACTGCAATAATTCAATACAATAACTTGTCAAAGGGAACTCTGATTTTAATGGTTTTAGGTACAATAACGTATATTTCAGTGTTGTATAGAGCCCCCCGTAGCCGACTGTTCGACGAAATCAAATTAATGTCCCACATTTATGAAATTTAGCCGCTGGTCAAATTTCAGGATGGATCAAACAAAGTTTTTCGGTGTCTAACATTAAAGTGGGATAAACTCTTCTTGAGTGTGCTTCCCTTCACAATTTAATCTGAATAGTCGCTATACTACTTGCAATATGTCGGTGCTACCATGACCTCAACCTAACGAGACAAGCTATTTTCAGAGTCGTGTCCGTTTCTGAATAAATGCGGTATAATTTCATAATGCACTGCTGACAAGAGATGGAGATGCGTGTCTGTATAATTTATATTTGATATCATAAAAAACCCGCCGCAGTCTAGTTTGTTCGACACAATACGTAGTCTTGCATCATTCTAATATTTAACTGACAAGGTATTCTTATATGTATCTGCCTGAGGAGGTTAGACGATGGATGTAACTTTCCGGGACAGACAATGTTTGTTGAACAAATTGGCGGATGTATTGCTGCTAATGAATTCTCCAATCTGAATGGTCAAATCAATATGCCAATTAAGTTCTTGAGCACCAGTGATTATCGCACAAACTCGCGGATGTATTGCATGATATGTCTTTTAAATACCTGTGCCCCAATGTTTGTTTGACAAATGGCAGATAGCTACAGTGGTAAAATATTATTCGATCTGATTCAATGACTCAATCAAAGTCTGGTGCAGGGATTTATGTTTGACACAATGATGTATGTTAATGTGTGCATTAAATCTACCATCTCATTGGACAATTCTATATGTCAATCAAATGTTTGAGGCTAAACAAATGAAATGTTTGGGCTTTATATAAATGATTTTACCAGTATGGTTATATCTTAATGCTAACTTCATTTGCTTGATTTTGTTACCTTATATGTTAATGGCCCCCACACGATGTATCTATGGATTGAATATTATCTTGTATTGGATATGAGATATTAATGATACACGGGAGTTACATGCATATCTTTTAAGAATAGATTGTTTTGTCATTTTGATAAATGTCTATGTAATCCCCTTCTTTCTGTGTATTACCTCGCGTGTGACATTTAGTCTACAAATATAGGGTCAATAAGTCATATAACGTCATGATAAGACAACCGTACACATATACTAAACGCCATTAAAATGGCAACTATTTGAATTAGGTGTTTTTGTCGGTGTAGCTGTATAACATTGATTATGACCTACATTTTGAGCAACCAAATGTTGTCCTCGAAGCGGGCTTTTTAAAATCTGACCAATCATATTTTACCTAAGAGGCACCAAACGGGGTTTTAGTTCACACAAGAGGCACTAAACGGGGTTTTCATAAGATGTCGACATATAAATCATTTTCCTTATACAATATATAGCGACAGAAATCGGGACTTTACAGATATGTCGACTAAACCGGAATGTCGATATTACCGATGTCGACACAATGAGTGTCAACTGGAATTAATGTGTTTAAACATGTATGGACCTTTCTTCTTTTATTCTTGCCTTCTCATCAAATTCGTGACCCTCAAAAATCAATATTTTTCAATTGCCTGCTTGCTACATTTGACGTTATTACAGTCAAAAGTCATGATAAATAGCCAGCTTAGCACGTAGTCCTAATATTTACACGTTAAACGCTTCGTTTCGCAATTTATATTAATCATCTGATATTGCAAACTTTTCATTTATTGTCAAACATAGCTTTGTCAGAAAATAACAAAAAGGCATGTGATGTTACATGCATTGGGCCAGTTTACCAAGACAGATCTCGTCATGATATTGCATCATCTTTTTACGTCATCAAATTGTTAACAAACCAGAATGAGGCAGATTTCCCAGGCACACGAATCTAATGAGAAAGCTTCCAGACGATCCAGATTACTGACCTTCTGTTTTTTAGCACATGTTTCATTGTAAAAGATAAAGAAATTTTGCTTCAGATATTGTAATGGTTGTTAACATAAAGGTTTTTCGGCGCAGTCGTACTAACAATGTTATGCTATTTGCATATCAGTGTTGTGCTAACCAATCAAATCTTACGTTAACCTCCAAGGTAATTTATCTTCAACCGAACAACGTTTGTAACCTTGACGCAGATTGGTTAAT
The DNA here is from genome assembly GCA_032209605.1 of Mactromeris polynyma. Taxonomy (NCBI): domain Eukaryota; kingdom Metazoa; phylum Mollusca; class Bivalvia; order Venerida; family Mactridae; genus Mactromeris; species Mactromeris polynyma. Next base: position 4,777,183 of record JASFXZ010000014.1, read on the forward strand.
CTTTCGATAAGGGGTACGTTACCTTACCGAAACCCACTTAATTTCGGTGAATTTACCGAAATCCATTTTGGATTTGGAGTGACCAGCGATCGTAACATCCCCGCATTTTTTATGTTCAACAACAAATCTTTACCTTGAAATTACGCCGACCTTCGGTTTCAAGATATTTCTTATTAGTTATGATATGCAAAAGTAATGCTACATCCAATTACTACTGTGAAGCTATTGACATTTAATATACTACTTATTAAACCTCTAAGCAAGAGCCAAAATATGCATCTCCCAAAGAGCGTTACTCAGGAGAGGTTGCATTGTTCGAGTATGTAAAATCATGGCTAAGACAATAACCATTTAACCATTTCCAAATAGTTCGCTTGTATAAAAAGGTTTCTGACTGATAAAGCAAAGAAAACATGTCATCACTACACTTTATTCAGTAGTCTTCTATTACGTGTATGTTTGTGTTCTTGATATATAGAGTATTATCTAGCTCCCTCTCGCTCCCCTTTTCTTCCGCTCTTTCCTCTTATTGTCCTTCTCTCTTCCTCTCTCGTCCCTCTATCCCCTCCAAATCCCTTGTAAATCCCTACCTCTCCATTTCTTTCTCTCTTCCTGCCTCGTCCCTCTCTCCCCTCCAACTCCCTTGTATATCCTCATTCTGCCGTTACTGTCTCTCTCCCTCATTCTATCTGTCTTCTATTCCCCTCCCCTCCCTTCTACTATCTCTTTTTCACCCACACCATCTCTCTCAAATCTCGTTCTGCATCTTCCCTCTCTCATTCCCCTTGTTTTCATTCCTCCGGTGTTTCTCTTTTATCGTTTTTATCCATAAAATATTACATTCAAAGCGAGGAATTTCAATTGTTTTTTAATTAAGACGAAAAATACTTTTAATGACAAGTTTAAATACAGCTTCGTGACAGTGTAATTACACTTTCTTTTTTGCGCGGACATTTTGTCTTAAATGTAAAAATATTGTAATGTTCAGAATTACTGTTTAATCCTCTAAGAATCAGTCTGAAGCTTAGAAGAAAATAATGGTACAATGTTGCATGGACAATGAACCTTTCATTCCTTACAACGAATACAATTTTGGATTAACAAAATGGTTTCGTAAAATTTAGTAGCTTGACTTTATTCGGTAAACACGTCTCTTCAATAAATTTATCAAAATTTCAAAGTAATAAACGACTAGCCATTTCCTCTGATAGTAGGGGGCCTATACTAATTTCTTCTATTTTTTCTATTTTCAGCCGCGACGTTGTGAAATTACCTCAATTAGCGAACTACATTCTTATTACATTAGAACCTACATCGGAAGATAAGACGAGGGCAAATTGGTCTCCAACTCGTCATAGAAGGAATATATATTCTTAGTTCTGATACAATAGAATTGTGTACATCTGTTGCAATCGTGTTTGCATTTCAAGAGAACGAAGTTATGTCCAGGCTTGACAGATCGATGTTTTATCTTTTTCAAACAAACTCACTACTTATCTGCGTTCACTGTATACATCTTTTGTGAGCGCTGATTATATTAACAAACCGTCTTGTAGATATGCCAGTATATTGTATATAATCAAAACTTGTGGAAGAAAAAAAGGCAAACATTGTAGAGTCATAGCCATACTAGAAAACTCTGTGTTCTGGATTTTGCGGGATTAATTTGGAACAAGCAGCAAAGAACAGAACAGAATAAGTACTTTTGGAATAAGATCTTTCAATATGAAACACTCCGTACAAAGCCAAAGAAAATAATTGTATCTAAAACAAGACACGTGATTAGATAGACATCATATTAGAATGATGGTTTGAAACTATTTTTGTAGTGATTGGCAAATCTATAATTGGAATGCTTTGGTCCTCCAGAACAGAAAAAAACGACGATGATTATTTATCACACTTAGTGAACAGACGCAGATAGGTTGCACGAAGAGAAATTAAAACAAGCTTTGGTTATACAAGTTAGGCTTGTCCTGTTGTTGTATAAGACGAATTAAGTTTTTCTATCCTTAACAGATAACAAGTCCAAGAGTTATGTGACATGTTGGTGACAGGGTTTCAGACAATTCTCGAATATCCTTCTCTAAGAACCAAAACAGGAAATTGTATTTGTATGTCAGAAATCGCAGTCCTTTTGAGCTTAAATTATGTCTGCAGACATTCCTGGAATGATCAAATTAAATTAGCAGAAACTTATCCGTAAGAATTGTTAACAATAATTACTTTATTCTGCATCCCAATGCCCAAATGCTACTAGATAATAGGCAATGACTACGGTTTACAGGCAATACGAAATTTACCGTCACTTGGATCTTTCTCCTGATACATCATTAGGAATTCTTCCAGATCGGGTTGCCGATAAGGTAAATAGTTTGTGAAGATACTTGTGGTATACAGTGAAAGGATGGCTGGTGAACACATTGTCACAATTTACGATAATCGTACCATAATGGAACGAGTGTACTTTGATGACGATCTGCCAAACAATACTTATCTCATATGTACCAACGAAAGTGAAAATATACAAGCTGACGTATCGCAGAGTTTAGTAATAACACGTTTGGTGGTACAGAAATATCTGGTCCCTTTTTTCGTCACTTGCGGCATTGTGGGTAACTTTTTTAACATCGTTGTGTTAGTAAACCCAAAAATGCGAACGTCTACAAACATTTACTTGATGTGTCTGGCACTTTGCGATTCATTTTACTTGTTAGTTACTCTGACTTTGTCGTTCATTCATTGTTCAAACAAGGATTTACCGGAAGAAGCTTTTCGATACATTCCGTACGCTCGGGTGTTTTCGGACTTGTTCGCTAATACAGCGGTTTGGTTGACTGCGTGTTTCACTTTGGAACGCTACATTGCCGTAAGAATGCCAATGAAGGGCAAAGCATGGTGCACTGTGAAAAAGGCAAAATTTGCCATTGCTGTTATTTTCGTATCGTGTTTTACAAATACATTCCCTGAATTTTTTGAAACTGAAATTGTTAAAGTGTACTACAATCGGACACAAGGTAGCTGGCACTTCGCTTGCAAATATACAGAGTTTGCAAACACAAAAAGCTATCAATTCGGGTACTATTGGTGGTATGTTTCTATATTTACATTCACGCCTTTGATACTGCTCGCTTTATTTAACAGTTTACTCCTGAAAACTGTTTGGGAAGCCAACAAGAAAAGACAAGAACTGTCACAATCCAGGGTAACTGGCGAAGCTTTGAAACAGTCACGTGAACAACAACGTGTTACAATGATGCTTATTTCAGTGGTTTTGATATTTTTAGTGTGCCAAACTCCACAAGCGGTGTTATTAATATACCGGACTTATGTGAATGCTAAGGGTTACAGTTATACCGGGGATATTATAAAGATCGCAGGAAATATTTGCAATCTCTTGGTTCAAATCAATGCCTCAGTCAACTTTCTCTTGTATTCATATTTCAGCAGTAAATTTCGCCGGACATTTAGACACGTAATATGTCGATGTAAGACGGGGCCGTTTGCGACAAATTCTTTGCGGACCTCATCTAATAACTTCCGGCAAAAATCTACCTCTACTACCGGTACTACCTCTACTACCGGTACTACATTGACGTCATTATCTTCGTCATACAGGTCTCGAAAAATGAATATAACTATAAAAGGCGAAAATGTGAAAACAGAAACTGTATAGATGGATATTACCTTTAAGTTTTGTTACTTTAATGTTTTAACAAATATGAATGAAATCCGGCTCGTACACGTTGTTGGATTTGAGATCGCGTGACGTCATTAACCGTGACCCACCGTCTACTGAAAAGTACGGCATTTGGTCCAGAATAGTCATATAGCCAGTACGAGCACCAGATCATTGAGGTTTTTTCTATAGTCGTGCGATTGTGGCCAATAATACTCTACAGTTACTTCAAACATTCAAGATAACCTACGGATTGGTCAGAGAAACAAGCACGCTTATGTAATATTGTAGTGTTACAGGGGAAAATCTCATAAAAACGAAAACCTTTAATGATCTCGAGCTCGCACTGGCTACATCAGTATTTTATATACATGTAAGTATAATTTCACTAAAAAAAAAAAGGTTTTTTGTGAAAACACTCTATTGTTACTTTCAAAACTATTGCAATAAATGCCGTACATTCCGGACATTTCCGTAGACCACAGATCGGTGACCACATTGTCATTGCGATTCATTAGGATATTTTCGGTCATCTTTATATATAATCTACTTCAAATTGTCTTCCATGTGTTATTAAAAATGGACTGCGTAATACAGAAATCTTCACTTAGACCGCCTCGAAATCTAGACAACCTCATTTATAAGATCAATTTCAGGGACCAGATTATTTTTTTCGATAGTTTGACTCGATTATCACACTGGTAAGACCCACTTTCTTCAGAACCAAATTGAATATTATTATTATTTAAATAGTAAAGTATTTGTTCATTACTGTTGGAATTATTTAACTGTATGATTTAACTTTTGGCGAACTAAACACAGTTCCGATGAAAACATCGTGCCTTCGATAAACGTACAATGTTTGATGCGAATTACTGGCCAAGGGTTCTGTGTCGATACATCAATCAATATGCGGAACAAGTGTAGCATCCAGTGCTTTGATTAACGGTCATAAATGCATTTGAAGCATGTTCAAATTACGAATTGTTCTGATGTCACGTGAAGAAGTTATTTAGACGTACAATTTCTTTTAAAATGGATATTGAACATTGGAGAATTGTCGATATTAGCATTATGAACTGTAGTGATTTTAGAAAATTAAAGATTCATGATAACATGTCTTCATGTTTCTTACCTTATACAATGTGGCAGAATATTTTATAACATGAAAACTTTCAGGACAGTTCTACGTTTTACCAATAAATAGAAAATGTATCACAGCTATGGGTGTGTTTCTATATTTTTAGTGCAACCCCTCCTGAGCAACTCTTGTTTGGAGTCTCGTATTTCGGTCGTTTATAAGAGGTTGTTGGTCTACAGAGGTTAAAAGTGTTAAGAGTTATATCTATGGGAAAATTTTTAAGGTTGTAGAACAGAGATTTGTGCTCCTGATAGCTCCTAAGGTTGCACCGTAATTAATTGTCTGTTGTCGAAAACGCAAACAAATGACAGATATCGGCAATGTTTATTCACGTCGATCTATACACGGATAAAACACAGTCTAAATACACAATCCTATTTGTTATCTATTTTTTAATTTTCTTCATATTCTCTTGGCTGCATATTTACATTATAAGCAATGAAGTTATGAAAAAATGCCCCTACATGTGTCTCGTAATGTCTTCTTACTAATAACCAATAATATAGCGTTCTAATTCTGGTCGATTTGTTGAGATGAAGTATTTCAGTTATGAACGACAGACAGTTGACCTAACCAGTGTTCAAGAGTTGACAATGAGAACTAAACTGATCGTTTGCAAGCAAACATATACCCACATGATCCAAAGCTGGATGACACGTGACTTCGGAGGTATCGTCTTCAGTCAAATTGTCACGGATAACATACTACGGTGGCACAGAGGTGACATGTGTATGTTTTTATTTATCTCGTGCGCACGACATTCTAAGTTGTGCGCACGACATACTAAGTCGTGCGCACGAGATACTAAGTCGATGGACTCCGACTTGTATTAACCTGATCAACTGCAAGAATGTGTCACACAATCAATCTCCAACATTTTCATACATAATTTACAGCAGTAATCTCCCTTGCCAAAATTAATATGTAATATCTTTTTTATATCGTGATTGTTTCCCTTAACTCCAATAAAAGAGAGTTTATCGGAATCAGTATTTCATAATAGGTTTCATAAATGTTACATGCACAGATCATTACAAAATATTGGCTGTATGGCGTTGATCGTTCTATGTGGACATTGTTGTACTATCGTGCATGATTTTTGGATTTTGAATGCTGGAATAATGATGCATCGTGAATTTAAACACATAGTGTATTTATATATATTACTATGTATTAACATTGTATTTTCAAATAACATGACAATATAAAAATGAAAAATTAGAAATGTTTGTCCATTTGATCGTGCATATAACATATAAATATCACTTAACTTAACGAAGTGAAGTGTACTGGGGCGTCGAGACATAATCTCTGTCAGAAATCAATATATAAACTTGGTATGGAACTTATGTACCCCAAATGGTGGTTCCACGTATTGCCGTTGTTTTTACTACGCGCAATACGAGTATTGTGGCATTAATTATTTCATATAATTAATGTTTGGCAAAAATAGTTTTATCTTACTGAATGCTACGCTATATGCACTAAATAAGACATTTAACGACTAGCTTTCTTCTAAGAAACTGTCAACTGTCAATAAATAACTCTAGACACACACTGATAAATGCCACGATTTCTGACATGAAAACACTAAACTACAATCGGTTTAGAAACACGTCAAGGTCTAACAAACAGAAGGTATATTTGTAAAATGAAATACCATTTGGGTGGTTTGAAACCACTGTACACATTATGAGAAGAGGGAAAACATGTAATGTCGTTAAAACGAAGCAGTTACATGTCAACAAAAAATACATTTTCTAATATATTCATGAATTGTCTTCGCGTGTTGTATGCAAACAATAGAATGCAAAAGCACATAATTAGGTACAGCTTTATGAGAATAATTATACTTCATTCTTCTAACCGGATTTTATACTGTATACTATATGTATAAAATTATTATTATTGTAGACGTTATATTTAATTGCTTCTAATGATGAGTTACTTAGTAATTATGTGTGTATATGTTGGAAGATTAAGTGTGAGGTTAGCTAGCTGTTATATCGATTTAAACACGTAGTATTCTTACTTACAGTCCCAAGGCTGTAAATCGCTGTGTGGCTATGATTTATATTTATGTTTTTATATGTATTCTAAGTTCCCCTTCCCCATGTGCAGTTCTTTCACTTGATATAATATTCATGTGCTCCCCCCCCCCACCCCCTGTCGGACTATCGTTACTGACATTTTTACTTCTACCGTGATGTATTCCATACATTAAAATTATCCCCCTTGTTGACCATTTTAATTTTCCTGAGTTGTTTTTATGGTCGCCCAGACCATTTCTTGAACCCATATTCCCGTGTGTGTTTTTATTCTTGCACCTCCTCATGGCCTTATAGATTGTAGACATTTTCCCGCGATTTTATGTGAGGAGGCATTGTCTTATGTATCTGGTGTGTCCTGTAACAACTTAATAGCTATATCACTGTAAAATTAGCAATACAACTCGCGAAAAGAAATACAGAAATAATTCACTTAAATACCACATCAAAATAAGACCATCTCATTAATAAGACCAGCATTCAAGGTTTGTTTCATATTGTAACTCGATAATCAGACCACCTCACAACTAAGACCAACTTTCTTCAGAACCTACGGAACCAATGATGGTCTTATTGAAGTTTCACTGTATGCCACACAATACGTCCCAACACGAAACACTTTCATATTTCATATAACACAATAATTGTTAATATAGAAACACGAGTGACGTCACGTCCGGTGGACGTAAACAACTTTTAAAAATTCTAATCTTTTTATTTCTATTAATTCAAAAAGATATAATAATACATAAAAAATGCAAATACCGATTGTGTGCAGAAAACGGAGTAATATGATGTATTTTTTATGAACGTACGCTAAATATTCACAAAATAATTAGCACTTCAAGAATTGTCGGAATGGCGGAAGTTACGGATAATAGGACGGGTGGAGGAAGCAACGGCCAGGAGAGACGTTATAAGTTGAATGTGGAGAAGGCGCTACAGAAAAAGCTTGATTCAACAGACCGGGACGATGTGGTTGTGTACGAGACCGATGGATAATTTTACAACGGCGATTATCTCCCATTCAAGTGTTGCAAGGTACCTGTGCATTATAAACAAGGAAATATAGTGGAAACTCAATACAAGTGTAGTGTTGACCGACACGGAATATACACGTTAAACATGTATCACACTAAGTGTTCATGTCTAATAAACGGGAAGAAACCTCAACAGTTCACTGACAATGTGTTTCGTCAGTTGCCGATTACAATGATTCAATTCAACAAATTCTGATGTCAGTCTCTAAAAATATACAAGACAGAACTGCCTAACTCCCGGTGTTCGCCGGATGCGCACGACAGAGACATACGGCGATTGAACCAAACAGTAGAAAGCGTCAGGAAAGACAAACAAGCCCGAAGGCTGGCTAATACACTTAATGATGACATTAAGAATATGGTGTCCGAATTCATGGAGAATGTGTCGAGAGAAATTCTCGAATTACGACGGGAATTGGCAGTACACATTGAATTATCTGCAGCCCAGATTGCTGAGATCAAGGATATGGTCTATAGCTTGAAGAACATTACTAAAATAGCTCCAGTGAAGTAACCGCCCAGGTGGAAGCGTTGAGGGCTGATACGGAGAGTGTCAAGACTCAGTTAAGCGGCAGTCATTCGGTGACTCAATCAAATCACAACTGGCTTATTTAATGGAAACTCACAATGATAAAACATGTTTATGCTCATCTAGCCACAGACCTTCACAACAAGAAAATGAATTAGCGCGGCCTTCACAACCTTCAAAACACAAACTACCATCTGAAACCACCAACAATAAATTCAAGAAAACACTCATCATTGGCGACTCCATTTTAAAAGGCATCCAAAAAAGAGGACTGGAAACGAATACTGATATAATGACATGCCCGGAGAAAACAATAAATGGTATTTGCACAAAACTACTAAATTTGGATATAGCGGGTGGAAATGACGCTGCGTCGGGTTCTTCCCAAACCAACATTTATAATGACATGAAGTCTCTTCTACGTAATTACGAACCAACCCTATGCTGTTTTCCTTATGCACCAGTTGTCCGAGGGTCGACGCAGATGTTATTCAGCTGAACGATATCTTGAAGCAGGTTGGTGAAGAACTGGGCGCCACCATCATCGACTGTTACCAAGCGTTTGTGTATGGTGACGGAAATGCCGCTCGACTATTCTTTCATCGGGATGGTATTCACCTCAACCAGAAGGGTTTGCTTGGCTTTAGTCGCTGTCATCCACCGAGTTGTTCCGATTACCAAGCAACGGACTGGAAGCGGAAGTAGTGATAGAGAATCACTCGTGAACTCCTTTCAACCGAGATCAAGATAGAATGGACAATTTAGATGCTGTCGTAACTGTAATATGCACAATCATGACACTACCAATTGCCACCAGGACTGGATGTCTAATCGGATGCCGTATAATGATTGGACAACCATGAGCTCACATTGCGAGGGTAACAGACAAGGAAATGGGGACATGCAGGGTAGATCCAATCCCTACTACATGCGCGCGAGAGGTGGTCATTCAACACTTCCGTTTAGAGGTACATGTCATAGTTCCGTTAATAGGATTGACAATCGAAGTTTGGACTGTGAACAATAAACATTTTAGGAATACGCCGACAGACTCATGTCAGTATGATAGAAGTGTAAATAGGGTTGAATTATTATATGTAATATGTTGCGATTGTAATTCTCTCAATTTGATTCATATCATTCAGAAAATAATGCTCAAAATAATAGCAAATCTGCAAATAAACTGATTAATACGTATGGTAATGCTGACGATGATAATAATGACGATGTCAAAGATAATGATTCGTCTCTACTGGATAAATATATGACATGCCTTAACAATTCTCCAACTAGTTCTTTACCTAACCTGCATTCGCCTAAAGCTACTACTGATCTAAATACTTCTAGAACTTGTTTTTTTTTAAATATAATAATAAGGGTTTGCATATTGCGAACCTTTTACCAAAATTTGAAGTCAAATACCATCTATGTCAGAAAGATTCTTTAGATATATTAGGCTTATGCTTATGCTTATTTTTGCATAAAGATATCTATAATAATGATATTTCCATATTTCAAGTCGTATAATATAGAGCGTAGAGATACTGAATCTTTATGGTTGCAAATTAACCTTAAAAATAGTGGACCTGTACTGTTAAATGTTGTTTATAGGCCCTCTGACTCTTCACAGTCGTGGATTGACATATATGAGACGTAGCTTGACATATATGGGACGTAGATTGACATATATGAGACGTAGCTTGACATATATGAGACGTAGCTTGACATATATGAGACGTAGATTGACATATATGAGACGTAGCTTGACATATATGAGACGGAGCTTGACATATATGAGACGTAGCTTGACATATATGGGACGTAGATTGACATATATGAGACGTAGCTTGACATATATGAGACGTAGCTTGACATATATGAGACGTAGCTTGACATATATGAGACGTAGCTTGACATATATGAGACGTAGATTGACATATATGAGACGTAGCTTGACATATATGAGACGTAGCTTGACATATATGAGACGTAGCTTGACATATATGGGACGTAGATTGACATATATGAGACGTAGCTTGACATATATGAGACGTAGCTTGACATATATGAGACGTAGCTTGACATATATGAGACGTAGCTTGACATATATGAGACGTAGATTGACATATATGAGACGTAGCTTGACATATATGAGACGTAGCTTGACATATATGAGACGTAGCTTGACATATATGAGACGTAGCTTGACATATATGAGACGTAGCTTGACATATATGAGACGTAGCTTGACATATATGAGACGTAGCTTGACATATATGAGACGTAGCTTGACATATATGAGACGGAGCTTGACATATATGAGACGTAGCTTGACATATATGAGACGTAGCTTGACATATATGAGACGTAGCTTGACATATATGAGACGTAGCTTGACATATATGAGACGTAGCTTGACATATATGAGACGTAGCTTGACATATATGAGACGTAGCTTGACATATATGAGACGTAGCTTGACATATATGAGACGTAGCTTGACATATATGAGACGTAGCTTGACATATATGAGACGTAGCTTGACATATATGAGACGTAGCTTGACATATATGAGACGTAGCTTGACATATATGAGACGTAGCTTGACATATATGAGACGTAGCTTGACATATATGAGACGTAGCTTGACATATATGAGACGTAGCTTGACATATATGAGACGTAGCTTGACATATATGAGACGTAGCTTGACATATATGAGACGTAGCTTGACATATATGAGACGTAGCTTGACATATATGAGACGTAGCTTGACATATATGAGACGTAGCTTGACATATATGAGACGTAGCTTGACATATATGAGACGTAGCTTGACATATATGAGACGTAGCTTGACATATATGAGACGTAGCTTGACATATATGAGACGTAGCTTGACATATATGAGACGTAGCTTGACATATATGAGACGTAGCTTGACATATATGAGACGTAGCTTGACATATATGAGACGTAGCTTGACATATATGAGACGTAGCTTGACATATATGAGACGTAGCTTGACATATATGAGACGTAGCTTGACATATATGAGACGTAGCTTGACATATATGAGACGTAGCTTGACATATATGAGACGTAGCTTGACATATATGAGACGTAGCTTGACATATATGAGACGTAGCTTGACATATATGAGACGGAGCTTGACATATATGAGACATAGCTTGACATATATGAGACGTAGCTTGACATATATGAGACGTAGCTTGACATATATGAGACGGAGCTTGACATATATGAGACGTAGCTTGACATATATGAGACGTAGCTTGACATATATGAGACGTAGCTTGACATATATGAGACGTAGCTTGACATATATGAGACGTAGCTTGACATATATGAGACGTAGCTTGACATATATGAGACGTAGCTTGACATATATGAGACGTAGCTTGACATATATGAGACGTAGCTTGACATATATGAGACGGAGCTTGACATATATGAGACGTAGCTTGACATATATGAGACGTAGCTTGACATATATGAGACGTAGCTTGACATATATGAGACGTAGCTTGACATATATGAGACGTAGCTTGACATATATGAGACGTAGCTTGACATATATGAGACGTAGCTTGACATATATGAGACGTAGCTTGACATATATGAGACGTAGCTTGACATATATGAGACGGAGCTTGACATATATGAGACGTAGCTTGACATATATGAGACGTAGCTTGACATATATGAGACGTAGCTTGACATATATGAGACGTAGCTTGACATATATGAGACGTAGCTTGACATATATGAGACGTAGCTTGACATATATGAGACGTAGCTTGACATATATGAGACGTAGCTTGACATATATGAGACGTAGCTTGACATATATGAGACGTAGCTTGACATATATGAGACGTAGCTTGACATATATGAGACGTAGCTTGACATATATGAGACGTAGCTTGACATATATGAGACGGAGCTTGACAAAGCAGATGATTCCAAACATGAAATTTGCATTTTAGGCGACATAAATATAAACTTTATACCAGACAACATGACTTGTCCAGATCGTAATGCAAAATGGACTGATCTTATCAAAAACTTTGGTTTATTTCAAATGGTAAATAGTCCAACTCGGGTTACAGAAACCAGTTCTTCAATAATTGATCACGTTTATATACTACTAAACAGGATTTCATAAAAGAAGTTATTGTACCTTATTACAGTATCAGTGACCACTACCCTGTACTGATAACACTGAACACGCGTCTTGTTAAGTCCAGATCAAACAGTCATAATACTATTTCATACAGATCTTTCAAAAACTTCAACATTGTTGCGTTTCAAAACGACTTGGCATTTGCCAATTTTCAAGTAATTCTTTAATAAGCTGTATATTTGTCTATATTAGAATTAATCATACACATTATTTCATATACATTGTATACAACTTTTAATTGCCTTCAATTGACATTTACCTCGGTGAAAATGTATGTTCTTATGTTTGTGCTGTCAATTACTTCTGTGTTTATTTTTTAAAGTTCTTGACACTAATGATTCCTACTAATTTGCAGATGTAATTGTTAACCCCTGCTAACCTGATACATCTAAGTATGAATTTGGTCAGCTGACGATAGTCCATCAGCTCAGTGTTGTTCCGAGAGGCGAGCTCAAATTGAAGGTTGTAATAAAAAATGATTTACATATAAAATTTATGATATACATGTAGTTTTCTTGTTTTGGCATTTCATTTTGAATACACAGAATATAAAATTATTACAAACATTATTAATTAAACACCTGCTTACCTGAAAATGTACAAAACTCATTCGGTACAAAATGTTCAGTTTTGTACATTTTCAGGTAAGCAGGTGGTTACATCACATCTGCAAATAAACATGTACTGTCAGTGTCAACATATATACATATTATAATTTTATATTCTGTGTATTTAAAATGAAATGCCAAAACAAGAAAACTATATTTAGTTTCCACTAATGCAAATTGAAATAATATTTTCATAGATTGTATGACTGTGTCATTTTTGCGTATGTATGTTTCTTTCTTTGTATTAGTTGTAGATATGTTATGCTCTCCATAAGGAGGTAATAAAAGTTTATATTACATTAACTAGTAGTTTTCAATCATGATTTGAATATTATGCTTTGAAATAGAGTGTATTTCTTTTTCAACTTAGTTATCTATGTATGGCGCTTTCTCTGCACTAGACTAGTATTTACACAAATCATAAGTGCTAAGCTCTTGTTTCATCTAGGTTCGTATGTGCATGCTTTTGAGCAAAATTTATCAGGGGAAAAGTACCATTTGTGGAGACTTTGTAATACTACATAAACATGAAACATGCATCTAGCCAAAGGCTTGATAATAGTGGTTGCTGATTTATATCACAGACAGCTGCAAATGTTGGGTTGAAATTCATACAAAATGTCTGTTCTCATGACAGGACATTATAAGAAAGAGCAAGCATATATATTGTATCTATATTATTGGTATGGATGGACTGGGGTGTGTGTTGTGTTTGTGCCATGTCCAATGACATGCTGGATTCGTTCAGTCTGAATTACTGGTACTAATTCACCTCAACAACAAGATCACGATTTACCGGCTGCATTATTTATGTTATATCATAGAGATTTACTGAGTAAAACTTTTCACATAACGTACCGTCAATTTCCATCAGTTATAATGCAAAATGTTCAAGTATAATGCAACAAAAACAAAGATTTATATGAAATGACAGTTGTACTTGCGTAACTAGGTAAACAAAATTTATTTGCTTGGACGTGATTGTAAGTATCCAAACAGGATCAGAATAAAAGCCAGTCTGAAAACGTATATCGTATTAAAACATCACTCTCGAGTGTTGACGATCTTCCACAAGGATTGATCATACGTATGAAGACATGTTCGCCAGCTTGCACATTGGTTACAACTACACCAGTAGCCGGATTGGCTACCACTTCCAGAATTATTTGAGGGATTGTAATCAGAATCAGAAGAAAGAATTCCTCTCACATTGCCATCGACATAAGGTGAGTTGTGACTGGTAAATTAAATTGACTCGTAGAGATTGTCCACGTGAAGGCATAGACACTACTGGCATGAGCGTCGAATATCCCATCGTATACAATTAATTGAATAGGAGAAAGAACTCGGTGACACTTGCATAGGAATGAAAGGCAACGTGGGTTCCTGGTGCATCACCTAAAAGATACAATGCAGGTGGATTTAGTGGGAGGGACGGAGTCAGCGTGTTTTCGTATCCATTCAACATATAGTATATCCAATAAAGACGGCGATTTATTGAGAAATAGTGGGCAAAATTTTCTTGACAATCAGCAATAATGCGCCGTTGGCTTCTGGGACCCCTTCAACAATAAGCGACCCGCGGCCGTTAGTGCGCTGGACTTGTAATCCGGGTTCGATTCCCGGTCGCGGCAGGTCATACTCTTCCATTAAAATTTGATAAAAATGTTGATTTTCCTCCTCTTATGGAGAAGTTGCCGTATATAACTGAAATATCGTTGAGAAACGGCGTTAAACCCGATGAAACAAACAAACAAACAAACATCAACAATAAGCGACCCTATGGGTACAAAATCTTTTGTGCACTCACGCTCGGCTTTTTGTGCACGGCCAATGTTTTGGCACTTACGGGGCCCGTAAACTGTCTGGGAGCTTTATGTGACTTCTACCCGTGTTTGAATATATAGTTTTTATCTGAAACACTCCATGTCAGACATTTATAACAAACTGTATTCTTCGCGTGAACTTTCAAGGCAGCAGTTCTAGTCATGCGAGGGAAAGCCACATACATAAGACAGCCTCCCCACACAGACCTCCGGGAAAACAGCAATCCATAAAACATAAGGCACATGAGGAGGTTAAAGGGTACAGACGTTAGGGAACAGATGCGCAAGGAATGGCTAGCAGACCATAAGAAATAACCAGGAGAATCAAAGACGACAAACAGTGAAGGGGGGGAGTTTACTAAGTTTACATACTTTAGTAGTTCTTTAGATACGAAACCTACACAGAAGTACTGTTTGATCAATTAAGTATCTAACAACAATTATTTGCGGAACTTTTTGTAATTTGCGATTCGAGTTTTATAATCTCGGACACCGATTGTCATATATAATCTGGAGCTGTTCTAGTCTAAGTTAAACATTTACAGGCATGAAACAATATTTGCTCAGAAGTTTGTTCAGAATGGATGAAAGAAAATTGTTGTTTAGATTTAAAAAATGTTTAATTGCAGGTAATACATTGCCAAACAAACGTGTGGCAGCATTACTGTATAATACTGGTATCGTGTCATTAGTCCTCTGAGATAGCTGCTGGTCGAGTTTTTCGTGAAGACTTCCCAAGTCTGTTTTACTCAAAGAATCATTGGTCAGTGGCGATTCTGAATCGTTGCCTAATAATAATCCGGCACCGAACCTTTCTAAGACAGCCAGTCGTGTGTTAAATTATTAGTGAACTCAAATTGAAGTTCTGCTGCGCCTTCTAACTGTTGAACCCGGTCCTCAACATTAGATGGTCTCACCTTCGGGAAGAATGGTTATAGATTTTCATTTTTATTATGAACAAACACTTTGCAGTTATCTAAATTGTACTTGTTGATTTAGCTTATTATCACACTAACAAGTTACGCCATAGAAATGGAAGTATCTGGTCTTTCGCATAACTTTGATTGCAGTGTCAGTTGTTCCGTATAGATAAGGGTGCACTGTCCTTGTAAAGTGCAGGTGACACTTATTTAAGGTTTACACAAGGCAACAATATGAAGCTCTAAATGTTCATCTTGCATATCTGGGAACATCTGCTTCACCATTCCTACAAGTACCGCAACTACTTTGTCATCTATTGTTAAGAAGGAGAACTCATCTTCCTGACAAACACTATCCACCTCATCAATTACTTCTTCTACTGGAAATTCTGTTTATTTGCTTTATTTAGGTGTTGAACCTTTCGCCTAGTGTTAAAGCTCTTTCTGATGGAATGTGAGGATGAGTGACCGAATCATGTTTATGATAAAAAAAATTATTACTCTGATCTTGCTGCCGCATATCGTCCCTTTGACGGTTTGTCGTTCTTTAACTGTGTATTTCTTTACTTTTCTGCTTTAACAATGGATTTAGTTACATGTTTATTATAACGGTGACATATCAATTTAATGGTATTAAAAAGCATTAGCCAATAACAATATATTTCAAAAGAATCAGTTGACAACTGCTAAAATTATTAAACTAAAACTATCTGAATGGACAAAAACAATTGTATGCCCTTTTGGATGATATAAATACTGTACTACAGTGTATTCAGAATTTGTTTGCAAATTTTATTTTAGCTTAAGGTAACAGGCAACAGGATTGCATTAATTTGAATTTGCTATTTAAATTTGTATGGCAGAATATCAATGTATCATTTCCTATAATTGCAATAATTTGTCTGTTGTTCAAGACACAGCAAAAATCAGGGTTCCCACTCTTCCCAGAAAAAAATTCAAGGACTCTTCAGGGTATTTTCACAAAATTCAAGGACCAAAACAGCTTTTGTACTGCTTTTTTATTCATTCAGCATGTCTCTCAAATTAACTTTTTCCACGAACATTTAAGTATTAAAGTTCAAATTATGAACTTGTATACGAGGAAATGTACTTCAATGCGAGTTTCCCAATGCTTTCAAAGTCACTTTTTTGTTTAAAGTGAGTTTATTATACAGTAGGAGAACCATGTGACATACCGTGACTAAGGTATTGGATGTTGTTGAAAGGGAAACTTCATTTCTGTAGGTATTTGTAACACTGTCTGTTAATGACGAGTCTCCAGTCTTTATTTTGACTTTCTCGGTACCTCACAGCTTCTTCCTGCAATAAAAGGTAAATCAATAAAGTACTGCATTAGACTTTTTCCAATGGATAATAATGAATTTTGCCTTTCATCTCAAATAATTTGAAGATGTCATCAGACAATTATCTTTATTTAGATTCTCCATCTATGACTGGCAGTGTTTTCTGTGGACTTTTAAAATTGAAGGTCATTGCAATTTCATATCCGAGGGTCATTTCCAAATATTGGAGGTCATACAGGAATATGCTAAATCGAGTCGACGCTTATGTACTTAATCAGTCTGCATGTAATAACGAAAGTGAAAGTTGAAACTGAAAGTACATTTTCGGAAAATCGCTGTAAGGTTAGAACATGTGATAGGTGTATTTAGTATAACCTGCGAGTTTAAACGTTTACATGTTAATTATCAGGCATGTTAGAACGATACATGACTTATGTATGAGGGAAACTACTGCAAAATATTAAACAGAGCATATATGCATCATAACAACAACAAATAAAATGTAGGTCAACCACGCGATGGGTCAATCACAATGTTGAAACGATAAAATTCAATAATTATACATAATATACAACAAAATCTTTTGTAGCCTACAACAGCAATAATGACGTTACAACGCACAATCGTTCGTTTTTCGACATAGATTCCCACCGGTCTGCGCATGCGCACAATAGGCTCTGTTCGATTTTTTCCCTATTTTCTTTCTAAACCGAGTCCATTGCACAACGAGGCTAACAGAATTCAATATGCCCGGCGTTGGCACGCCGTGCAATAAGTGCTGTTTACCATGACCACTCAATGTTAACAACATTTCCACAGGAGATTGATATCAGTCTCTTTAAAGTTATATCCTTTTTTGTCTAAATAAACAATCATCATATGTAGAAACCACGTCAATGGTACAGCATTTCCACGTTTGATGTTCAGAACTGTATAACCCTTTTGTGTTACATATAATAAACTACCTCGGTATATCAAGACCACGCCGATGTCATAATGTTCAAACACGTGCGGGATAAGGTTAAAAGAAATGTTTAAGCTTTTGTATGACATTTATAACACTCGCCAACAAAGTAACCATATGTATATATGTGGGACTCCAGTTATACACTTCCCTAACAATATAGCAACTGAAACGGAAGCCAATACGGGCAATCTGTAAAATAAATAATTAACGACTGAACACAGTTGCTTTCCATTTATTATCTCAGTTTACATTAAATCAGCTCACAATCCAAAAATCTTCCATCGGACTGGACATAAGGTACGGTGTCAGCCAGATATGCATGGGCTTCAAATGTCCATGTATTACTGTATTACTTATTATTAACATTTTACATTGAAATCTTTCCAGAGCAACACCATTTCGAAGATTCAAATTTCTGCTAATGTTGCGAGATTATTGCTCCAATAGAGGTTAAACTGACATGACGTCATTTTTACTGGAAAAGATATAATGCTGTGAAGTTGGTGCTTGCTCAACAGAGCACTCGGGAAAGGTTGCCATAGGCGTAATTTGTAACTACGGGAAAACAATATAGTTGAAGAGAAGTTGATGCTTAAGAGAATACCAGCAGTTTAACCAGTTTTGTAGCTAACACTCTTCAAATGCTTCAACATTTTACAAACAGTTTCACTCGGTGCGTTTGCACATATTCCAGTCTGTTCCCATTTCGTCGTATCTTTGGAAATCTTAGTGGTTTGTCCACAATCCAGACAAATATTTCCCCTGAAATAGAATTAAGTGCATTTAACAAACAAACCACATTTAAAACAGGGAGAATACGTAACTACAGGGAACGCCACATACACAAGACAGTGCCTCCCCAACGCAGACGTCCGGGCAAACAACATTCCACAAAACATAAGGTACTTAAGGAGGTCAAAGGGTACACATGTTAAGGAACAGAGGCACAAGGAATGGCCCGGCAGACCACAAGGAATAACTAGGAGAATCAAAGTGGACAGTGAAGGAAGGAGGAGGGGGATTAATGGATGGAAAATATCACAGGACAAGTCAAAGACAGCTGACCGCAATAGGCCGAAACTTGGCAGGCTACAACCTGAACACTATATAAAGTGACAGAATTGCATAATATTATAGCGAATTACAGCCTTGGAACTGTCAGCAAAACATTGGGTTTAAATAGATTTAACAGCTAGCTAACCTCACACTTAATCGCTATATAGGCCTTGATTTCCAACATATATACATAAATTGACTAAGTAGTATGCAGTAACTAATCATTAAAAGCAACCTCACTTCAAGACCACATCCGAAGTAAGACCACCATATCTATGTGACCAAATTTTTACCAGATTTTAACCTTTCTTCCATGTTTAACTCAATAAAATCAGACCATCTCATTAGATTTGACCGACTTTTTGCCGAATTTCAGTGCGTAGATTTTAATGTTCAATGTGTATTACAATACAATCGAGTGTTTAGTAATCTTTGTTTTTACCAATTTCTTTGAGACTTGACATCTAAGGGCATTAATTGATTAAATATCAGGATTATACCGCATATGGTCGACTAACTCTTCGATTTTTCCCATTTATTTGGCGAATATGTTTGTACCAAACCGGTTAGAATCCAAAACTGTTTTGAGTTTAAACTAAAACAAGTGTCTGTTTATAACAAATCTTAAATTGGTTAATCAAACTGACCCAACTACCACCAGGTGCGGTTTTTGTCTGGTTTAATTCATTCGAATAATCGTAAAGTTGAAATCATTGCGGACTGATTTAATGGCGGGTGACCGTGACACCATAAGTGTGGGACCGTGTTTAAAAACCAACATGTGTCACTTCTTAATCGGAACCTGTTTTTAAAATCGTCCACGCTGTAACGTTGCAAAACAGAAGTTAAATAGTTCTCAACTCTGACTTTCTTGTCACGCACAAATCGTCTGCAATCACAATACTAGTACTGCTTAGCAGTTTAAACTGCAGTGCTTATGTGATTTGATCTTGACGCGACTGTCTAAATCAGTCTTCCGACGATGTATGCTCTCGCACAATCAAATCATATCAGCCTTTTTTCTTCGACTAAACCATCCGTTTGTTTGCATACCAATCTTAATCATAACTAGTTTCAGTTTTTCCACCAAATTACAACAAAACTGAAACATCAAACCTTAACCAGGTTTTGCAAAACAAATTCGCCCATAATAATGACTGTGCGAGAGCTTACATCGTCAGAATTTAGACAGTTGCGTCACATGCGTCCCTCAAGTATCAAGCGTTTAATTGCTGCATATTGTGCAGCCTGGAGTGGATTTTTTGCTTGCAAATGGTGGTAAAATTTGACATTTAGCATTATTTTGGTATAAAATAATGGTGAATGTCAACAAAAAGCATCATTCAACATTCAAAAATTCTGATTGATGAACTGACCTTACCAGGTGCCACGTTTTACAACATTTTGTGCAGCATCGTGATATGCACGTATTCTCACCAATAAAGATTCACTGGATGAAACGATGCCTATAATAAGAAGCACAAAATAAACACTTTTAGTATAATAAACAGGTAAAAGTGTCCAGTTCAATGTCCAGTCACAAGCAACTCATAGCAAATGCAAAGTAGTACAAGGGACAAAAATAATACATTGAAATATTAATATATTATACAATAATAAATATGAAAGAGCTTGAAGTCCTAATATAAATATAAGCAACCACAAGTAGAGGTAATTCTAATAAGACTGACATGATTAAGTTTATGCCCAAATGACATTTCAACACGTTTCTGTGAAACAACTTTAGTTCTGATGATGGTTATATTGTCACATGTGTGTATAGCAAGCTTATTAGAAACCTCACTTAGATTTGGAAGCGTTGCGGTCAAAGTCAAAGAAACGACAGTTTCCCGACCAATCACTTCAGTTAATATTTGAGCGCCGCTATACGATTTCCCATCTCGTCTTAAAGAGACGTCATTTCCAGAAATTGTCATTTGGGGGAAGTCACCATGTACTGACAGTAATCAATATTTGCCCCATGTGGCAATGTGAATACAAAGTGACCATATGGAGTAAATATTGTTTCCTGTTTGCAAATAGTGACATCACATTTTGCGTTTTCGTGAAATGACGTCGCTTACAAAAGAGGTTGTAAATCCCATAGCAGCGTTCATATTATTATGTTAAACGAAATATGGTGATTTGGGTAATTATGGTGAAGATAAATAGACTGAAACAGCATGCTCACAAACAATGTCATATTGAATCTACTAAATATCAAGTAAAAATGAATGTGTCAGATTACTCATATGTTCCCAAAATGACATAAATCATATTGAATACCTATTTGTAGCAAGATTATATGCATATTCGTTTCTGCAAAATATTATCCTATGAAATGTAATGTTAGGTATCGCAGATAAAGTAGAATTGATACATCGGTGTAGAAATGAAAAATATCGAGAAAAGTATCTTACCATGTAAGAAGAAAAGTAAAAATACTGAACAAATAATAAACCTCAACCCGTCCATTATGTTTCTTGGTGTAAAAATGAAAGGAAAATTGTTAAATAGTCACATGACAAACGATCCTATTGTTAAATTTCGTCAACATAAAAAAGGCAAATTTTTACAGATGACTTGTTTTTCTAGTACGATTTAAAACACATCTGTCAACATAACATTGTTATTTATCATTTAGCAACATCAGATTATTTTACCAGTCCTGTCTGTTTGTCATGGTTTGACAAATTTGAATGTATGAGTATTTTCTTCCTGTCATTAAAAACAAAGTGCGTATGTTTACGCCGATTTAATTTGCATGGTCGCGCTTCAAATAGTGGTAGCAATTTGCATTCTTACTAAGTGGTGAGTGAAGGCCCGGAGGAATGAAACCACAATAATAAAACCTCACTTGGTTCTGACGAAAGTTAGTGAGGGGGTGTGATTGTCGGATGAAAAAAAAATGACAACAGGTCCATGAAAATATTGTCTTATTATTGTGACGGTCGTAATTTTTAGTTGGTCTTTCAGTGCGAATCTACTGTGTAGAGTTTTTGTAACTTAATAGAGAGAATAATAAAATTTAGACAATCGCATCAGTTTTTGAAAGTGGATATAAAATGTAAGTATTCAAATACAATGGCGCAGTGTAAACACGCGAGTCTTTAACCTTTCTATAAACTATGCAGAACGGTCCTCTTTAGCAACAACAGCAACAGGCAACAGGTTTATCACTAAAGGGGCTAATTTGTTCTATATTTCAGAATTCTTAAAATTGTTATTGTCGCAAACGAACGGAATTGATGCATCAGTGTCAAGACCATACCGTTAAAAGACGGACGGAAGGGCAGACAAACAAAGACAGTTTGTGTATAGCAGAAAAGCATATTAGGCCACCATTGATTATCAATAGGTTGTGATGACAAGTCAATCAGAACGATTGGAGAGGATAATGGAGCTTAGACTCAACTCAATTGCTCCTCCATACTACGAATTCATATTCAACGGAGTTGCGCCCCTTAATATCTATTCTAATATCAGTGGTGGTAAAGTTATTCTCTAGATGCTATGTACAAACTTATGTACAAATATGTACTGTTGTGTGAATATATCATATTGAAGTAAATTGTTTCAAGTGAGAACTATTGTGTTTCGTTCTGTAATAGTCTCAGTTGAAGTGGACGGATAGGTTAACCTGACTTGTCCCAGTAATTTAACAGACAGTTACAAGGTTGTTTAGTACGTTAGATTTCCTTTCCCCATGTGAGATTATTTTACATGATAGTGTTCATGTTATCCCTCCATTTCGGCCTATTGTTGCCAACTGTATTGACTTGTCATGTGATGTATTCCATCCATTAAATTTCCCCTGTGTGTCCTCATTAATTTTCCTTAGTTGTCTTTTATGCCCCGTTTCCTTGCGTATTTGCCCTTGCACTTCGTCAAATGCCTGATGTTTAATGGACTGTTGATTTCCGGGAAGATATTATGTTGGTGTTACTCAAGCTTGCTCTTGTAATGTAATCCATACGTATACATGTTTATACTGGATACGGTCATTAAGTAGTACTGTCTGAACACGTTTCTTATATTACATTTATAGTAAACACATCAATTAGGTCAGTGAGATAATGTTTACCAATATTCGATTATGGATTACACAACTTAGTTAAATGATATAATATATGTCTGGAAACACCATGGCTTATTGACATTAAGTATTGGTTATCAGTATATTATACAAGAAAACCAGATGATACCCATGACGAGAATTAACACGACTTAGAAGCCGAATAACATCATGATTATAAAAGGAGAAGGACAGTCTGTTTAAGTCAGAAAGGTTTTCGAGAGAGTTGAGGTCTACGTACCGTGCACATACCATCACGCCGGTATCGTCTGAATTAATTAACTTGGTTTGTTGGTTGTTTTATATTAAGCTGTTCTAAATTAAGTTTAATAAATACTTCGAAACTTTACACTATCTTGTGTTAATACATTGTCACACGAAGTTACGTGACACTCTCACGGCATTACTATCATCAAATTACTGCATTACATGTTTTATAATAACGTTACTAGACGCCCAAAGTGAACATATCAAATGAGGAAAACTTTCATTAACTATTTCAATAACTTTTATTTGAATTTTTGGGTGCTTATCTTATTACACTTTATTTAATCTTGTTACATCATTCAACGAATAATTTGAGACTACCAATTTCGTTTTAATAATTCTAGTTAATAATTCGTACTCCGTAGTTAATGAAATCATTATCAAGCACCGACTCTGTTTTTGGCAATCTAATAATGTTCATGCCTTAATTATGTTTATTTCTAATACATGACGTTTTTGTGTGACGCAATGTGATTATGCCATTTGTTTATAATATGTGCATTTGTTACTGTTGATGTGCTTTTCATATGTTCATTGGTATATATAATGTTATGTGTTATGTCAATTTGTATTCGTGTAAATTGATGTTATATGCTTGTTGTATGTTCATCGGTATTTGAAGAAGTCATGTCGACCCTATGTGTTCAATGTATATGACGTAGTCATGTGCTCATTATATGGATACAATGTCCTTACTACCCATTATGTCCATTAGTATATGGTGTTACCATGTCCTTACTACCATTATGTCCATTAGTAGATGGTGTTACCATGTCCTTACTACCATTATGTCCATTAGTATATGGTGTTACCATGTCCTTACTACCATTATGTCCATTAGTATATGGTGTTACCATGTCCTTACTACCATTATGTACAATAGTATATGGTGTTACCATGTCCTTACTACCATTATGTCCATTAGTATATGGTGTTACCATGTCCTTACTACCATTATGTACATTAGTATATGGTGTTACCATGTCCTTATGTCCTTATTACCCATTATGTATATTGGTATATGTAGTTACCATGTCCTTACTACCCAATATGTCAATTGGTATATGGTGTTACAATGTCCTTACTACCCATTATTTACATTAGTATATGGTGTTACAATGTCCTTACTACCCATTATGGCTGTAACCAGTTAGCAACACGAACGTGCGTTCCGTAACTGCTGATTGGACAAACTACGGCACTACGGCACAGCTGTAGTGGGCAGCTTCACTTCTGTGTCATGGGCAATAACAAAGTAATAAAAAAGTTGCAATATACGCGCTAACTTTTATTCCATCTAAATTGTAGCGTAGAATATACTAGCAAAGCGGTTGTCTGAAAGTTAAACATACTCTCAGATAAACATAAAATACAAAACAAAATGGATAGAAATTCATGCGTGCATATGAAAATTAACAAAACACAATAGAAGGTATGTTTACAAAGAACTGTGGGAATCCTGCAACTAGTGATTATTAACCATAACAATAAAATGTAATCGTATTTTATCTAAACAATAAGAAATGTTATTATCTTAGAACAAAATTATTTAAACAAATAATTCCTACGAACGAAGGCAAATAAAACAAAAGTAAACTTACTGAACAATGATATTTGTGCCCAAAACGTAGTGAGATAATTATAACCAAGATTCGTACTTAACATTCCGAAATCTAAACTTCAACTGCGCCCTTGGAAGGCGGCAAATCTTGCATTTGCATATAATTATTACTCCAAGGGACAGTTTGGACCAACCAAAATGCAGGAAGTGCCCTCTAACAAAAATAAATTCAAAATTTCATTTTCTACATATGGAACAAATTAATTACAAGTGACCCAACATTTTGGCAGGAACCAGAACGCACTGAACTAACACTGCGCTGGACAGTTGACATGATGTATTGAAATCAAAACACAGTAAACCCCGATTATAACTAGAAATAAACACAAACATTCGGAGTCTGGAACAATGGCCATTTATATATGATGATACCATGTGCTTAATACCCATTATGTCTAGTGGAAAAACTGTTCGCAATCGTCTGCGAGAGAACGATTTTCACGGACGACAACGCTATGCTGACTGTTGTGTTCTTGAACTAGATCGTTTCGGGGGTAATGGTAGTGTCATAGTTTTGGCAGCCATTGCCCATGGTTATCGTTCACCACTAGTCATCATTAATGGCAATTTAAATCTCAACGTTACCGCGATGACATTCTCGCTCATCACGTCATTCACAACAACGCCAACATCTTGATTTTTCAGAATGATAATGCGACATCTCACTGTAAATTTTCTTATAAACACATAACATTGATTTCATTGATGACTGGTCCGCTAAAAGTCCTGATTCCAACCCAATCGAGCACGTCTTATTTTGTTTGGTATATATGTATATACATGTCCGTATGTGACAAGGAAATCACTTCATATAATGCATTACATACTTAATGTACAATAGAAAGGAAACTTAAATTGTTGATCAGCTATTAATTTGCAGAGTGAATGAACAATTTATCGTCTTGTAGGAATATTAACAAAAGGGCAAACGTAAAATTTGACAGGATCAAACTTCATCATTTTCATAATGTTTGTTCGAGTTTAGTCTTGAAATGTTGTATAATGCATTACTGATGTTTGAATTTAATCATAATTTGACGTAAGCTCTGAGTGTATGTCTTCCATGAACGACATCTGTGTTATTACTATGCGAGAACATTGTTGTTACAATTTCGTAATATTTAAAGCGTGAAAAAATATGTTAATTATCATATTTGAGAAAATGATAAAGTTTATGCATCAAGAAATTTTGATTTAATATCTACCGAGAGGAATTTTGAAACAAATTATCAAGAACATATTTTCTGAAGTTTTTTGACAATCAGTGTGCTGCGGTTCAGGCTGTATACGTAACATTCACATGTTGTATTAGTTTCAAGGAGACTAAAAGCATATGTTACGTGTACGGTATAAACAATATGCAAATGTCTTACGCCGGAAACAAATTGGTGTGAAATAAAACAACACTACCGAAAACTTCTCTTGACAAACTGCCTGAATGCGGAGTGAAGATACCATAGATATATTGGTTTATAGCACTGTTGAGGATATTAGACCCCGATGCTATTTGTAACAACAATTTGTATTTCACGTATAATATGTATCTAAATAAGTATTCATAATGAAGATCGTCCAGAGATACCCTGAGCTTTCGGATGTGCAATACATTGCCGGAATTTAATTATTCGGCAGTACAGTGGCTTATAACGTCATTTCATTACAAAAGTACTTTGAGTGTTACTTGAAATGAAATCAAATTTAAGCACATATATTCTCCTCCAGATACAAATTTCGGAAGCAGTTATGCAATCATTTGTCTGAAATTTGCAGTATATAAGACATGTCTAAATACATTTTAAATATTGATTTTCCTTCAAATTTTCAAAAATCCAATGAAATTGGATAATATAGCACTAAAATGGAATATAGAAGACGAGCAGTAAATGCCACATGCAAAGTGCACAGTCACTCCAAAAGCACAAAGAATGAGGGATTAAGTTGTTACAGTGAACGCCACATACATAAAATAATACATGCCCACATATATGCCACAGGGAAACAACAGTCTACAAAACATTAGGGATTGGTGATACATAAAACAATATATACGTAAACAAGTACACTTCTTGATACGTTTCATAAATAAATGTTGCTTCAAATATTCCAAGTACGAAATAGTAAGCATGCTAGTGTGTCAGTAATCAATGAACTTGTTCAAAATAAGATACTTGACTCAATTAATGAATCATATATAAGAAAAAGTGTTGTGACGTAATATAGTTTCAGGACCAAGTATTTGAAGTAACATTTGTTCATATTCCCATGAACATTAGTATATCATGCACTATTGACAAATAAATAAATAAACACGTATCCTGTTAATTGCTGAATCCTGAAGAACTTTCATTATATCATTTTTAATGTGTCAATGTTTAAGGTTTATGTCGTTTTGCTGCAGTACTTCAAAATAGCCAGATCATGCACAATCTAGCAAATACGTCATGCATTTAAATGTTAGTGTTTACCCAATTTTAGCGCAGCAAAAATAAACTTTGGCTATACATCAAACATTTGGGTGTAAAAATAATAAAGGGAGCTACGACAGTGCGGAGGAAGATATCCCTGTGTCGTTCTGCTGTAACATAACCCGCTGTTAACAACCAACTGTGTATTACACCATGAGAGATTCCTTCCTAGACCATAACCAAACAAAGTCTAAACCAATACAAAAACATTCGTACAACATTAAAACAACATAAAACAGTTTCATTGCATCAAAACAGATTCAACAAATACACAGAACAGAGATTGACACGAAACAGCAGTGATCCGAGTTAAACAGAGATAAATATGAAATCTGAGGTTAGATTTTAACAATGAGCGTGTTTCTCTGAACTAATACTTTTTTAGAAACTGATTGAAGAGGATAACTACCATATTTCAACAACTTATATACAGGATGTTAAAAAAGTTTGTTCATAATGTGTGAATTTCGATCAAATGAAATGTCTTCATTTCGAATAACGAAAACTTCTTTATATTGAAATAAAGTCATGTTTCGAGGAACACGATAAATCGTTGTGTCGATGCGTTATGCTTACCACTACACCACAGCGACCTAATGTCATTTTAGTTAGATTTAACTTATAAACTACACTTTGGACGAAGTACGGGGCGAATGTTTACATAATATTGACATTTTACGCGACACAGATGGAACGAGCACTTCTAAAATTCCAACTTTGTGAACGAACGTTTTAACATGTAGATCATTCATATAGCCAGGTGTCAATCCACTTAAAATTGAACATGTATACAAAAACTGCTACATGATTCACCTTTACAAAAAGGCATCCATTTAAGATCACCAAATAAAATATAAGCTTCAGAATTAAATGATTCGTCCAGTTTATTTCTTGTGGCCCGCTTTTGAACATTAATTAGTTTACTGATATTTCATAGAGAATGAATTCCATAAAACAGCGCCATAATCAAAAGGTGATATTTCGGGACAGTAAATATTAATATTTTCATTACGTAGTTAAATGAAACAAAATGATAAAATAACTCTCAAGTATAATGAAGGGATTAAAGTTAACTTTTTAAATATTCCAGCATGAATCTTGTATATAGTAAAACTTCGAAACCTCGAACTGCCGTTGAATATAGTACATAGTTTGAGCCAACTAGTCTCGAACTGTTGTGAATCTAGTACATAGTTCGAGCCGTCTATTGATCGAGTCATCTATTGGCGAGCCTTCCATGGTATACTTGTGTATGTACGAATCTCCAATTTGCTTGTGTACTAAGAATGGTATTTGTGTTGTCATATAGAATCCATGTCGATCAATTGTCATGACATTATCCATGACATTAATAAATATAAAAGAAATGAGAGGCAAACAACACAACCAACAAGTTTAATTGAATTATTCGTTGATTCTTATTTACATCACGAAATTATAACGACAATGTTCTATTTTAGATCGCGCAGTAATACAGGTATCAATGATGGGAGGCATACAATGAGAGCATACATCAATTTCTGATTCAACTAGAAAATACATCAATTCATGACAAAAACTCGATCATTCATAATTCAGTATGAAAATGATAATCAATTCCCTGTCGGATTTATACCAATATTGACAGTTCCACGGATTTTACAAAGAACTTTACACTTTTGTTTAAGATATTTATAAAAGACGATAAAATGAAGTTTTAGAATTTTGCAATTCAATCGATAAATAACCATTAAAATTTCTCGCTTTGATGTTCATTAAACATTCAATTGATCTACCCATTGGTGTTTTTGTCACATAAGTATATGTATATACACTTTATCTAAACAACGTATGATAAACTTAGTAAGTAGTATTAGTTTCATATCAGAAGATATAACATATATATTTTTAGCAATTATTTGGTGTCTAATTCAATAAAATAAGTATATTCACTGTCCGTTAAGATTTTCAAATAAAGATATTCATCTCAGTGATATGAAAATATTATGTTATTAAATTGGTGTTCGGCATATTTGTATACTTTTATTTATAAACTCATTCAAATTCAATTTTACGATTAGAATATGTTTTGATAAATTAAAGTAGTATTATAGGTTTGTCAATGTGTAATGCTTTTTTATGTTTCTGGTTGCGATATTTATACATTATCGAGTATAAGTAATGTTGAATGTGCACGTTTGTTGCCATCTTTATAACTTTGCTATAGTGCATTATAACCCTGCAGGTGACCTTATATTTCGTTTCGATAAGGAATCAGTGCTAGGGACATGGTACTCCTATACTAATTATGATATATATGTATATATATTGTATGTATTATGATTATTGTCAATAGTAAATGTATCATGATCATGTTTTATACTCAAACACAGCACACGCACGCACACGCACATATATATATATAAAACAGATTGTAGGGTTATAATTTTCATATAATTTTATAATGATATGTTAGTAATGTTGGTATGTTGATATTAATAATATGATATGTTCATATTTTGATGTTCGCCATATTTATATTTATATCTGTTTGTATACTGTTTTGCCACATGGGTCTGTGACGAAATAAACTTTGAAACTTTGAAACTATATTACAACAGTCAAGTAATTAACACAACGTGGGAATAAAATGTATGAACTGATCAATCGAAGGAATAAGTACTGTATTGTTCGAACTATCTATTGTGTTAATAAATGAAATGGTTCGAGTGGTCTACATTAGATATCATTTTGTCTTGTTAAGTTCTCATAACATCCTATTTCGATGACATGAGTGGTCATTTTTTTATAGAATTTATTAAACGAATCTTCTAAAACGATAAAAAGAGGCTTTGCCCCGAGTTCTTATCGGTATAAGATGGCGAGTTTTATTAATTCAATAGAAAATGAACACACATGTAAGATTCTGTTTATGACACAATAGCAGAGAAACAGCTGATTTTCACCAAGACCTCCCATATCCATTATTTTAGCGCGTCTGCATAACACTTGTAACGTCACGCAATTGTTATTTCAAAGAAAATAATACATCCATGGGAGTTACTCTACACCGTATGTTATGTTATAATTAAATTTATGAAATTAAACAATATTACTGTGTTCGAGCCAAAAGAATTGCTGTACATGTAAGTTTCTACTGCCAAATCACATACTGAAATATTAGCATTATGGAAGTTATGTATGTAATATAAACTCATTACTCTGGAATCTAACGTCTGCAGTACGCCGTGGTGCAACACAAAATGTTCTGAAAGCTTTCCTTAACAAACCGTCTGAAAAAAGGATTAAAGGTATATGTCTGAAGCTGATATTTCGAAAAGAATGATATTATAAAAGAAAAATAAATGACGGAGATAGTGAACATCTAAATGCAGTACAAACTCCATAGTTATTCTTTTATACAAAATAAGTAGAAGATGATCACACACTTTCAAACTTAAAACAACAATTACCTACAGTGGCAAACTACGAATTTCAATGAACGTAAAAATATGACATACTAGCGTTTGCCGAGCGATAGGAAGAACACCAACTTTTAAAAGCCCTAAAACCCGCAATAATATATACATTTTCCAACTGGAAATGATAAAACACGGTTTCAACAATTCCAGTTAATCATAGTTAATCATAAATTGTTTATCGCATTAGACATTTTATAATATTTTCATAAGTTCGTAGTAAAATTCAGCTATTGAAGACACGGTCCG
Organism: Mactromeris polynyma; assembly: GCA_032209605.1. Classification (NCBI taxonomy): domain Eukaryota; kingdom Metazoa; phylum Mollusca; class Bivalvia; order Venerida; family Mactridae; genus Mactromeris; species Mactromeris polynyma. The sequence goes on from JASFXZ010000014.1 coordinate 4,808,643, forward strand.
ATCGCCAAAGGTTAACATAAAATGGGGGAATTTTGACCAAGTGAGGTAGGGGTTAATCAAAGCGCTGAAAGCGTTGGAAGACTGTCGGCTTGATCATCTCTGAATGAGTGGCTAGACTAGTTTTTGTTATAACTTATTGTTATAAAATATTCCCGATGTGCCTCTCCCTCTCTTTCCTTGCCATCTAATACATTTGAAAGATTTTTTAATTTGATTTGTTATTTTAAACATAAATCAAAATGTTAATACATAAATTATGTTCTAAAAGGAGACGTAGGTTCAAAAGGAAAATACTAAAACATTTTGATGTTATGTCTTGCACATCTACAAAGCGCGTATCATGGTACTTGTATTGCCACATTTCATAGCAAGCCGTTGAAAACTGATGAAGTTGTTATCCACACAAACTACATAATTATGTTATATATTGGACAGACAAACCAATGACAGGATGATTCTAGTCTTCACCTTGATAAACATTGTTTGAGGGAGTATAAATACAAGGCATCAAGTACTGCCAACGCCATTATTTTGTAAACATTATTTAATTCAACTTCTATATATTTAGTAATGCTGTCTAGGAAGCATTCATCAAGAGTTAAAAGTGTAACTCTACAATTAATGTGTTGTAAATGTATAAGTAATAGTTAGTAGATTTTAAGTAAAATCTTATTGATTAAGAATGGGCGGAGCGAGAGTAGCGAGCGAGCCCTCTTCTTAACCAATAAGATTTTACTTAATATCTACTAACTGACTTAGAATGTAACCTACATTTTGATTGGCCGATACACATGCAAATTTCAACTCGCAATCTGGAACATGTGTGTAGTGCTATATGGTACATATTAGCAGTAGGTGGAGCTTAAAAAGCCGGCGGAAAGTCGAAATTCTTAATGAATAAGCGTAGTACTTAACGGGAGCCGTTCTGTCATTTCATTGGCTGAAAATGTAGGTTGTATTCTAAACATGCTCAGCAACTTAAAGTGAGCAACATCGATCCACTTTTCTTTCAAAACTGCAGTTATGTGACAATCATAGACCAATAAAAATCTCATAGCTAATAACAAATAATAATGACAAAATCAGTTTAATATAACTTTATTTTAATATAAAAGTTTTCTAACATATTCCGTTATACAACAACAACAACAACAGACACACGCACACAAAATAGACAATTCGCCATGACATAAGCTCTCTGGCCAAGCTAAAAATGATTTTACCACGCAAAACCTGCAAAAAATTATGTTTTGTATTATCATCATCAATTTCATAATATGAATTTTTTAAGTGCTAAATGAACTAAATTTCAATATCTGTGGACTAGAGGTATTATTATTCTTTGAAAACTTTGGATGGGAACTGACAAAATAATTCATATTCTGGATAAAACCAGTAAAATAGTGTTTGGCTGATGACCATTGAATCCTAGTCACTACAGTATGACGAAATTTCACAGCTACACTTCATTGCATTTGTAATTATAATACTTCATTTTTTTATGTTTCATTAAGAAGAAGAGAAAATAGCACTTTGATTTAAAATGTTGCAACAAAATATATTTGTCAATACACTGGTCTTTTCTATAACAGTCAACTTCATCTATACTACTGTATTTTTATCCATGTTAATAAATATATGTTAACTTGACAATGCTTATTGCACAAATAATATAATTATGACATAAATTACAAAAGTTCCATACTTTTAACAGATCATTACATCCGTGCTTTCATGACACAATTTTATGAGAAAATGTACTATGTCTGGTCAACCAGACTGAACAGCAATTTGCAGAAAACTGCACAAATCTACATTGATTAGTAATATCAGTACATTACCAAAAATATGATGTCAAGGAAGTTTGGTTACATCTTGAAAATCTTGTTGTTCAAGGTTTTTTGGTTAAATGTTGAAAATCATGTTGTTCAATGTTTTTTATATCTTTAAATTTCTCCTTACAACAATGGTAGTTACATAATTATTATCATAAAATGTATTCATTTCAATGAAGGCAAGATAAAAACAAGAGGGCCATGGTGGCCCTTTATCGCTCACCTGAGTTAATTGCCATGTTGGCTTCAAGAGAGTCCTAGAAGATTTTCAATGAGTTGACCTTGTGATCTACTTTTTGACCCAACAGGACCCAGTACCACATTTTCAATCATTTGATCCTGTGACCTAGTTTTTGACCTCAGATGACCGAGTTTCAATATTGAGCTAGATCTTATTAAGGCAAATATTTTGACCAATCTCATGTAGATAAAATAAAAAAATGTGACCACTGGAAGGTTAACAAGGTTTACTATAATTTGACATAGTGACCTAGTTTTGACCCCCCACATAACCCAGTTTCAAACTTGATATAGATTTCATTAAGGCAAACATTCTGACCATGTCCCATATAAATCAAGTAAAAAATGTGAACTCTGGAGTGTTAACAAGGTTTTACTATAATTTGAACTAGTGACCTAGTTTTTGACCCCAGATGACCCAGTTTCGGGCTTGGTCTAGATTCCATTGAGACAAACATGCTGACCAAGTTTCATGCAGATAGGTAGAGATGTTACCTTTAGAGTGTTAACAGTCTAAATTGTTGACGACAGACGACACAGCGGACATAGGACGATCCCAATAGCTCACCCAAAAATGTGTCCTAGAAACAGCAAAGCTTAGCATCCTGTTATAGTAATTCAAGTGTAATTATAACATAGAAATATTTAAAGATTTCTGCCACATGTTTATGATTTACAACACATGTCAAAATGTTCAACTGTCAGGTAGCAGTGACACATACTAATAGACAATCTCAAGGGTATGCTAGAATTATATTCATGAACAAAATATTGAGTCTGGCAAAAAAACAAGACATCAATAATTCAATCACAATTGCCAAAATGTGTCCATACTGTTGTTTCAGTTTGGAAAACTCCATCTGGCAGATTGGAAAATACATTTTTAACAGCATTTGTACATAAGTCACTCCAGGATGTTTTCACTGTGACTACTGATTAAACTGCCCTTGTCTTCTTTATATTATACAAAGATGGTCAACACTCCAATGGAACTCTTCTCAGCGTGGAATAATCTTTCGTCAGCAGTGTCACTAAATAAAAAGGAAACAGAAAATGTTTAAAGTAATTTTCACAAATACATGCAAAATTTACACTCAGTATATGTAAGAACACACATTTTGTACATGTGATATGATATGTGTCATTTTAGCCCGTTTAAAAAATCTCTGATTGAAAATACCTGTTGATTGAAAACCAAGTTAGCGTTCGCCATTGTGTAAAATTAAAGTTATAATATGCTAATTTTTTGTTCATATGTTTAATTAACCAAACATGAAAAGTATATTTCCTATGGTTAAAACATCACTAACATAAAGAATGAACTCATAATGTATTAATCCATATTTGTTGAAGAAAGATGTTTGAACATCATAAAATTTAACAAAAAGACTTCCAGATTTTTTCAATCGGTTTTACAATGCAATGGTTCTTATTAAAAATGTTTTAGCCAATGTAACAACAATACTGGATAAAGCCAATTCAAACATTTTATGTTCAGATGAGCCGGATACATCTTTAAACAATTTCATGTTAAGTTCATATCTTGCATCGCTAGTAAGTTCATGACATTTGAGAAATCTTACATTTTGTGTTTTAAATGTACCTTAATATACTTAAGTATACTTTATTCACCATGATTTTTATCACATTTCTCAGTTTCTTACAAAATTGCAAATGGAAAACATAGGCTGTGTAGCTAAGCACTTTAAGCATGGCGAAAACCGAATGAATTATGCATTATTGAATTTATTCAATTCATATTCGATAACATTTATGTACAAAACTTACCCTGATTGTCATCCTGAAATACTGCAATTGCTGCCAACATGGCTGTTTCTACTAAGAATAGTAGTTTCAAACAGTAGCAGTATAGTTCCATTACACCATTCCAAGCACTTACATGTGCAATTCTGGGATCTCATGTAATGTAGATCATATTTCATCTGGACTGAAGTACATGGTCTGTCAATCATGGCTGCAAAAAGAAAGACAATTAAGAACTTTGAAGCTACATATAAGAATAGAACTAATAAGAACAACACTTAACAAAAGTATAAGATGGCTCCACTGCTGCTTATGCGTTGTATTCAATTAAGTCCTTCTGAATTGGTTTTAATGTTCGACATCTTAAAAACAAAGAATAAAACACAGTCATTACTGTTTTATAAGGCTTGAGCAAAATCAAAAGTTACACCCCCCAAGACCTTATACTGGAGCCCCTGGCAATAAAATATGAATATATCACAATTTAAGTCACAGAAAGTTCAAGTCTGTTTGACTGTGTAATGTTTGCCAGTAAAATCTTTCCATATCCTGTCCACGATGAGTTAATCCACTACTGGTACTAAACAGGCCCCAAATGATATTAACGGAAGTGTGAAATATTTCCCAGAATTGTATTTGTAAATTCATTATGTAAATGAGAAGTAGATGCCAAGCCGTTACCTAGACAAACGCCGGTCACAATCGGTCACCAATTCAATTAATCTGTGACTTTTTATATCTGCGCTATGTTATGTAATTGGCTTGCTTTTAATCAAATGACTGTATTTTGTGCTGAAAATTAGAAGAAACATTACAGACATATTGGTCTTTCTGTGTGTGATAATTTTTTGTTTGATATATATTCATATTTAGTTACAATATCCTAAATATGTCATCCCAGTACTACAGTGTAAACTCCAAATGAACAAACCTCAATGTGTTAAAACACAATCACTCATAAGGTAGTTGTCTGGTTTGAGTGCTGGAAGTCATGGATTTAATCCCTGTCCGAGTCATGCCCAAGATGTATAAGATGTACATGTATAACTCTCTTACTAGGCAATCAGCATATATATGCACGTAAAGGATAAAACAGGAGATAAATAGGCTGTGACAAGTATCACATTGTGGATATTCAATTTCTGGTGATTTCTCATGAGCTCTGTTTATCAAAATATTGGTTGATCATAAATTTGTACCAGTAGAAGCAAATCAAGGGGAAAGTGCGCCCGATGTGGGGTTCGAACCTAGGACCCCCTAAATGCTAGAACAGTGCTCTACCAACCAACAGGGCAGATGTCTAATCCCACAACACTACACTTGTCCTCCTTCAGGCATTAGAGGCTCTACCACCATGGGCTGTTAAACACTGCTCCCACAGTAAATCGAGGCAAAGTGTGCAAGATGTGGGGCTCGAATCCACAACCCCCTAAACACAGGTACAGTGCTTTACCAAATGAGCTTACCAAGTGGCCGTCTAACCCCCACAACACTTCACGTAAGTGAGTAATTTAACTTGTTGTACAGGTCATTTGCCATATCCAAGATGATAGCACTGAATTCTGGACAGGAATTCTTATGTAGAACAGAAAGAATACGTAACTACGGGGAACGCCACATACACAAGACAATACCTCCCCACGCAGACCTCAGGAAAAACAACAATCCACAAAACATAACGCACCTAAGGAAGTCAAACTTTACACATATTAAGGAACAGAGGCACAAGGAACGGCCCAACAGACCATAAGGAACCTGGTACATAACTGTCTATTTTAATTGCATTCATATATTTCACAGCAGTCAAACAATTAAAGTTAAAGAGAAAATAAGAAAGGGCTCAGGCCTTTTTCTGTCCATTTTGGGAAAAAGAGCCTTGATAAATTAGGAAAATGTACGTCGTTAAATTTGCCAATTTGAGAAAACTTTAATCGCTTCAAAAAACATTTATGACAGAAGGGACAATAATAGCCACAGTTATTCAAAAAGCTTCAAGATATACCAGGTCACTCCAGTAGATGATTTTTTGCAGGCGCTTTTGATTGGGATTATTTTTCTGATTAGGAAAAACCCATATATTTGGGAAAGGGTCAGATAGTCGGACCTGTGGGAACTACAGAAAAAGGCCTGGGGCTACAGCGCAATACCCTTTGTTTACAAAGACAGACTGGAACAGTACGCTGACACTTAATAAATTAAATCAACTGTGTAAACTCAGCTGTGTTTCAAACCATCTGGTCTTTGTAACTTTTCTGATAAATCCTTGCTCTAAAAGTTTAAATTAAATCGTGATTGTAAACAGCCGACTTCGCATGCACAGTTTGGAATCGCACATGCTACCAATAGAATTCATGCTATTTAACAAGTATGCGGAGTCGCGGACACCAAAATACATTTAAAAAGAAATCCCTAATGAGGAATCATTTTCAGAGTTCCTTTGATGGTTTAATTTCAAGATTTTAAAACCTGAAAAAGAATGGTTTCAAAATAAAGTCATGTTTTGAGGAACACTAAAAATCTGCCAATGGCGCTACCGGGAATCGGATAAAAAGCCATATGTATCAACAGAGAGTTTAAATAGGCGTGCATTATGCACCAGTCAATTGTAACCATGGCCCACCAGGTCCAGGGGTATACCGTGGATAGCGGGGGAAATGGGCCGTGTTCTTACCTTCCAGGTGGCCCCGCAGTGCCGAGTGAATGCGGTGGTTTTGTTTTCGCGCCGAAAATGTACATTATAATAGACCTTACCTAGGATGTCCCCGGGGTGCTAATCGCCGGACCTGGAGGAGGCCGTGGTTACAATTGACTGGTGCATTACAGAGAACACTAAATGGATACTAAACAGAACTTAAAAATTGCCATTTCTTTTTTCTTTTTCATTAAATAAGTAAAACATTTGGTGCATAACTGTACACATGTCATATGCAAACGCCTAAATGATTAGGATGATAGTTCAGGAATTGTAACGAAACATTTCTGGCTTTATGTTGAATATTTTGGCGAGACTTTGTAAAAATGGCCTTTTAATTATTAAAGCCAGTCAATATTCTTTCTCTTTTATTGGTGATTGGTGACATCCAAAATGTTCTTGTTGGCTGCAAAAACAATGTTTGTTTACGTTTCTCAACCGAGTTAAAAACCAGGAATAGTACAAATACGCGTTCGATACCAGATACCGGAAGAAGAACAAGTACAGTGCGAATAATTGTGAGTAATTTTGAAGTTACTCAAGAAAGTTAAAATCGTTTACGAAACGCTAAATATGGAAGTGTCCGCGTACTGGTATTGTCCGCGTACTGTTCCGGTCTGTCTAATATTGCTAACTAGGTCAGCACCTTACAAGTTATTCAACCAAACAATTTGGTCAAGAGAGGATATGTCATGTAGATTTAAAACTAACTATGTGTACTTAATAAATCAAAATAACAACATTTATAATAACATTTCAGAAAAAATACTAACAGTTCTTGCAAACGTTACGCAGTTCAAAACAAAGATGGCGACCCACTATTAGTGAAAATTGTGTATCGTGGATCACGTGACAGTTTTCAATCTGAATGACACTGCTTTATCTCCATGTTTAATTTAAGATTCTTTCAATTCTTTTCACGTACACATTTTAGATGCGTTCCTACAGAAATTTTCAAATCATTTGCATTACATGTTTGAGTTCAACAGGCACTATTTTTTTAAAGCATAACTACTCAATTTACATATTATTATACGCTCGGCTGACTTATGCAGCTGCCAGGGCACACTCAGTGTCGTTTAGGCACCGTAGGTTCCTCATGTAATGCGAGGTACTGTACTCAAATGTATTATGGGCATTGTTGTAACCATGAAATAGATGTTTCAGTTCCAAAACTGTACAAATAAGATAAACAATATATAACAGACTAAATATCGTCAAGTTTTTCCGGTGAAATCGGACGAGGAAAAAAGTAGATCTTACGATGCTTGCTTTGGATTTGCGGTACTAAAGAATAAGAATAACACTTAATAACGGGTATGACCATCTCTTGAATTGACCACTGCAGTGCATCGCCGGCGCATAGAATTGACTTAGGTGTTGTTTCTGCCTGTGGAATATTCCTGAATGAGCGCTTGACGAAGTTCGTTGACGTTAGCGGAATGGTGTTCTGAGCAAGAATGGCATTGGGGTAACGCTGAGCATTTGTGTTGAACGATAACCATGGGCAAATGCCTGCCAAAACGATCTCGTTCAAGAACACAACTGTCAGCATAGCATGTTCATTTCTCCTACAGTAGATGCGCACTCTGCCAACACCACGATGTAAACAAAATCTGGATTCAATCGAAAAAAGAACGGCATTCCAACGTCGTCGTGTCCAACGAGTGAGTACACGTTCCCAATTAAGACGATTTACACGATGACGTTGCGTTAAAACACATCCGACATAAGGACGTCGTACGTGTAAACCGTTCTCCCGCAGACGATTACGAACAAGTTTACCCACTGATTCGGTTATTATGAAGCTCTATCTGCTACTATAACTGTCAGTGGACAGCGACACATTGCAAACGCTCTCGGGATGAAGGATTTTGAATCTGTAGCATCATCACCGGCACAGAAGAACATATGTCTTAAAGTTCAAAGAAGACCAAGCCCAACAGCTAAAGGTATCTGTGCTGAGACGCCCTATTCATACATATTTCAACCAATACTCGAATATCTGGCACGAGCACCTGATGCATTTCCACAGACAATTGTCTACTGCAAATCGATGCAGTGGATTGGGTACGGATATGAGCAAGCAAGAAGAATACTAGGGGACTATTTTTTTGCTGGTGATGCAACTGTAGGCAATGCTTGTGTAGCCATGTTTCATGCGTCCATGGAAAAGGATTCTGGGGAGGTAAATACTTTTTATTAATTCATATTTCTTTTAACAGTGTCTTTTAATATGTTAGTATAATTTTTTTTCCACACAGTTACATTCTGAAAGAAATATTGTTTCAATGACGGTAGATATATATTGTAAATTAAGAATTAAAGTGAACATGTTTTAAGAGTAAAGACATCACTATTAATAATTTATCATAATGGTAGAAAATACAACTTAAATACCCAAAGTAACTTAAACTGACACATAAAGAAATACATATTGGAATTATCACAGAAGCTCAATGAGTAATTATACTTGACGCCATTAAAAACGCAACTTTTTTGAAGTATGCATCATTTTGTAGTACTAACTGTCAAAAGCGTGTAACAGTTATCTGTGTGTTAAATCTTTATTAATTTCTCGACCAATTCTTTTATTCATTATTGATTAATTTTGAGAAAAAATACTATGGTAATGTCACTTTATATATATGCACACTTTTTGGTTGTGTTTCAATGGCGATACGTATATTTCAGTTGAAGAAGATCATCATGGAAAACCTCATAAAGAGCCCTGACGAAACCCCTCTACGCCTTGTCATATCATCAGTTGCACTTGGTATGGGAGTGAATCTGCGCCACGTTACCAGAGTCATACATGCAGGCCCACCAACTTCTTTAGAAAGCAAGCATTTTATTGACCCACATAAATCATATAGTTGCTTCTGTTCCTCTCTATTAACAGTACCGACATAGACCATCAGATGACATTCTGTGTTAAATCAAAGGTTTACAATCTGATCATGATGAAACTATCATCAATGCATTGACATAAATTATACTTGTACACATTACTTTTCTAGCAATCATACATGTATGTTAGAATGTTATTTCAAGCAAGTTTGTAATTTTTTTTAAAGACTTATCATTACAAACACAATAAAACAATTTTAACATGAAAACCTAACATTCAAGACAAAACTAGAGCTATTACTAAAATGTGATCAATACTCCAACTGCCTGCTTTGTCAGAATGAATATTAATGTCATTCATTGTGCTAGAAATGCAATAAAAAGTACATGTATTTCATATAAAAGGACATAAGTCTTGGTTATTTCCGTTTTCAACTTATTTCAGGTGGCAAGAGCCTTCAATCTGCGGCTACAAACAAATAATGTCAATATTCTTATGAAATTTTCCAAAAATAAAACCCACCTGTCGTAAATGAGTTCCGGCCTGTATCATTCCGACGGCTCGGGCGCGTTCTTCTACAGTCATTGTCACCATGTTTTGTGTTTTTCAAAAAGGATTTTCATCAGCAATGACAAAAGTGTACACGAACACGCGCAAATATGTGTCCATGCCCAGCACGTGCAAAACGTGCTATACATTTGTTTTATATATTTATACACTCAGGGATTCCACTAGGTGCTGAATCTCAAGGGTCATTTTGATAATTTTTGACCAGACGTTGTCATTTTATGGCCAAAATGCCTACAATAAAGAGAAAAATTGACCCTTCAGCCAGAATCCTAAGGGTCGAAATGTGAGCTTTTGGAAAATCCAGGGGTCAAACAAGGGTCAAATGGAACCCCTGACAATTATTTGATCATTTACATCCTATTTTTCATCTTGAATTTTCTCATGATATAATTATAATGTCCAGTGTTATGGAAATATTTGCACGATTTCATTTTTGAAGAGAATTTGTTGTTGTATTTCATTCATATATTTCAACTAGTGGCTAAATCTATCATTAAGAGTATCTATATATATTTCAGACAAAGTGGGCGTCTGTTCTAAAAACAGTGCTAATGGAGCTAGGCCCTTGGAAAATGTTACCATAGAGCAAAAAGCTTAGTAGAAGCACAAACGATTCCCATAGTACAATGTATGTTGCATGCCAGTAAGTATACTAATTATTAGTACAAACATACTAGTAGATTAAAAGATTACTTTGCTGTGAAATAACATTTAAAAAGATTTGATATTGTGAGTTTCAGTTTGTCAGTCTTCATCAGGAATACTATTATAAAACAACAGAACAAAATGATGTAAATTAATAGCTATTTCTGTTGAACTATATATATAATAAAACCACACTGAGACTAGTGATGGATAATCGGACAAGTTTCATTATCGATAACCGAATTGGACATAATCGAAACATTTTGTTTTTTAGTGTAAGTACAATGCTGACAGTTAATTTCATTTATACAACTTTATATATATATCTATTTTTTCTACATTTAACATGTATTTTTAGTATGTACAACATAATTGCTCTCAAGCTAAGACTTGGTAAATGACGAAAGTTATTATTTCAAAAGCTGTTACAGTACTAAACTACTTAGGCCAGAGTTTTTTATCTTTAGATTTACGGGAGATTTTTTAAATTTCTGCATAAGGATGAGGAAATAAAAATAAAACTTGAGAAATCAAGCATAGGAAAAATAAATAAAAATAAAATGATTTTTTTATCGGACGGCGGAAAAAATAAAAATAAAGTTATGAAATTGAATTTTATTTTTATTTTTATTTGGGTTTGGCAATATTTAGGTATGTTGCTCCCATGAATCTAAAAATATAAAAATTCTGGCCTTACCTACCCACTGTTCAAATTCCAGGTTGCGTAATTGAAACAAACAATAAGGATGGCCTTATTACAATGTATCTGAGCTCAAATTTTCATGTTGTTCAACAATTTTATTTCAGTCCTGTAAACTGTGTTAGTTTCCACCCTGAAGGATAGGAGATTGTATCAGGACAGTGGGACAGTACAATCAAGATATGGGATATCTTCCATAAGACAAAGCTTGGGGTATGTAGATCGGTTGGTTTGTTAAAGTATGACCCCATATTAAGCTCACCTGAGCACTTTGTGCTCATGGGTGGTGAGCTTTTAGGATCGTTTGATGTCCGTCGTTTGTCGTCGTCCGTCAACATTTTGTTTAAACAACATCTCCTCATATACTGCTGAATGGATTTTGTCCAAACTTTACAGGAACAATCTTTTGGTGTCCCTCTTTCAAAGTTGCATAAATCGTTCCGGTCTGCTGCATAAGTAGGTCACACAAGCAATTAGGTTTTACACACACTCGATCTTATGTCATTAAACATTTCATCATTCAATAAATGTTTTTGTATGTTTACTTTGCATATATGACCCTAATGGTGCATAAGTAACCCACTCTTTCCTTTGGTAACTGAAGGTTACTTCTTCTATCTCTTTGGTACCTTCTCATACTTTTTGAGAATTTGGAGAATTTCTTCAACATTACCCTAGTATACTAAATGCTTAAAAAAAGGAAGAATTTCATGAAAAAACAACCCTTGCATTTCCAGTTACCAGGTTACTACACTATATATATGGTTACTTTGAAGTGACTTTTGGTTACTCTCTGTAATTATTGGTAACTTTTCTCATACTATCAAAATATGAAAAAAACTACTCTTGCATTTCCAGTGACCAGGTTACTACACTATATATATGGTTACTTTGAAGTTACTTTTGGTTACCAAGTCAACTGAATGGTTACTTTTCTCATTCTATCAAAGTATGAAAACAGACCCTTGCATTTCCAGTTACCAGGTTACTACACTATATCTATGGTTACTTTGAAGTTACTTGAGGTTACTCACTCTATTTAATGGAAACTTTTCTCATATCTATTACTTTGTATATTTGTATTTGACTGAGTACATTGAAATCATTTCTATATAACTGTAATATTTGAATGTCGCCGACATCGGATGTCCAGTGATGATTTTTGATTATTTTTTCTATAATCGCGCCATCACTAACTGAGATCCTTGAAAACTGGTTTTCTTATTGAGGTGGTCTTAACAGTGAGGTTGAATAAAGAGTAAACAATGAAAATGGCCTTTCAAATTGTGATATTAATTTTGAGGTGGTCTAATTGAGATGGTATTTAAGTGAGGTTTTACTGTAAATATATGGTGTACAGCATTTCCAATAAATCCTATCATGCTTTTAGGCTTGATGTTAATACATTTTCAATTGCAGAAGAAAGCTTCAACATACATCTACTGAGTAGCCACTAGACTACAAAACAAAATGGCTTCAGGTACTTATTATGTTTACATATTTATTTTTTTGAGCATTATTGAGTAACTAATGTGATTGACAACTGATTAATAAAGTTGGGAAGTCTAGGCTAAACTCCACATTTGTCATCACTGCTTCTGCTCTGAATTCTTGAAAACTTTAGAGGCAAAACATTTGTAATATTTCTGACTGACAAATACTTATGCTAAACATTATATTTGTAATTTAATCAGTGTGAAGTTATTCTCATAAATGTAGCATGTAATGGTTTACAGCTAAAATTGACTGCTGTAACTTGACATTATCTGGTTTGCTACTGAAATTTCAAATCAACCGAATGTGAATATCAAATCTAGTTTGATAAAAAGTACTGGTTACATCCTGGTGATACTTGCAAATAGTGCAGCACAGTCTAAATCTGAATTTCCTTGTAGATTCCAATGCAAACTTGTATAAACTTGATGTTCTTAGTGATTTTTATTTTGGTTACAAGTTCTATTTTCAAATAATATGAACTAATCTATTTTTGTTCCAGATGCAAATGAACATACTCAAAGGCAACCAACAATTATTGAACTGTGACAAAGGAGTATGAATATATTCCTAATCTGCTGATGGAAATTTGTATGGAATTTGTTGTAAATCTGTTGTTAACATGACGCTTGAGGAGCACCATCCCCAACAAATTTCAGCCACCATTGCTCCAATATCACCACCAGTTGAGAGAGAGAAAAAATTCTGGACTGAAAGGGTGGTAGTAGATCACTGAGATTGATCATTGATGCGTCAACTGTTTGATTATCTTGGCAAATTATTGGCAAGATCCAGTTTAAGCGAAGACCTATATGCCATTGATTTTAAAAAAGACAAAAATGTTCCAGTCTTTAATTAGAACGTTGTTCCAATAAGACTTCAGTCAAGTCTGAATACCGGTTATAGGAGAACAGATGGTCTACAGTGTGTTTGGGCAATTTAAACTTGACAGCAAATAAGTTGTACTTGAAGCGCAAAAGTATTTAGAACAATTCACTCTTTTACATTTATCTAGTTATATTACCAACTCAACCAGCGAGGAACAAGTGAAGACAAGTTACATTTTTGTCGAGCCTGCTTGCAATGATATCGATATAGTCCCAACAACAGTGATCCGGGGTGTGTGTTTCCGTCTTGATATTCTTTTTCTGGACCATTACTCTGTCACTTATTGGAGGATTTTCAAATGTCTTTGCAGAAATGTTAACCATGATGAGACAGAATGTTGCGAGCAAGATCCATGTCTGTAGCTTAAAGGTCGAACTCACATTTATAAGTCAAACACGGGTCTAAAACATCTTGTCCAGACCATCACACTGTCATTTATTGAGGGACTTTCAAATAACTTGGTACAAATGATTACCATGATGAGCAGTGTGTCACACGCAAGACACGTGTTCTTAACTCAAAGGTCAAGATCACACTGTCAAATGTCTGAAACATCTTGTACTGATCATAACACTGTCATCTACCTATGTAGAAATTTTCAAATTATGTAGCACAAATGTTTACCATGATGAGACGGCATGTTGCACTTGGGACCTATGTCTGTAGGTCAAAGGTCAATGTGACACTTCGGAGTTCAAACATCAAAAAGATTAGTCAAAACATTTTGTCCGGAATATTACGCTGTCATTCATTGGGATTCCTAAATGTCTTGGCACAATTGCTATCATAATGACCTCATGTGTCATGCAAGACCCGTACCCTACCAGTACATTAAGATAGCTCAAAGGTCAAGATCACACTTAGAAGTCACAAATGGGTGAAATAGGTATGCACTCACTGTACAGCATTATATATTGGTATTCTCTTGACAATTGGTGGGCTTGACATGTAGCCTTCACTCAGGTCATCTAGTTAGTAAAAGTGCTCTCATGAAATATGATTATTATACAACATATCATTACTTTTAAGCACCATTTGTGGATAATTTCCAGTACATTACTTATGATTAGATAATCCCAATATTCTCAATAATGAGCTGCATCATGAAATGACATGATTATTTAGATCATTATATTTTTTCAATTCAATAGTTAATATCTTCTGTTGAATGCAGCATGTAAGAGTTATTATATAAGGAGATGTCATGTAGTTTTCAGTGCTGTACAATGTCGCAATACAAGAATTGTTTTTATTTATGTGGTTTTGTTTCAGTATAGATGTTTTTGTTTCTGTTGATATACAGTCGGACCTCATTTTTAAGTCTCCCTTAGATACACATTTTGTCTTTGACGTCTGTCTGTCCGTCAGTCCACTTTCAGCTTGTCAGCATTTCATCTCCTATACTGTTGGGTGAAATTCAGCCAAACTTCATTGGATTAATCAACAACAAGGGTAGTTGTGCATCTTTGTTGTTTCGTTCTGCTCGGATAATGTTCACTGAGTTATGGCCCTATGATGTGTTATTCATATTTATTTGTCCGCGCTTCATCTCCAATATTGCTGGTTGGCTTTCAACCAAACTTCACAGGATTGATAAGCATCAAGTGTAGTTGTGAATCATTGACGTTTCGTTCTGCTCAGATAATTTTCACTGAATTATGGCCCTTTGATGTCATCGGGGAGACATGTTTTTTGTTTAAAAAAGAACCATGTAGTTTTAATTGTCATACAATATCTTTATTGTACATGTACATATTTCTTTCAGAGTCACTGGTATGCAACCATGTCAATGCGTGATGCAGTTCTAAACGACGACGCGTCATCGATTCGCAACGAAAAATGTCATCGTTTCTCTCCAGGAGCGAGGACACGCAGACCATTTCGCTGTATGGAAGTCTAAAATAATTAAGTTCCAGAGACGATCGTGATTTTTCTTGGCTGCGTAATTCAACTTTTGACAGTATGTAATCCCAGCTTATGTATTCAATGTTATGTTTTCGGAAATTATACGGATAAACACAATTATTGGCACAATTGTACAACTGAGATTTAAGAAATATTATTAAATATCATTTATTTCAGTAAATATACTTTAAACGGCAATGGAATAATGCACAACAAGAGTTTTAATGAATTTTATACTCATGTTATATAAAATCATGTGCACTTGATCTATTTTCGATGTAAAATAAAGCTTTGTTTGGTGTTAAATGATGTTATCGATGCCTCAACAAATGTCACCATTACTTAACGAAATCAAATATTATGTCATCGTTTCTAAACAAAGGTGTTACAGATACTAAACGACGACCATGGGAGTTTCCTATGATGGAGAATCTGTTTTCGTTAATACGCTGGAACTAAGTAATATTGTGGTCGTGGAATCGACAGAGATGCAAGCCAGACCTGAGCAACACACCTTACCTATTGGAATAATTAGCTTACCAGTCTGTTTATTGAGAAACACATTGTTAGGATCACATTCTATATCCCTACCAAACACAGTAAAAGAACGTGATTTAAACTTCACTTTGCCATCACATATTAAAAACTGCAGAAATGACATTTTTTCATGTTTATGATAATGTATACAAATGCCTCTCTGCGCTGTCATTCCATATGTCGCAAAAGCTGCATTTAAATCGGTGATCCTGAAACAGAAGTAAAAGTAGCGAAACAGGTCGATGCAAGTGTATACAACAAAGTGGTATTAAGATTGATAATATGATGCGCAACTCATTTAACTTAAATGATTTAAACAAAACAAAACGATTTGTTCAGTAAGGGTGCAAGCAAACGCTAGTAGTCCGCCGGTAAACAATTTCATGACGTTTGATGCTGAAATGATGCATGCAAGTGCAACGTATACAAATGCATCCATGGTGGTCATTGTGCACACTCGACTGGGCTGGAACAATTTGGATAACAGTGGTAAAAGGAGTATTCCTGTCAGCACGAGATAACTCTTGACTTCTTACTCTAGTTTATGGAATGGTTTTCTGATCGTAGGTTGTAGACTGAAGATTTGCAGCAAATATGATAAAATAAGCAATTCGTTCTTAAAATTTATATAAAAAGAAACACATTAAATTCAAGAATAAGAGTACGCTCTTACCATTTTACTAACAGAGATTCGTAATTGATCGCTTGTTATCCTGAAACAAAATTAAAAACGCTTAGAAACTATTCCATTTGCATTAATGCTTTCGTTTAGAGATCATTACACAAAATCCGATTTCGTTGAGACATCATGACACACTCTGCGAGAAACCATGACATGCGAAGAAAACTTAATCGTAAAATATACAGTTACCAGGCGTTATTTTTGTGTGAAATTAGTTGTTTGAACTGCAATGATAAAATACACTCCAAAGTAAACGATTCTAAACGATAATATGACAAAATACCAATTTCACTCGTACTAGTGGAGCCGAAATAAATACTGAAGGACATAGACATGCACCGTGGTTCATACCCTGGCTGAAAAACGAAGAAGAAACATTTGCTCTGTTTTAAAAACAACATAAGATACATACTTACCGAGATGTGTCCTCATAACAGGAGAGAAACGATGACATATTTCGTTGCGAATCGATGACGCGTCGTCATTTAGTACTGCATCACGATTGACATGGTTGCATACCAGTGAGAGTAGATATTTTTATTTCTATCAATATACTGTCAGTCGCACCTTGTTTAATTGACAGCCTTCTATCGGAATACGTGGTATCTTAATAGAATTTTGGACCTGATGAATTCGACAGAACTGATCCGACTTCTATTGTTATTTCATGAACTGCATAAAATGTTTGGTAGTAAATATAATTCATATTTGTTGCAGCAATTATTTTGTATTTAATTTGCTATTAGTTGTATCTTCAAGGTATGTCGGATTTGTGCTGTTTCTGACTTATAACAAAATTCAGGACAAAAATAAACAAGAAGAGGTTGTGCAGTTAAACAAGATATATTTGCTAACCATTTTTACTGAATGTCTATGAATTTGGATTATGATAATGTAAACCAAATTGTGACATAATAACAATTTGCTAGTTTGCATAACATAGTACACAAGATATAGCACTTGTAAGAGTCAAATGCTCCCAAAAATGTGTCTTATGAACTCACTTTAAAAAGATGCCATTGTATCATAATAAACTTCGTTACCCTTAGACTAAACAAAACATATGGTTCACGGTCTGTGCTGTCCATATTTCAGAACTCTTGAAAAATATAATTAAACATAAACACTTTGTGCATGAAGTGTAATATTTAAAACAAGACGGCTATGGTGGCCCTTTATTGCTCACCTGAGTACATTGCCATCCTGGTTTCAAGATTCCATGAGGATTTTCAATGATTTGACCTTGTGACCTACTTTTTGACCCAACATGACCCAGTACCACACTGGAATTGCATCTTATTAAGACCAACATTCTGATCAAGTTTTATGAAGTTCCGATAGAGAATGCAGCCTCCCAAGAATCCTTAAGGATGTTCAATCATTTGATTCTGTGACCTAGTTTATGACCTCAGATGACCCAGTTTCAATCTTGACTTAGATTTTATTAAGGCAAACATTTTTACCAAGTCACACTTACATAAAGTAAAAATGAAACCTCTGGAGTGTTAACCCAGTTTCGAACTTGGACTATATTTCATTGAGACAAACATTCTGACCAAGTTTAATGCAGACCAGGTAAAAGATGTTACATATTAAGTGTTAACAGTCTAAATTGTAGACGGCGACGGACACGGGGCGATCCCAATAGCTCAACTTAAGCACTTCGTGCTCAGGTGAGCTAAAAACACTGGACATGGTCTCAAACAAGCATTAAATTTAATACAAACATTAAATATACTGACTAAAATGCATAAAAAGTTTCAAAATTAAATTGCTATACTACATTCCAGCTAACTCATTGGAAAAATCTTTCATTTGAACATTTCTCTACAAGTTATTTCAATAGAGAGTAATGACAAATGGAGATACAGTGGAATCACATTATTATGCAACATTTAAATTTTATGCAATGCTATTAACTATTTGAACATATCTGAAACACAGCCGAGTTTTAAGTTGTGTAGCTGTTCATAAATGAACAAGGATCGAGTAAGTCGCTGTGGTGTAGTGGTTAGCATACCGGAACGGAGACAGGGGTGCGAATCCTGGTAGCTCCATTGACCAATTTTTGCATGTTCCTCAAAAGATGAGTTTATAACTATCATTCCAACATTTCTCAAATGAACCAGAACTAGTGGATGAACAAAATATTACACTTTAATTAAAGTGAATAAACCCCAACTTTTGATGTCTAAGTTGAATGAACATGAGCATTGAAACTGAAAATTAATATTTAAAATACCATTTATGAAAGAATTACCACTGGATGGGGTAGTTTGACTTTGCAAGGTTCATCAACTTTTGTCAAGAAATAACAATTGTACTAAAAAGAAATAATGTTAACAGTCTTTAGAAGATGTTCACTTGCACATTGTATTTAATCTATCATCAACCAACACAATGTCTACTTGGTATACTAGTCCCCTTCTGGATTGAAAGATTTGTTCTGTATATCTATGAACATAGGCAGCTAGTACAAGTCTTTGATTGTATCCCCGCAAGCGCCCATATAGTCATAGAACAAGCTGCCTATAGGCAGAATGCATGCAGGCTCTGCTCTATCTGTGTCTTCTTAATGACTATGCTTGTCTAGCTAACATGTCATCTCTGAATGTCAGTTGTAGGCGCAACGTTAACTGATCAGTGATTGTTTACCTATCCTGAAAATACAAAAATACAACACAGTAATATATAGCTACATAAACTTAATTCTAAAAAATAATCAACACAGTTTGTAATGAAATGCAAATTTATGCCAACATTGAAATTAATAAATAAAAAAGTTTAATAAATAAAAAAGTAAGTATTTAGTCCCTGCTTAATGGTTATCATAAACAGTAGGAAGACTCATACATACCCTATTGTCAAAATGGTGGTCGAGAAATTGAAACCCACTGAGTCAGGTGTGATCAATATCTAACAATCTCTAATTTAGGCACAAATACTGGTTAGTTACCAAGAAAGCAGTCATCAAGAGTGATAAGTATAAGCTTTTTGAAAATGAGTAAGTTTGAGCTTAACTGTATTTGTATTGGTATAAATATACAAGGACATTGAAAAGATAAGGAAGGTACATTTGTTTACCTAACTGGTTGTCTGCCGTTGCAATACTGTGGGGCCATTCTATAGCAAACTCTGTCTTCATCTCTGTACAATGTACATACACACCAGCTGGGTACAGGCGCTAAGGGTCCTGGTTCAAGGGGCCCCTTTTGACTTTTTGTGAGGACAGCAGTTATATCCAATATTACCAGAGGCTGACTTTCCGTCAGCTTCTTCAACGTTTTTCTTCTTTCATCATCCATCGTGTCCTGGAAGCATAATTGCTCTTTATATAAATACATTTATAAACAAAACTTTAACAATGCAGACAACAAGCAAATTTGTTGAATTGATATCCCTTGTAGAATAAGACAAATTACAGAAAATTTAAATCAATTAGTTATATAATATCCATCGAAAAGACCACATATAGTGAGTCGTAACTTTGAGGACATATAATAATAAAAAAAGTTTCATCAGCGTGAGCTTGTCATGCTCCCCTCGAAGAAGTTGGTGTTTATACATGTAGCTATGGCATTGGATATGCATCATTCCCTAGACTGGTGGATGGACAGACAACCCTTAATCATATAAATACCAACCATTATGAGATTGCTTTGGGTAGAAAAATCTGTACAACTCTTTAAAACATCATTTTAGCTGCTCGTCAGAAGCAAAGGGCTTTAATTCTCCCATACTCAAGTTGATTCATAGGGCATTTAATATGCATCATTCCCATACCTATTATTATATTCAAATTGCAATGAAATTTAGATCTGACCAACCAGCACCAAGATGTGGTTCCAATTATTTTCCATAATTATAATACATGATCATTTGAAAATACCAAAGGTCCATAACTCTGTCATACACTAGTGTAATGTAACAAAATTTGATATGCAACATTCAAATACCCTTCTATATTCATAGGAAGTTTCAATGAAATCTGTCCAACCAATACCAAGATATCGCTCCGGAAAGAAAAAAGTGTGACGAACAGGCAACACCAAAACAATATCCGCTACCAAAACCTTCGTTTCGGCGGGGGATAATAAAAATTAAAATCGTAGAATGAGGTGGACAAAAGGAGACAAAATAGCTCAATTTTAGAACTTCAGATCTAAGTGAGCTCAAAACTTTTGGGCCATTCTTGATCTTTAGATGAATTGAATTGAGCTGTACATTTTACATATTACATGTATAAAGCATGGAATAATTATACTCAGGAAAAGATCAACACAGCTACTAGAAAAGATTTGTCAACTGCGCATCTATATATACAATGTATATAGATATATTATAAGACTCACAAAAAGTTTAAAAGCATGGGGAACTTAAAACTCAGTGGAAATACATTAATGAATTCAAACTGATTTTTAACCTACATGTGCTTGCTGTCTTCCCTCTTCACGTAGCCGCATCATATTCTCCTCTTCATCTTAAATTCAATTTCAAACGGCCTTCATCTGAACACTCACTGTCCACCCCTACCATGGCCTCTACCTTCCCATGCCCCTGTATAGTGCAGTGTCTTCGTCGCAGAGGCTGGTGACCCCTACAAATATTAAAAAAGCTTTCCTGTAAATTAACACATATGTTTAAGAACTTGAACCCATCAATAGATGATCCTTTGTAAAGTTTGTTAATTATGATCTATCAAGGGCTACTTTCATTTTCATTCATGCTAATTAAGATAAAATTATCGTATAAACCATTTGGTGTAAATAACAAATAATATTAACTTACAACATAGACTAATTAGCTAATTAGGTATCGTCAAATTATTTTGAAATGACCCCTCGTGGTAATGTCGCTATGAAGAATGTCCAATTACGTCAATATTTCAACGATCAAAATAAAATTCAAGTCGTCTTTGTCTGTAAGACGTATAACTGACCTAAATACTGCCAAAACATCGTATATTTATTGGATAACAAACAATGTGAAACGAAGAAAACACTTACTACGTCGGCAATCGGAGACGCAGATTCTGCAGTCTTGTCTTGTTTACAAATGTGTAATCGGTCACGTGGTATTTGTTCTATATTCGCTGCGGGAATTCCGTGTTATAAATATCTCGGGATACCCCGACCTACTCAATGTTTATCGTACGAAATGGACTTGATTTTTTATAAAAAACGCATTTTTTAGCATTTTAAACTACATTTCTCCATTAAATATTGTGTTAAATAGAATTTAACGCAATTATTTCTCAAACACGTTTTTTTGGGTCATTCGGGAGTCGAGTCCCTTTAATGCTGGGAACTTCGTAGTTAAGAGAAGTGAGGACATGTTCAACGAAGTTCCAACAAATCAAGCCACGGAATGGATCAACAAAGTTTGTAACACTGCCGGAGGGATCATAGGGATTACTAGAAATGATCAAGCCAGAGATTTGTTCTGCATCACTTGGGCCCGACGGTCGCAAGTTTCAAACGAAACACTTACTCTCTTTGGACTACTCGATGATGAAGAAGAGACGAACGACAATAAGCTGAAGCTTCAACCTACGCGTATCAACTTTGAAGAAAATCTTGTTAAAGAGCAAATGAAACTTATTGTTGATGTCTTTGGCCTAACAACAAACTGATGAACAGCAAACGAATCTAATGATGAAACAAAACTGGTATCTGTAGCAACAAAAGACGTTGCTTCAGACGAAATCACTTCCGATCTGTTGACTTGTGCAGTTAGGGGTCAGCAATTAGTTGAATAATTTGCAGTTCTGATTTGTACAAGAAGCTTCAATGCCGACCACTTGTCCGTTCAACAACAAGAAGCCGATACGCGGATTGTGATTCACGCGAAGGATGCAATTACAAGGGGATATGAATGAGTGTTGTTCAGTGTTGTGATACAGATGTTCTGCTACTACTTATCTACCATTTGGGCTGCGAAATTGAAACATGGATGGTGTCTGGAACACCAAAGAACAAGAGGTGTTTTTCGGTACATGTTATATCGCAGAAATTAACTGCTGATGTAAAAGCAAACATTCTCAGATTTCACGCTCTGCCAGGATGCGACACCACATCTTCCTTTTCAGGAATAGGTAAAAAAGCATGTTGGAAAAAGTTTTGTGAAGACCCTGTACTTCCATCTCCTTTTGGCCACGGTGGAGATATCGGTAATGTTGACAAATTCATGTATGGTCTTTATGGATGCAATCCCGAAACGCCATGAAACCAGTATTGATGTCTGC
Organism: Mactromeris polynyma; assembly: GCA_032209605.1. Lineage (NCBI taxonomy): Eukaryota > Metazoa > Mollusca > Bivalvia > Venerida > Mactridae > Mactromeris > Mactromeris polynyma. The sequence goes on from JASFXZ010000014.1 coordinate 4,831,690, forward strand.
CGATACCGACTATTCCTAAAGGCCAGGAAGTCTTTAGAGCTGCTTCCGCCAACTAAAGATGCATTCGCGTTACACGTTAAGAGAGCAGCTTATCAAGCAATGATCTGGATGAAAGCAGCTGATGCAGATTTTGAGCCAGAGGATTCAACAAATATAGGCTGTTAGGTTATAGAATCGGGTGTACTGAAACCAGTTTGGATGAGCAAACCCTCAGTACCTGTCTCCTGTTTGCAGTTGGTTGCATGGATGCACCACAAAATGCAGCACATCAAGATGCAAATGTTATAAGTCTGGGCAGATTTACATGTTTGAATGTAAATGCGAGGCATCAAGATGTGCTAATCCTGTTGGGAATGAAGTTTGCTGATATAATTTTTGGTAGATGTGTTTTAGGTCGAACCTTTGACATTTGACATTTAATTATTTGTGTAATTGATTTATTCACATGTGTTCGGATCAGGCCATTCTATTGCGCAATTCAGTGCTAAAATAACCAATAACTTTACTTTTTTGTTTTTTATTTCACCTCTTTTGCATGTTACCATTCTTGCAAAACAAAGTATTGGTGTTTACAATAATTTTTGTGAGGTTTAATAATAATAATAATAATAAACTTTATTTATTGAAGGTAACTCCTTAAGCTAATACACATAAAAACTTACATACATAAACTTATCTAACAAGAGGCCTTCATACGTACATAAATTATTACAATACAAAGAGAACACAAAGAATATAAGCATTTTTATAATGCTAAACCAATAAATCATAACTCATTTTCAAAATCTTCATTAACAATATGTATGAAAGAGAGATTAAATAATAACAGGGGACGCCGCATGCACAATACATTGTCTCCCCACACAGACTCCCAGGAAATCATATAAGGCATCGAGGAGGTGCTAGGGTAGAATTGGGTGCAAGGAATGGTCTGTACGACCATAAAGAACTACTAAGGATAATTTAGTGGGACAAAAGGGGGGAAATCATTATTGGTTGGAATATATCATTTAACAATTTCAAGATAATCAGTAATAATAGGACGAATTGGGGGAAAGAACATGGAGCATATGTTACATGTATAATCATGAGCGATGAAAGAAGTGCTAATGCGGAAAGGGGAACTTACATTAATTTCTATTAAATGAAATAATTTTAGATAAAAAGAGAAAATTGACATCATATAATATTATACATGGGGAAGTAAATAACGTCTATACTATAGACACATAAATATTGCGTGAAACAGTCATCAAGATAGAAATTTAGCAGAACTTTCATACATAGTACTTATTTTTCTGTAAATTATAATACGTTATCCTGATTTAGGTGATGTCGATTCGCCATACGTACTTATATACAATAATTTAAAGAAAGCAGTTTTAAATGCGTTCAAAGATTGCTTCTGTCTAATTTCTACGGGAATTTCATTCCATACCTCCATACCAGAATAACCAAACGTGCGTTTCAAATATTGCGTACGTGGTATTCTACATGTTAAATTTGTGTATGTTTCAGATCGTAGTTTATATGTATTGTTTTTAGATTTTTGTATTAAATTACAAAAATATTCTGGGGCAAAGGGCATTTACAGCTTTATATATTAGAATTCCTATCTGATATTTGTATCTTATTGTAAATGGAAGCCATGATAACACCAGGAACATGTTGTGGGATGGAGTTTTTAGTGGTAGTTGAAGTATTGTCCTTGCTGAACGCTTTTGCAATTTAGAAACTTTGTATATATTTGTTTGGCTACATGTCCCCCAAATTGTTACACAGTAATCAAATAGTGGTAGGATATATGCATTGTAGTATACAGTTTTCATTTCATGTGTTAAATAGTTTGAAATTCTTTTCAGTAAATTTATTTTATTAGTAACTTTTATGCATAAATCATTGATATGTTCATTCCACTGCAAACAATTATCGATGGTTAAGCCCAATGATTTTTGTTTATTTACATTTTCTATCGCCGAGTTTGTAATTGATATACGTATTTGCTTTGAGTGTTTAGTTTTGTATTTTGAACCTAGTAACATGCATGTTGTTTTTGCAGGATTTATAGCCATATTGTTTTTTGAACACCAATTCTGAACATATTCCAAATCCATTTGTAGATAGAGTTCTATATCATTGATATCGGAAGTAAAATAATACAAAGTTGTATCATCTGCATACATATTTATCTGTGAATTTTGAATACACATAGGCAAGTCATTAACATATATTAAAAATAACAAAGGACCCAATATAGATCCCTGAGGGACACCTGTTAATACAACTGAAGTGTTGGATTTATTTTGACCAATCTTCACATATTGTTGTCTACAATCAAGGTATGATTTGAATAAATTAACTGAATTGTCATTAAAATGGTATAAACCTAGTTTGTAAAGCAGTATTTCGTGATCTACAAGGTCAAAAGCTTTTTTAAAATCAAGAAAAACACTTCCGATCAAGTCTCCATCATCGATACCTTTCATCCAGGTATCTATCATTTGCGTAAGAGCCGTTTGGCATGAATGTGATTTTCTAAAACCAGATTGTGTGTCATGTAAAATATTTGTTTCACTTAAGTACTTGTGCAATTGATTTGCTATATGTCTTTCAAATATTTTTGAAATTGTGTTTAGAATTGAGATCGGTCTATAGTTGCTCATATCTTCTTTTGACCCTTTTTTGTAAATTGGTAATACATAAGCTCTTTTTAATCTATCAGGAAATACACCAGCTTTGATGCTAACATATAATGCTTGTTATTGCAATAACAATTTGATCAGAACATATTTTCAAAATATTTGGACCTATTCCATCTTCACCAGTTGCCTTTTTACGGTTAAGGTTATCTATGATGTGTTTAACTTCCAGAATCGTTATGTACTCTATATTAAATAACCTAGTTTTCAATTTACTATCTAAATGTTGTTTTAAATTAGCAAAGGATCTCTTTTCAAACCCTGATTTATTTAGAAAGCGTGAAATATTTATGAAATGGTCATTAAATGCATTGAGAATCTCATGCATGTCGGTGATTACTTGGTCACCAAGCTTTATGTTTGTTGGTAGGGTAATATTGTTAAGTTTCTCGCTGTTTGTGACGTGTTTTATATGTTTCCATATCTCCTTCGAATCAGTTTTATTTCTTACAGCATTATTATAGTATTCACGTTTAGATTTTTCAATCATATGCGTAGTTTTATTTCTATGGTAGTAATCCCTTTGCTTCCTCGCAAGTTTAATTTCATCATTATACCACTCAGGTTGATATTCTCGTTTAATTCTTTTTGTTTTTATTGGTGCATGTTTGTTAAGTATCGGTATAAAAATATTATAAAACATTTCCAGGGAAGAGTTTGGATCTCCTATAGAGTCAACGCAATCTAAATTGGAGTATATTATATCATTTTTAAAACTATTTTCATCAAACTTTTTGAACGATCTATAGGTGATTGTAGTGTGCTCATTTGCACTTGTTTTATAACTGTGTTGTATCCTTCTATTAAAGCATACTGGGTAATGATCACTTATGCTTACATATTGAACGTTTATTTCATTTATATAATTTGATTCGGTACAGTAAATATGGTCAATAATAGATGAACTATGTTTGGTTACTCTTGTTGGATGTTTTATCATTTGCGTAAGTCCGAATTTAAGGAGAGTACTGGACCATTTGGTATTTTTGAATCCATTTTTGGGATCATAGTTAATATTAAAATCCCCTACCAGATAAATTTCTTTATACTTTTGACTTAATTCTAATAGCTGAATTTTTATAATGTCCATCCAGACTTGTTTTGATGATGGTGGTCTGTATATTAGACCAATAACGAAGGCACTGCTTCGAGGATATGATACCTCTATAAACATTCAACATTTTCATTTTCTAAGTGGTACAGACGAGTATATGGTATGTTGTTCCGTAGATAAATTACTAATCCGCCACCCTTTTTATTATTTATTCGGTCTTGTCTCTCTAGATGGTAGCCGTCTATTAATATTTCGTTATCAGATACTTCACATAATCCACATATATATCTAAAGATGGATTCTCGCAAAATATCATTTTCATTTCATCCATTTCGGGCAGTATGTGTTGTATATTTAATGACACAATATTTAATCCTTTATTTCTTAAGTTTAAAGTTAAATCCCTTACATTGGAATTATCATTACCTGTACAATCGGTGCTAGTATTACATGAATTACTGTAAGGCTTAATACATAATTTGCCGTCCGGCGATTTGACGGATTTATCATTTTTTTCTAAGTTTATTTTTGTTACAGTAAGCAGTTTTGAATTTTCTAAAGTTTGGAAGTCATATGGTGTTTTACTTTGTAAACAATATGCAAACATTCATATTCATACAGAACATTTTTCCATTCTAAACGTGTCCGTATTAACATAATATACAGAACATCATGAGTATTGTACAGAAAATCATGAGTATTGAGTTTTGAACATAAAGCTCTGCTCACGTGATCCTAAAATGTACCAAGCTTTTTTCCCCGATAAGACTGTTATTTCTGCAGAATTATGTAGTCCAGGTTTTTGCACATCTCGTAGAATGGAGTCACCGATGAGAAGCGTTTGCCTGCCTGAATCATTATTCCTGACTTTGATTGTGTTGACTGTGCTCTAGCGACAGGTATTATATCCTCTAGGTGCGGTTTTCTGTTAAGCTGTCGTTCCTCCAGGTCCGTATAGTTACGCCGATCCTCATCATCTGAGCGATGCTTTGTATCAAGTTGACATGCTTTTGTATCGTGTATTTCCTTGGCACCATGACGCGGTTCCTGATTTCCTCTGCACACAGTATCATCATAGCAGTGCATTTCCAATTCCTTCGGTCTTGCTCGAGCATTTCTTGTAGTATTTTTCCGCTTCATATCGTTGTTCACCTGCACCATTATAACGTACATCTGAATAACTCCGGTGCGTATCGACATCATTTCGATACACTTCTGCATTTAGGTGAGTGGGAGTGGTTACTATATTACCTTTTTCTTTTACGGTTTTCAGTACGTCCGATACTGACTAAATGCGCCTTTGAAGACTTTCTGATGTATTCATCAGTTTGCATTTGATGTCTTTTGTTTCATCTTCAATTTGGTCAAGTTGGGAATGAGTAGTTTTGGTATTGACTGCATTTTGTGATTTTACAGATTGTAACTGGTCCTGCATTTGAGCAAAACGTTGATTACTAAGTTCTATGTGATTTTTCAGCATTTCACTCAATTGATAAACGCATGACTCGGTATTTGAAACAGTTGTTTGAATGCCGTCCAGGTATGTCTTACTTATCAATACATCATCCGATATGAGATTGTCAGAGAGAACGGAGAAATTTGATGGACTACTTGGTTGAGATTCATTTGAAAAAGGTACTCTGTCTATTTCAGGTGTCTTCCTCAGTAATGGATTCTTCGGATTTTGAATAATTGACTCAGCAGAATTCTGCATACATTCACTGCCATTTTCTCCTTGTGCAGATTTGTATTTCATTACGTCGTACTTGACACAGTCATTGACATCCTGTAAGGTTGTGTTTTGTTGCATGAGGCAAGATTCAATTATTGAAAGGATGTTTGGGAAATCTGTTCTTATAAACTGCTGCTGATGTTACCCATTCACGAGAATAGAACAGCGGGTATGATATAGGTTTACGGTATACAGTTTGCATTTGCTTCTGGACACTTGATATTTAGTTTCTACTAGGCTGCCCTGATCGTGTGTAACAGGTATCTGAGAAAGTTCGAAGCTATTATCTTCATTTGAGTAATATTCACGGGTCGCTTTGCGTAATAGTTCATACGTACCAGTGTTCAAAAGTATTTTCACTCCGCCGCCGGTTTCTTCCAACACAATATCATCCCGCTCTGTGAAAAGTATTTTTTTGTTGATTGCGTTTTTTCTGTTTAGCGCATAGTCCCTAATTTCCGTAACTTCCGTTGGGCAGCCATTTTCGTTTCTTGCCTTTGTTACATTCATTTCTAGCCGATTTTTGAAAATTTACTATAGAAATGATCATTACATAATATCGATTCATTTAGTATCACTTTTTATTGCCTTTAGACGTTATTGGCAGTAAAATAAATTATTTAGACTAATATTTAGACGTTAGCGTTTCAAAAGTTGTTATGGTCAACCGGACGAAACCGGGTTTGAAACTGATGAATAAGCATAATGTTGGAATATATCCATGAAACGGTTAAAATGCACCTAATGACCGTTTGACCTATTTAATACCGTTCTTTCAACAAATAGGGGGTGACAGCCCCCCTAGCGTGTTTTGATATATATTAAACTTTACAAATATGATGGCTGTCGAGCATTAACAAATTTTGCCAACGCAAGTCATATTTTCTGAGATCCGAGGCAGACTATTGAAACAAACAGCTATAACTCTGGAAAACTTAGACAAAACATAAATATTGCAAAAGCACATTAACACATTAATCCTAAGACCTAGCAAAGTCAACTATTCAACAGAGCACAACGTATTCAAGTAATAGGCCCAAGCAAAAAAAAACACAAAATAAGGGAGGTCTTTTTTGCATGTGGTATTTTGTCATATTTAACTTTGGCTTTATACAGCAGATCGGAACCATTAAAGTGTATGTGGCGTTCCCCGTAGTTACGTATTCTCTCTGTTTTTGGACGGTGCACCCAAAGGGGCACTGATTTCAAATCTACAAACCAAATTACAGCAATACAGCTTTCTGCATTGAAGAAAATAGTGCTCAGTTTTCAATACTTAAATACACATGGCAAATTGAATATCCTTCCAAAATTCCAATTAATATGATAAAATATAGTAAAAATTCATAAATTTAGCATATTTTGATAAATTCTGCTCGATGATACAGGCTAAATATGATCAAGTAACCATGCGCAAACCGCCGTTCCGCTTGAGTGGTTACAATCTCTATAAACCAATTTACCTAACAGGAATTAAATAGATCTGGTCGCCAGACGAAAAACTGTACTAAATAAAAGATTCCCTTCTGAAAACTTTATGTGCGTGTTACCAAAACAAAAAGAAAATGCGTGTGTATGCTTTTGTTTAAAGGACGTGTGTAAACAGATATATCTACAAATTCAAAACATCGAATATATTACTGCGCAGCGCGTGGAGATTCCCGGATTTTACTCAGAACGCCATTGTTCAAGTCGCGAAATTCTACGTTTGTCAACTCGCCGTATATCCTGGCCTTCAGGTCATTGTGAGTATTTTTTACGATATCATTTAAATGCTTATAGGTTTGCTTAGTTATATGTTGTATTATTTTCATTCGATGTGCTTATTGTGTAGTATAGTCATCATCACTATTCTCGCGGTATGACGTCATCCTGTAAATATGGCGGTGACCCCATGTACATTTGTTTACTTGTGTAACAAACTTTAAACAATTTTTCATTAATTTAATGCTGTTAAGAATTGGGATAGGATTGGAATTGATGCTTATGTGTTGGTAATTGATTTTCAGTTAACTATTATTTCTTCATTATTCGATAAGTACCGCGAGAATACTGATATGCGGTGTATTATTTATCTGTTTATGTCCCATTTTCGTAAAATTATAGCGGGATAAAAACGCTTACCAAAACTGAATCTTTATATGAATGTTCATTGTGTTTGATTGAATTACTGTGTAAATTCGTCCGTAGCTAGTGAACAATCCCGTGTCGAACCGTGACCTAAATTAATTTTTAGAAAACGTTCGTGACCTACATATCAGGTTATGTAAACAAACAAACAAACATTGATAATGAAACTGAAAGTGAACTGACATTTGTGCACATTGCAAAGGATTTTATCAGTATTTTAATGTTACCCTGTAAATGTTGCTTTTGACCTGTACTTTACTATTATCATGAAACTAGAATAAGATAAATGGAATTTTATGCCAACATAAAATTATTTATGGCATTGTACAAAAATTATTAAAACCATTTAGTGGAGTGGAACCGGGGTTTGGACTATACACATAAATTACCGGTTAGCCAATCAATGTTCTTTATTAATCCAATTGTACTCCATGTTACTAAGTTTTAAAGAAGAAAAAGTTAATAAATATTACTACTGGAATTTGAAGTAGTAATACTAGTAGCTAATAAATGCAATAGTTATTTCATAATATACTCATGATATTACAATCAAATTGTACATAGTTTGTACATTAGCTTTTTGGTGATATATACATGAATAGAGGAGTCATTGAAAAAAAAGAAAAACAAATATATTTACAAATTATTGCCTACACAATTGAGAAAATAAGCTTAAAAGCTTATACTGTATCTTTGCTTCTAGAGGTCCATGTTGTATAAATGACTAACTATTCCACATGTGTCATAGCCACTTACGTCTTCAGTTTATTGACTATCCATGTTAAACCTGTTGTGCTGTCAAAAAATTAATCATATAACACGCGTGAAATAAATATTTCTTTGTTCCAGATGTCCGCCATCAATGACCTCTTTGACAAAAGGGACTCTGGTCCTTACAGCAAGCCACTGAGGGTAGTGGTCGTTGCGTCCGACGAGGCCAGCAAGTAACGGGACCAGGACGGTAGCGACCGCAAATGCATGAGTGCTGCCATTAGCGATGGAACAACATGCATTTTATGCAAGATATATGATGAAAACAAGTTCTGCAAGTTCACGTCGGGAACGTCATTAGTCACAAGACAGATGACTCCCGTCACATTGTGGTGACGAAGAACACCAAGGTGTTTGTCACTGCAAAGATGGTCATCCCAGACGACCATCTAACCCAAGGCCAGGCAATTATACATCCTCCGCCAGCTGATGTGGTACCACTTCAAGCCGCCCTGAAGTCTCCAGCAAAGAAGCGGGTTTCCGTATGTGGACATCTGTGCAGGTACTTGATACAAACTCATCTGTTTTGTTCTGAGTAGTGCTTGTCATTAATATACTATAGAAAATATTGTGATCATATTCCTCTCATCATTTTTGTACTTGGAGGATTTGTAACTAATTTCTTTTAATCAATTAACAAGTGTATGCAATTTGGTATTATTCCACAGTAGCAATGTAATCAATAAATGTTATGTGCATACCAACTATGTTACTTTTTAATATTTATTAAATTGAGAACTAAATTAATGTTAACAATATACTGCAATTTTTTTCAAAGATATTCGCATTCTGAAAATAGTTCAAAAATCGAATACTAATTGCTAATTTGGAAAATTACGATACTTATAATCCTTATAGCGATTCACACCTTTTAAAACCAATAGTATTAGTCTTATTATGTATCTTGTTCATGTACATGGCCTACTTCCGTAATTCTTAGGACCAAAACTTTAAACACTTTAACATTTACTGCGCATATATCTATAAGTTATGTATTTCAGAGACATATATCCTAATACATTTGACACCTATTTATTATATTATTGCTAATGAATGATATACACATGTTGTGATTATCTAGGAGGAGGCCAATCGAACTGTAAAAGTGAAGGGCGAAGACGTAGAAATCAAGGTGGTGACCTTGGAAGAAAACTCTGTAAAAGCCAAGGTGACATTGTGGAGGAAAGCTGCAGATGCAGACATTAACACAGGAGACTTCATCAGTGTTACTGATGTAGTGGTGAACGTGTTCAAGGGAGATGCTTCCCTGTCCTCCACAAATCGATCTAAAGTCAAGGTAAATCTATTAATTATTACAACATCAGAATTATAGAACAACTTACAATATCATAATTGTTTATTAAAATCTTTTTAATTGATTTAGATAAACTTAAGCATTTGTTTCACATATTCACATCATATAAGGCATTTATTGTAACTATACGAGCCTCGTTTTGACAAACCATACTTAATAACACAAGTAAAATGACATAAAAAATGCAGTAAAGTGTTTAAGTGACGTCACATGAGGCGGTCTGGCATATTTTTCAGTTCAAGTTGTATGTTTGCTCAATATCCATTGTAAGCTATACACGATATTCGGCAATAAACCAGCCGAGTTGAAATTTATATTTGAGAGCTTTAAAAGTGGGCCCAGGCGTTTATTCTCTTAAAAATATTTATTTATGCAAATAATATCTTTGTACTTAAGAGCTAGGTAACTGCTCCGCTTTTCTAGTATTGTCACAGACAGTTGAGAAAGGTGCAAAATTCGCAATTACATAAAAAGAAAAACAGGATACTGACTAAAGTTTGTTATATGTTTTGATCATCACCTGTGACGGTACATTGGATTTCTGTTTGTAAGAAAGGCACCTTTAGTACACATTTCTTATTAATACTTATTTATACTTACATATTATTATTGTCATAACACTATTAAACCATCGTTGTATAAAGAATAAATCTTTAAATAATTACTAAATTGTATTTTTTTCCATGACATTGTTTGGTGTAGTTCATGAATCGTGGTTATATATAATATGTATGGCTGTGGAATTGAAGAGTTAAGGCAATAGTATGTTGCAAATGTTTGAAAGCTTCATTGTAGGCACTCCTGAGTGAATGTTAAAATATAAAGGATATTGCATAAATAGTAAATAACGAATAACATTAGCAGATCTAGTTGTTTATCTTCAGCTGAAACTCATGTATTGATATATTTTTTTTTCAAATAATTATAAGTCAATAATGAAATATTAAAAAATTATGTTTTTGGTGATCAAAATTTATAGTGGTTGAAATTGAAACATTCAGAATAAACTACATGTACTTTGTAATTCAACTCTTGTTCATAATTTAAGGCTACATTTCTTCTACATTTAGCCCATATTTTTATCATTTTTTACAGGCAGCTGAAGCCCCACTGGAAGACTTTGTTGCCACAATCGATGGCGGGAGCATTGATGGTCAAACAGCTGACCTCTTGGCATCAACAGGAGACGTCATCAGCATCAACGCTGAAATGCTCCAGACAGCAACAGAGGACGACATTGAAGCATTTTTCATCTCGCATGTGCCTGTGGCTATGAAATTTGTGAAAAGGGGAGCAATTGTAGACTGTTCATTAGTTGTGAAATAATGTATCGCATCATTTACAAAAATGTATTTGTTTTATGTACTTAGCCTTTGTATTTTAGTACAATAAACATTCGCATGTACAAAAATGTATACACTACTCATATTTTTTCGTTTCGTTTAGAGTTACAAAAAGGTCTATGCTAACAATTAATCATTGCATATTATCTTAACTTTTTGGCCATCTTTCTGTTGCTTAATCACTACTCCTATTCAATTCTCTGATGTAATAATCTCTTGCATGTTCATAGAAGTTTTGTTTATCCCTTTTCCTTTGTTTTACTATATTGTTTCATTATTTCTGTATTGATGTTTAGTCGATTGGCTTACTTTTTTGTAAAAAGGTATGTTTGATTTATATTTTAACTCTTCAACATTTGAGGATTAAGAAATATGTATATACTTTTAAAGGCATGAAGTAATGCTTTTTGAAACATCAGGGTTTTTATTTTACTTGTATCAAAACTGTTGCCATCTTTTGACTGTTTTTGGATAGACCATTACGGTATCCTTTTGTGTATTGGAATACCTAACATATCAGCTTGGTGATGACATTTTTAAAAAGGATCATTTTTCCACTTTTGCCAATACTGTATGTATGATGTGCCTTTAAATGATCTCACTCATTATTACCATATACCTTTAAAAGTTGGTATTTACTAGTCAGTAAAGTTCATTTATCTGATTTTCATTATAACTGTTCATTGTAAATACTCAAACTTTCCTTTAATAACATGTTTACTTATTAATGGACACTCATCTTTGTTTTTAATAAATAAAAAAAAAATTATATGCAGATATTTTCAAATACATTCACCTAGAGAACATTACATTATAAATATATAATAAAAATGTAATATTTTAAGTTTTCAGAATTCACTAATATGCATATGCTTCCATTGAGTTTTTTGGTTTGGGTTTCAACAAGTTTTGAACAATATCCCATAAAGGAGGTAATCAAAATTATACAATAATATATTTACAAATGAAGATAAAGGCAATATATTTGGTTCACATGAAATTACTAAGCATGTCATATTGCAATTATTCCTGATGACAGATGTACAATTGTTTCACTTTCAATTTAAACCGAATGTTCACATGTATACTCTATTTAGACAGTAGAAACGTTATTGCATTATTTCTTTTATAATTTTTTTCCAATCGGAAGTCCTTGCTATAAAAACGTTGATTCAAAATGTTTCAAAAATCAGCTCTGTTATATTTTAAACTCATTCAAATCATTCCTCTCAATGTTACCCTTAATGTTCACTTTTTAACTAAACTAACATTTATTAATGATATGATAGTGTTAATAAAACGAATTACATTTCTTCATCTATATACATCATTGTTAAACCTTTTTCTAACAACTCCATTTCTTCTAAGCTCCATTTTCAACATATTAATACTTCCTGCACATTTCTAGGAAGTTATTCAGGATAACATAATAATAGTGTCTGTTCTTGAAAATTAATATTACATTTTTTTTCAGAAATTTGGAAACAAAGTACAATTCTTTTATACCTCATATGTGCTTTGCTTTTAACATTGTATTATGTGATTATGGCCAGTGGTATTCTGATCAATGTACTATTTGTATGCCTTTAATTAACTATGTTTGTAGATAAATGTACATAACTTTGAAATGTGCTTGTTATATGTCGTGTCCACTGCTAACTTTGGCACCAATTTGTGCAAACTGCTTTTGTAGTGCCAAATTTATGCAATCTCTTTGTCAATAGTGCTGTAAATATTTTTATGCTCTTTCATAACATCAGTATTAAAATTACATCTGTATTTTACATATATGTTTGTCTACTGCTAATGTTCAACTTGCACGTGCCTGTGGTTTTTTTGACATAAATCCAAATATATCCTCAGGTTTTTTCATTATTTTGGTATTTGTTCATTTCATTCATGTATTTATTTCTCATAAGTTAATAAATATTTATACTTTGTGTTATACAATGTACTATATGCACTTCTTACAGCTTAACTCCACTTCCTATCTGTAAACATTTTACACAAGCTGAAAGTTTACTTACATTAAACTACATGCAAAACTGTATTACAATTTCTGTGTCTATGGTATATCTCTCTTCAATTTTTAGGCACTTCTTTTATGCAGATCATTTCAAGTGCTGTTCTACTAAAACATAATATATAATAATCTGCCATTACATATTTATACAATTTCCTTCACGTATGCAACTTTGTTTATATGCCAGCTCATTCTATTCATTTTTATATTACAATTTTTCAATATCTAGTCATTTCACTACTTAGTTATATTTCTAATGCCGTTTTTATAGATAAATTTAAACATCTTTTTCTTAAGTCATAAAAAAACAAAACAAGTACAAGATAACTCCACAAAGCATCTTCAATATAACATATTCATTACTACATTTCCATGAATTAAACTTGCCATTTACATCTAGAAATGTTTTAAATGCAATTAAACAGTTAAACATTAATAAAAGTGGTGGACCAGACATGTTTTTGAATGAATTTTTTACGCATGGCAAAACTGTGTTAATTCCTTATCTTGTATGTTTATTTAATAGAATTTTTGATATAGGTTATTTTCCTGAGGCATGGTCCGAAGGTTTTGTAATACCACTACACAAGAAAGGAAGCATTAATGAGGTAAACAATTAGAGAGGGATTATTACACTGCTTAGTACATTAGGTAAATTGTTCACTAGAATCATTAACAATAGATTGACTGATTGGGCGCCCGAATATGCCCAAATTTATCGAACTTTTAAATTCTAGGAATAAGAAAATTATTAGGAACTTGGGAATTTATGTAGAAAAAGCGTTCAATGTTAGAACAAATACACTTTATCTAAACAACGTATGATATATATTTTTAGCAATTATTTGGTGTCTAATTCAATAAAATAAGTATATTCACTGTCCGTTAAGATTTTCAAATAAAGATATTCATCTCAGTGATATGAAAATATTATGTTATTAAATTGGTGTTCGGCATATTTGTATACTTTTATTTATAAACTCATTCAAATTCAATTTTACGATTAGAATATGTTTTGATAAATTAAAGTAGTATTATATGTCTGTCAATGTGTAATGCTTTTTTATGTTTCTGGTTGCGATATTTATACATTATCGAGTATAAGTAATGTTGAATGTGCACGTTTGTTGCCATCTTTATAACTTTGCTTTCGATAAGGAATCAATGCTAGGGACATGGTACTCCTATACTAATTATGATATATATGTATATATATTGTATGTATTAGGATTATTGTCAATAGTTAATGTATTATGATCATGTTTTATACACACACATACGCACACGCACGCACACGCACATATATATATATAAAACAGATTGTAGGGTTATAATTATAATTTTCATATAATTTTATAATGATATGTTAGTAATGTTGGTATGTTGATATTAATAATATGATATGTTCATATTTTGATGTTCGCCATATTTATATTTATATCTGTTTGTATACTGTTTTGCCACATGGGTCTGTGACCTTCTGGTTTTAAACGAAATAAACTTTGAAAACTTTGAAAACATGACTACTTTCAAACTATGTACAAACTTTGTAAGATGACAGAACACTACATATAATAGGTTTAACAAAACTATTTTTTCACATGATCCAATGTCAGTGACAAACACCATACACTTTTTAATATTTGTGCCACTATAAAACTCGGATGTTACGTGTTCAGCTATGTGTTCATATGATGATGATAATATTGCCATGAATGACTTGCTTTATACTCTTTTAGTCTGTATACATTGAATTGTGTTGAGCAGCAGCCTTTTACGCTAATCCTGTTACCTTTTCGTTTTGGTTAGATATATCTTTAATGTTCATTTAGCGGTAAATATTTCTTTAATCAATCTTTTAAAATATACATCCACCTAAAGGTACCATGTGGTCACCTTATTTCAGATTAAAATTGACATAAATACAATCCATTGCTGATACTTATGACCAATAACTGTTAATAAACATTTGAAATTACATATTTAGTTCAGTGTTTCATGCATCAACATTTATCATTTCCAATTATTCGTTATCACCCACTTCCTTACAAGTAATACATACTTGATAAGCATTTTGTGTGCTTCCAAAAATTGTTTGAATCACCTTGCAAACCTTGTCAGTCCTTCTGCCAGCACAAGTATTATGTATGCAGTAAGAATTACGTTAGTTTGGAGAGAGAAAAATCCCAAGCAAAGAAAGTGAAGGCTTGAGCACCACAATCCTAATCCACATATGCATCATTACTCCTTAAAGGTTGTGATTTGCATTTTGAGAATAATATTTAAAAAATCTAATGTGTCACTATGTTCAATGAAGTAAAATATACCAAGAAAACACCTGATGCGTATAATGAATTTAACGTATAAATTAAAGAACGCAAATTCCGATTTGATGTTCTATCTTTGCGCGTAGGCCAGGTGAGATTTGAAATAATTACGTGTGCGTGGCACCGTCCTTCAGCACTTTCAGTGCTTTGATTATTACTACAGTTGTTCTGCCTGTGCAGTGTGGCGGCCGTAAAAATCGCCCCGCACTTGCTTTAAATAATGTTATCATTTCATCCTCCATAATACTTTTCCCTCCCCACTCACATCTTTTTTATATATTTTTTTATCTATACCACATTGAAGATTAGGCAACGACAGTCATTTTACATATTTAAAAATGGTTACATAGTTTAAAATGTATGTTCATTCTTTTTTGGCGGCCTGTAGAATATTTGTTAACTTTTAACTCGTTATTTTGGAGATACATATAAATTCATTCATTTCTAGCATAGTTATTTAATTGATCATACTATTCAGTTTTTAAGTTTTTTGTTTACTTTAAGTTTTAAGTTTACTTTTTTGTGCCGTGTTGAACGACACTCGTTCCATAATGGTATCTTTACATGACAATTTCAATTAAAAAGAAAATTATTACACCAAAAAGGATAGTTTCTTCAAATTCCAGCACTATTTTTTTCGATCGCTATTTAAAAATTTCATTACCACGCCTTGGATCGCCAGTGCTTGGGAAATATGGTGCTACAGGACCTACCCGACTATCTCTAAGTGCAGTTCTAAGAGGTGTGTATGTTGTAAGTATTTAGTTTGTAAAAATAATACTATTTCTAATGTAAATGGGTAGAACCTTTAACGTTAATATTAAAACTGATATAACATGTACTAGTAAAGATATGGTTTATTTACTTACTTGAACTTTTCCTAACTGTGGTGTACAATACGTTGGTCAGACTGGCCGACAAATAAAAACACGCTTAAGAGAACATATATATAAAATACGATATAATAAGAAATATAAGAACTTTATTTATAGACATTTTAAAATCTCCGGACACTCACTTAGCTATGTTACATTTCAACCACTGGAACAAATTATTTATAAAGACAAAGATATAAGAACACGTCATTTAATAGAGTTGGAATGGATTAAGAAGTTACAATCACCCTATCCTCTAATTTCGAAGGGCCCAAAATATAGGTACCCTAATAAGATAGATTTTTATAAATGTAAAGAACACATTATTGACTCTCTTAACAATTATGCAAATAAATTGTGTAAAAGGCAGATGTGAATGCCCTTACGTCCTGGAAGAATGAAATTATAAAAATCATGGATCAAAGAATTAAGTTTTATCAATCTAATCCTATGTTGGGATCATACAATCATATAAACACTACATGTAATATGCCAGGCATTATAGCAACTTTATCAAATCATAGCAACTCCTACCTAAAGATCCGAAAGTGTCCTTTCGTATTTTCAAAAATAAAATTCAAGAATTATACAACAAATTTGTACTTGTGCCAGCTGATAAAAGCTTCTAACAACACAGAAGTCTTAAATAATAAACTTAACTGTACTGCAGCTTATAGTCCTATTACATCGTCTGCAGAGGATATAATTGACAGACACAGCTCAGCATTGTCTAAATTTAATGTAGAAGTCGCATATAAATGTAAAAAGTTACCAACTATGTATTGGTTACCTAAGCTACACAAAATACCATATAAATCTAGATTCATTGCTAATGCGAGTTTCACTACTACTACACACATTTCGAAACTTCTCACTGGTTGTTTAACAGCTATTAAAGCTGAAGTTGTTAAATATTGCAATAAAACCTTTGAAAATTCCAGTATAAACCTTTACTGGGGCATAAAAATTCTACAGAAGTTTTGAATAAATTTCAATCATTACATTTTAGAGCAACACGTATCCCCTACCTATGATTTCTCCACTCTTTATACTTCCTCATGATTTAATTAAAACAAAACTTACACATTTAATTGAAAAAAACATTTGGTAGAAATCAACATGTATATTTGGCCAGCAATGATGAAAGGACTTTTTTTACTTCTACTAATTACAAAAACTTTACCATCTGGACATGTGAGGATGTCTGTGAAGCGCTTAATTTTTTACTGAATTATATATTTATTCAATTTGATAACTCAATGTACTATTGGAACTAACTGTGCTCCACTTAAAGCCGACTTATTCTTATTCTGTTATGAAAGAGACTTTATGTTATCCTTATCCAAAGAAAATCAGATGGATGTAATTGAAATGTTGAAAGGATGTTGTTGAAAACAATACCTCCCGTTATTTAGACGATATTTTAAATATTGATAATGAGTTTTTCCCAACCATGATATATAATATATATCCAACAGAACTACACCTATCGAAAGCTAACATCTTGGATACACATGCCTCGTTTCTTGACTTGGACATTTCTATTGAAACTCGTATTATTACTACTAAAATATATGATAAACGAGATGATTATGACTTTGAGATTATAAATTTTCCATGGCTTATTAGTGATATACCGAGAAATACGACATACGGCGTATGTAATGTAATCCATACGTATACATGTTTATACTGGATACGGTCATTAAGTAGTACTGTCTGAACACGTTTCTTATATTACATTTATAGTAAATACATCAATTTGCTCAGTGATATGATGTTTACCAATATTCATTATAGATTACACAACTTATCTTATATTACATTTATAGTAAACACATCAATTAGGTCAGTGAGATAATGTTTACCAATATTCGATTATGGATTACACAACTTAGTTAAATGATATAATATATGTCTGGAAACACCATGGCTTATTGACATTAAGTATTGGTTATCAGTATATTATACAAGAAAACCAGATGATACCCATGACGAGAATTAACACGACTTAGAAGCCGAATAACATCATGATTATAAAAGGAGAAGGACAGTCTGTTTAAGAGAAAGGTTTTGGAGAGAGTTGAGGTCTACGTACCGTGCACATACCATCACGCCGGTATCGTCTGAATTAATTAACTTGGGTTGTTGGTTGTTTTATATTAAGTTGTTCTGAATTAAGTTTAATAAACACTTTGAAACTTTACACTATCTTGTGTTAATACATTGTCACTCGAAATTACGTGACACGTATACCTATCTCAATTAATTAGATTTTTCCGGGCGAATACTAATCTAGAGGACTTTAATAAGCGTAACCTTCTACTGACAGGTAAACTGCTAAAGTAAGGCTATCTTTATCATAAATTATGTAAGACGTTTCGTAAGTTTTGCCATAAATATACCGACATTAACTTAAAATATGGCACTAGTGTAAAATCTATGTTAGAGACAGGAATTACTAAACTTAAATTTTATGGAGATTTATTTTATAAAATTCGCAAAATTCATAACAGTTGTTACTTTGATCAGTTATTTGTGAAATTAATTAACAAGTTCAAAAGGAAGGGTTTTAATCCTGACATGATGAGAACAACTGCAGATTAAGTTTTAAGTAAATCAATACTTGATAGATTTGCACACCTATTTTTACTGCACGCCGGACACTAATGTTTTGAGACTAAATGAAGTTATATTTGTAAACCGTACTTGGTACGGCAGGATATTACTGATCACAATGTCTTAGGGGATTATGTTCGGGACTTTGTAGGCATTGACTTTTGCTCTGGAATTAACATGAAGTGTTCCATGGAGTATCTTAAAACTATCGACCAGCCCATTTGTGAATGTTTTGTGTCGTCTTATACATATATTTTTTTGAATTTACGTTAGTGTTGTCCTTGTTTCTTGTTGTTTTGTGATGTTCACTGTAACTACTTACTTAACTGTTTTCTCTTGTATATTATCAGTTTATATGGCACAGTCTTGTATAAATAACGTCCCCTTACGCCGCGTATACTATATCTTTTATGACGTCATTAAAATTGTATGACGTCAATGATTTTTTATACCAAGAAAACTTTTCTATCTACAATGCGATTTACATTTTATGACGTCATTTGACAATACCAAGTAAACTTTTCTTAATATTCGTTGGGTGCAGTCGTGTTTTTGTGTTTTATTTTCTTATTAGACATATTTCTTTTAGTTATAAATTCCATTTCCCTATCAATAATATCTAAGAATTTTTAATTAGTAAACGCATTATCAAGTTGACTTTATTTTATATTGCATTTTAATTTGACATTTTAAGGTTACTTCTATTCTGATGTTACTATTTCAGTTACGGGGAACAAGGTCAGTATAAGGCTGCTTGTTCCTCCGTGCTCGATTAGTTACTGTATGTCTGTTGATATGTACGTGATGGTTGGTTTATTTTAATGATTAGCCTACTAAGTCAATTTATGTATATATGTTGGAAATCAATGACCATATAGCGATGAGGTGTGAGGTTAGCTAGCTGTTAAATCGATTTAAACCCCCAGTATTTTTTACTGACAGTTCCAAGGCTGTAATTCGCTATATGATTGTTGTTTCTGTTCGTGGTATGAATGTTTTATGTTTCCCTTTCCCCTATGCAATTATGTCACTTTATACAGTGTTCAGAGTGTTTCCTGTCCAATTTTGGCCTATTGTGGCCAGTTGTCTTGAATTGTCCTGTGCGCTTTTCCATCCATAAATTCCCCCCTCCCCCTCCCTTTACTGTCCACTTTGATTCTCCTACTTATTCCTTATGGTCTGTTGGGCCATTCCTTGTGCCTCTGTTCCTTAATATGTGTACTGTTTGACCTCCTTAAGTGCATTATGTTTTGTGGATTGTTATTTTTCCTGAGGTCTGCGTGGGGAGGTATTGTCTTGTGTATGTGGCGTTCCCCGTAGTTACGTATTCTCTCTGTTTTACAATAAAAGGTTTATGCACACAAGCCGATTTTATACATTTAAGATTAAAGGGCATTTCCAGAAAATAATGTACTCCACTGGACGCAATATATTACCCCCCACTACCTACAGAAATACTTTTAATGCTAATGGTAAATTTTCCAGAAAAAAAAAATAAGAATCAAGTAGTGTGTTAGAGTTTTTTTCCCTGAAACATTCGTAAAATCCACATTTTTTGTTACCAGGGTTCCCTCTGCCATTTTTCAATTTTGGCAACAAAATAATCTAAAAGAATACATATTTGTAAGCAATTGCATAATTGTATAATGTGTAAATGCTTTTTATCAAAATTGAATATGCCAGAGGGAATCATATTTTCAAATTTAAAAAAATTAGCACCTTCAAAGTAATACGAATGGATAAATCTTGAAATACACTATACGATCCATTTGTCTGCATACAACAATGTCATGTTTACAATGATAAGAATAACGCCTGTACCGTGATCAAGACTTTTTTTGGCAAACATAACATCATTAACGCAATATTTGTGTTCATTACTTTGCTTATGAAGATAAAATACATAACAATAAACAAGTTAATATTTGTAGGATTGGTAAACATTGGCCTAAATATGATAACCAGTATGCGTCAAGGTTACAAACATTTTTCGGTTGATGAGAAATTGCCATGGTGGTCAACGCAAGATTTGATTGGTTTAGGAAACACTGATATGCAAAAAGCAAAACCATGTTAGTACGGCTGCGACTCTTGTGGTTTGAGCCGCAAGCTAGTGCATTGCTAATTTGATCCGCGCATGAGCGCATTGCTCATTTTATGAGTTTACGTACCAATTATTCTGGTTTGAGCCGCACGTGAGTGCATTGCTCATTTTGTTTGAGTCTATTTAGCTTTGAGTCCTGTTTCCTCATTGTCCGTAGAGTTAGCCGGACAATCAACCAATCACCATTTCGCACAGTATTGTAAATATGTAATATTATTCATGGATGCTGCCGTCCAGATTAAAATGAGATGTAATAGTCGTATTACACCTTTTTTATTAGTTATTTCTATGTGAGTTGACTTGTTTTAAGTAGTTATTTTGTCAATGTTCTGACTCATCTATCATCTTAGCATCTTAACCTTCATGTGTTTCTCATCGTTGTACTCCTTTGATAAATCAAGTCGCTACCACAATCACTCATTAGTTTCTATCATTCTCATTTTGAGTTAATGTGATTCAAACTCCGCCCTCAAAAAGGCTTGAGGCTTTACCAATCGCTGACTTAAATTACTGCAGCCCAAAATTGAGAAAACAGAGAACACCGATATTCGGCCGCACGTTACATATACAAGAAAACGGTGACACATATAATATACTGAGCCAAACAAGTTACGATACATGAAATCAATTGGATACAATTTTATCGTGGGTCAGTGATATAAATATGTTTTTAAGCATTTTGAAAATATGGTCTTTGATACATAATTTAAATTGATTATTATGCTTCAATTTCATTTAAACTTTTTGAAAATCAATAAGAAAATGGGCCAGAGCACTGCTGTATAAGTTTGGTAAACTTCATATAATAAATGAAGGCGCTATCATGTATACACAAACTCAATTTTAAGAATATTTCCAATTTTAAGGGGCCCTAATCCAGTCATGCATGGGCGGAAAATAAATGAAGCCCTGCATTGTGTTCACAAATTTGATTTTAGTATTTATTTCCAATTGTGAAAGGTCATGTACTGCAGTCATGCATGGGCGAATCTAGCTGATCTACAATTTGAATTATGCTCGCATAGATATCTAACTACTGTATAAGTTTAGTCAACATCGGATAATAAATGAAGGCTGTATTGCGTACACAATATTGACTTTAGGATTTTTTCCAATTTTCAATATAGACGACTTTATTGTGTAAATGATTATTTACGGACGCACAAACGACGGAAACTGTTGCACCATCCTATAAGCTCGCCAAAGGCTAGTAGAGCTTTAAAAAAACAGATTCATAATGGTCTGATTTTCCATTAAAGTCATTTTTCATACAATTATTATACCCATAAATGTAAGTCAACATTTGTACAGAAACAATATTTAAAATATATAGCAAATGTAGCAAAAGTCACTTTCTCCAGATATATAATATAACCAGGAACACCTAGGGAACGTTGCTTGGGCTTATCAGGTGTGATTTATTGCTTTCACACCAGGCTGCAATGACCTGGTGTAATCAATGTAATTGATACCATGAAAGTCATAAAGTAGTTTCTACTCAGATTCAGGGGATAGTCCTGTAACTGTAAGCTGACAACCATATAAACTTGGAAATTATTTCGATACATGCATGCATTCTGTGACTCGGAAGGAAATGAAAGCGATGTCTATGACTATAAGCAGACTCTTTAAACTAAGATTAGATTAAATAATAATACTAGCTTAATTACGTAATTTTTGATAGTTGACCTGTAGTATAAGTCAGGTCAAGTTAATGTACTGACGCTTCGATATCGGACGTTTGTCATGTTGAGTCTGTTAGTTCTTTCCCACCAACTTCTGACATAACAATAATTTGCATTTTACAAAAATAGGAAGCCAGCAAGGCTAGTTTACAATCACTTCCCATACATTTTAGAGCTAGGATTTTTCTGAAAAGCTACAAAGACCAGATGAACTGAAACACAGCCGAGTTTACATAGAATAGTAAAATGCTGTAAAAAGCGTAATGTTACGGTCTGTCTATAGAGGAGACCCTTAAGTAGATGCAAGATGTTGGATGGGCATTTCTATGTTTCTGGGTTGACTCCCTTGTGAGTATTGGTAAACACACATGGTAATAAAGGAGTAAATTCAATACATAGCCATCTACTGACCGACCTGGTTTGTATATACATGTATACCTAGTCAATAAATTTCAATGACAGATTTCAACTGGCCAAGTATCAACCTATACCAGGTCACTAGGTGACTATGTATCTGTAACAGAGATGAGACAATTAAATGATGCATCATTAATGCAAGCACTCCCGATATCATTAAAAATTGATGTATTGATCTTCCATGTTTATGCATTCAAAAAAATAAAGGTTTCAACATATCCGAAATATCCGAAAACACATCTGACACATCGTTGGCAATAGTTTCAGATTGTTTCAAATTCATAACTCAGAAAAACTGTTTTTTTTAATATACCGCGTATAAGTAATGCTTGCTTGCAAGCCTGTCCAACTTGCAATCAAATTATTTATAACAAGGTTCGTTTAAAAGTAAGAAACGGTTAAGACCGAGCGAGTACTCACCCGCACACAAATCGTTTCAAAGTGAAGCCGGTAAACTAAAACCTGTCTTATCAATGGTCCAGTTTAAACTAGTCATACATGCACGCTTTGAAATTAACATTGCAAGTTGTAAGTGAACCAGTCCCTCTTTCCATCCCCGAGTGAAAATGTGTAATGCTTCAACAATCTCTGGTTGACAAGTCTGTTCAGAACACAACAAGAAACTTCGTCTGTCCCAGTCTTTCTGCGCTTTCATGATTGAGATTGAATGATTTCGGGCTAGTGGTTTGGCTAAGCAACATGTCCAAACGGGCTAGTGCTCTGAAATATTGAGGCTAATCCTGTCTTAAATTCAAGTGACATTGTAATTGCAGTAAATAATGCACTGCTGAGTGAGAATAGCGCCATGAGGAGTTTGACATATAACCATGTGAAATAATGTTCTATACTTGAATATGAAATTGTCTAATGAAAAGATAAGTAGGTTCCTCTCATCTAATATTAAATATCGCTTTGAAGCACAGATATAATTATAAATATATATAACATATTCAATTGTAATATTTTAAAAAGCGTTTTACGGTCTGTATAATGAACCAACTGGCATTACGAAGACGTGAGCATGTGCGTGACACAATCATGAATAGTCTGATTTTTAAATAAAAAATGATTGACCGAATTAAATATTTAAACAACTAATGTAGGACTCTCTTGTGTCATTCTTGTTAGTTTATCAGTCAATGCTTGAATGTAATTCCACAAAATTGCATCGAAAAATACGTAATCATTTCGAGTCTAATCGGATTTTATATGAAGTACCAACAGCATACTGATTGTTCACGAGTAGAAGCCTTAAGAACATATTGTCAGAACTTGCAGCACCTTTGTTAAACAAGGAAGCATAGGAATTGATTCATTTGTATTGTATTGAAATACGCATTTCTGAACATATTGAAAGGAGGCGTTTCAAGGGCGTGGCTATTAATGAAAAGGGAGTTACATAAAACGTCCGTTATTAATTATATCGTGTTTTTAAAAATATTGGTTACTAATTTTGACAACTAATTTTGAATCGAGTATGCACAGTCGTCTCTTCAATCACAGTACAACGCAAACTTTGATCTTCGGAACGTAATTTCAGAAACTATCACACGGATAGTGGTTGTCTTTCCTCGAAATCTTTGGTAGGTACCGACTTTACATTATAAAAGTTAGTCATTAGTTTCCGTTATTTTCTGTTTCATGCAAAAACTGAACCATATTTTAATGTTGATTTCAAATGAAAACTAGAACTATTAAGACCGACTTATTCAATAAGAGTGACGATAAGCGCCGTATTTGATATCAGCCCTCAGCTAGTTTAATTGTCTAATATGTATAAATAAATTCCAGCGAGTGGTGCGGGCTTTACTGATACAACCAACAATCACGAATAATAAGCTGGAAGCAAGTGCTTTCCTGGAAAATTATTGGCCTTCCTCGGGTTACATAGCAGAGTTCGTCGTTCCTACAATCACAAAGTGCGGGATGCGATGTAGCATTGATTCGGGATGTCGCTCAGTCTTTTACGACTTTGAAATAGCTACATGAATTTGTATACAATACAACGACGTTCTTCATGCCTCTACCTTGACCCATTAAATATTAAAGAAAGCATGATGGTAAATATTTTGCCTCCTTAAGCGAAGCTCATATTTGTGTACAGAACTGTCTTGAAAATTGAACAGCGGACTTCATATAGTAATTTTTACATCTAAGTCACATCTAAGTGAGAATCTTTGAACAGAGGGGTGGCAACATTATGCATACTAGAAAATGGAACTGTGGACTATGTTTAATCAGAATTACTGGCTTGTAAACATATGCACGTATTATAAGACAACATTTAACCTACACTCATTATTTCCCCGACTATTTTCGGACCATATCGCCGTACTTGTCTACAGTATACTGATTGAAAGTCGCTCTTTGCTTGTCTGTGTCCATAGGGTTTTACGCAGTTTTCAACAATATTTCAATTATTTATGGCGGCCAGTTGACTAAGCCAGTTGTCCTGGAATTAATTATCAATCAGTACTAACTTGTTTTTCCATCGCATTTATCGCATCATTTCCATGTTTGTCAGTCACTTACATTGTTTTCAAATTCTATTTAACAAACAATTCAAATAATACTCTTTTCCCGGGCCGTTATATACAGAACTTTTAATGTCAGTAGCCATGTACAACCTGAATTGGAGACGCAGGAGAAATCGGAAGCCGATAAACAAAAAAGGTCGTTTCAAAACATTTAATGCAATATTTGTTAACAGAAAATATGTTACAAAACATTTCATACATTTTAAGTGTTAAATCTAAATATACATTATCAATGGTTTCATCTTCACTCGAGCCTTGGGCATTTCCTTCGCATCTAGTCACAGTAAAGAGTTAGTGGTTTTCACGCACGAGCTTTAACATTCAGACACATATGGTATGTGCCGCTTTCACTGTCTCCGTCAATTTGTCTGCTTCAGCGTTGAAATATATTAGAAAAGCATATTGAGTCAAAATTTAAGAATTTCTAATCCTTTATAGCACGTTATGGTGATGTTCCATAAATTTTACATTAGAAATGGTCTATTCCAAAAATTACCCTTTCATAGTGAAGACTATTCACACAGTGCTAATTTGTCTCAAACTTGATCAACAGTCCAATACAATTCATAAAAGTCACGAATACTTAAAAGTATATGAATAGAAACATGCATAAGTACATGACTGGCCACACGTCATATAAGTTAATACGGTTGCTATGACAACCATTACCTAAAACAGTGTAAATATTGATAATTTTTCACAAAATTCAATAGAGAAACTTAGTGTTTTGCCAGATGTAGTATACATTTACACATGTTCTATTAGAAAGTGATAGTAAAAATTTAATAGACTCAAGTTTAATTTGTATTGTAAAATCACATCAAATAATGCATACTGTATGTGTTGCAATTTTTGTGACAACAATTTATATTTCAACAAGAATAAACATCAAAGATGTTTGAAGTCGCTGGCTAAGTCTTTGAAGTAAATATTTTTGGATGACAGTTGCAGCCACCTTGTGAATTACAAATTGAAATTGATATCCAAGATTGATATGACATAATAATTGCAATTATCAATGGGATTAATTATATCAAACAGGAAATAGCAATATGAATTAATCTCCTGGAGTTTTATGACTCTTATGTTTTTACAGCTGACACAATGGGCAATTTAGGGGCCAGTAGGATTCATCTTCTGTCTAGGGCGTGGCTTATGAATTGCAAAACAATTAGCATCAACCAATCAGATTAAATGAACCATAAGAAATATATATTAATTAATGTTATTATTATCATTAGCTGTGAGAATACTGAAGTCAATTTTAACATTTAGGACTTTTTGTTTTATTTACATGTTCCAACATATGTCAATTAATGTAACTGTATAAGTAAATCTCCATTTGTGTTTGAACATAAATTTTGCTTGTATAAACTCATTTTATAACAAAATATAAATATTTACTAAAATGGTGAGTGTTGGTTCATATATAAATAATTATAATTGCTAATTAATATGTGCTGTTAGAATTATAAACCCAATTTCACCACAATTATTTTTAGAAATACACAAAGTGTATGTGTATCTCAAATTATAATTTTCTGTATCTTCTATAATTTTTAACCCACAATAATAAAATTTACCAGTGTCTTATCAGCATACAGTAGGCAAATGGGCTAGAGGTCGATGGAGTAAAGGGTTAAGCTGTAAGAATCTGTGTTAAAGAACCGTTCTTCATCCTGAAGTACTGTATTTTTCTAAATCTTTATTTGACATTAAAGTTTTAGTCCGATATATGTAGAGTCATGGAGTATTCCTTAGTGTCAGCTGCTGGTTTTCACCAAGCCCGTGAATGTTTGCCACTTGATGCTAGGGGGAGAGGTCAGACTATCTGACCCATTCCCAAAGCCAAATATATGGGTTTTTCCCAATCAGAAAAAAATCCCATTTAATGATGCAAATTTTCCCAATTTATTAAGGGTCTTTTTCCCAAAATGGACAGAAAAAGGCCTAATTTTCAGCACAAAATACAGCCATTTGATTGAAATTAGGCAAACATTACACAGTCAAACAGACTTGAACTTTCTGTGTCTTAAGTTTCTATCTGATATATTCATATTTAATTGCCATGGGCTGATCCAGTATTTGGTCTTAGTGGGGGGGGGGGGGGGGTGTAACTTTTGGGTCATCTTTTGATTTTGTTCAAGCCTTATAAAACGGTAATGACTGTCTGTTTTATTCTTTGTTTTTAAGATATCGAACATTAAAACCAATTCAGAAGGACTTAATTGAATACAACGCATTAGCAGCAGTGGAGCCATCTCTTTATATTTTCGTATTTATAGTCGGACATACATGTAACTTTTCTAAGCTTGGGGAATTTTAGGGGGGATGTGCGCCAGGTGCCAGGGCCTAGATCCACTAGTGATTGCAATCATAAAAATGATATCGCAGTACTTATAACTTTTGTTTAGTGTAGTTCTTATTAGTTCTATTCTTATATGTAGCTTCAAAGTGCTTAATTGTCATTCTTTTTGCAGCCATGATTGACAGACCTCTTCAGTCCAGATGAAATATGATCTACATTATATGAGATCCCAGAATTGCACATTGTAAGTGCTTGGAATGGTGTAATGGAACTACTGCTACTGTTTGAAACTACTATTCGTAGTAGAAACAGCCATGTTGGCAGCAATTGGAGTATTTCAGGATGACAATCAGGGTAAGTTTTGAACATAAATGTTAACGAATATGATTAGAATAAATTCAATAATGCATAAGGCCAATCATAAAATATTGTTTGTTTCCCCTCCCACGACCGACCGTTGAAAATTACCCCTACCGTAAATATTTTATTTTATTTTAAAATTGCCGGGTACAAATATTCCCGCGCTACAATAGCTATTGGGTAAGAAAAACTGGAATCGCTGGTACCAGTCAGTTGAGTAGTCACAACATCAATAAATCTATGAAGTAGATAAATAGATTTTAGTTACAAGTATCATATTTTTACTTACCCTAATGAAAATAAATCTATTAAGATGTTAAATCTATACAGAACACATTTTAAGCTTGTGCAAACAAATTATGAATAAAAATATCTGCCCTACCTACCTACCCTACCGTGGTGGGCTAGGGTCGCGGGAGGGGAAACAAACATATTTTTAATGTAGGCCTAATTCATTTGGTTTTCGCCATGCTTAAAGCGTTTAGCTACGGAGCCTATGTTTTCCATTTACAATTTTGTAAGAAACTGAGAAATGTGATAAAAATCATGGTAATAAAGTATACTAAGTATATTAATTAAGGTACATTTAAAACGCAATGCAAGATATGAACTTAAACATGAAATTGTTTAAAGATATATCCGGCTCATCTGAACATAAAGGCTTTATCCAGTATAGTTGTTACATTGGCTAAAACATCTTTAATAAGAACCATTGCAATGTAAAACCGATTGAAAAAATCTTTTTTTTGCCATATTACTTGCAGTCAAAACCTGTAAAATTGCCTGATTGTTAAAAAACTGGATTTTTGTATTTAATTTTATGATGTTCAAACATCTGTCTTCAACAAATTAATACATTATCAGTTCATTCTTTATAAATGCATGTTTAGTGATGTTTAAACCATAGGAAATATATTTTTATGCCCCCACTCTGAAGGGGGGGGGGCGTATAGATCTGTCCGTCCTTCCTTCCGTCCGTCACAAAATCTTGTGTCACTCATATCTCCAAAAGTATAATATAATATGAGCCAGAGTCATTAAACTTTACAGGAATGTTCACCAGCACATGAAGTTGTGCACCTGGGGTTTCATGTTTGGCTGTACCCAGTAAGTGCAAAGTTATGGCCCTTAACTTAGTTAAAATATAGCCTACTGAGTATGCAATCTCGTGTCACTCATATCTCCAAAAGTATATGAGCCAGTCATTACACTTTGCAGGAATGTTCACCAGCATGTGGTAGTTGTGCACCTGGGGTTTCATGTTTGGCTGTACCAAGTAAGTGCAAAGTAATGGCCCTTGACTTAGTGAAAATATAACCTATTTGTGTGGCAAATATCTCCAAAAGTATATGAGCCAGAGTTATAAGACTTTACAGAAATGTTCACAAGCATGTGTTATATTGCACCTGGGGATTCATAATTCAGTGAGCCCAGTAAGTGCAAAGTTATGGCCCTTGATTTAGTGAAAATATAGCATACAGAGCTTGCAATTTTGTGTTGCGTATATCTCCAACAGTATCTCAGCTATACTCACCAAACTGTACAGGAATGCTCACCAACCTGTATAGTTGTGCACCTAGGGTTTCGTGTTGGGCTGTGTCCAGTAAGTGCAAATTTATGACCCTTTACTTATCACCATAATCAGTACAGTTGTTCACTTGGTAATTTGGATACCCATTCAAACCGACAGTCTTCGAGCGCTTTCAGCGCTTTGATTTAATCTTTGTCTAAAAGTTAGCCCGTTTTTAGATCAAATGTAAGACCATAACAGAAAATACGGCCCTATCCATTAAGTTCGTTCACGGACATATATGTCCGTGGTTCGTTTTATTTTATTTGTTTTATTTATTTTATAGAACAGCCTTTTATTATATATAGGCTAACGCCACAGACGTTAACCGGCTATAGGCATCGTTGGTATCAACTATTGCATAACAAATGGCTTCCTTAGAACAGCTAAAGTTAACCATTATTGTATTCGTGCGCGCATATAAAGAATCCTATTTTTTTAATTTCATTGTCAATATGTACTTAGTCTTTCAAATAAAACGTATCAAATGTGTTTGATTTTCATTATACAAATCTGAATATAATGTTAATAGGCATTTCCCGAACAAGCGTAGTAATATAGCGCGCTTTTTTCTCTGTGTGAGTAAATCGAGTTGTAAGTTTACACAAAACAGTAAGCAGCAATGTTTGAAATCCACCAAGATAGAAGATAAACAAGAGATTCAGACAGAATTTCAACTCCAATCTTGCCTTTGTTAAAGATCATTAGAACCTTACTTACACTTTGTTTATTATTTAGTCGGAACGAATTTGACCTTGTTTTCGCGCCTTGAAATTGTGAAATATGTCTCGTTTTTTCACTGAATCAAACAAGTATCCTCCATCTATGCCTTATAATCGATTGATCAGAACATCACATGTCGGAAACTGAAATCACCTCAGGTTGTTTACCTTACAGCGATTTTCCGAAAATGTACTTTGAGTTTCACTTTCATAATAACATGCAGACTAAAAGTGTCATAGATTAAGTACGTAAGCGTCGACTCGATTTAGCATGTTCCTGTATGACCCCCAATATTTGGAAATGACCCTCGGATATGAAATTGCAATGACCTTCAATTTTAAAAGTCCAGGGAAAACACTGAATATATATGGAGAATCTAAATTAAGATTATTGTCTCATGACAAATTCAAATTGATGTCTTCAGATACACAATCAGCAAAATTGAATGCCTGTTTTAAAACATTACTTGAGAGGAAAGGCAAAAAGCATTATGTTCTATTGGAAAGTTTATGGCAGTATTTTATTGATTTACCTTTTATTGCAGGAAGCAGCTGTATGTGAGGTACGGAGAAGGTCAAAATAAAGACAATACATTTTGAAGATGTAACAAACAAATGTAAGGTGGCCTTATGGCGCAAATGTGTGAATGAAACCTTTCAACCTGGAGACTCGTCATAACAGCCAGTGTTACAAACACCTACAGAATTAAAGATTCCCTTTCAACAACATCCTAGATGGTATGTCACATGGTTCTCCTACTGTATAATCAGATTATGTGCATTTTTGTTGTGTCTTGAACAGACAAATTGTACGATCAATTATTGCAATTATAGGAAATGCTACATTGAAATTATGCTATAAAACGTTAAATAGCAAGTTCAAATTATTGCAATCCTGTCGCATGTTAAGCTAAAATAAAATATTGCAAAAACATTCTGAATATACTGTACAGTATTTATATTGTCAAAAAAGGCATAACGTTTTTTGTCCATTCAGATAGTTTTAGTTTGATAATCGTAGCAGCTGTCAACTGATTCTTTTGAAATATATTGTTATTGGCTTATGCTTTTTAATACCATTAAATTTTATATAGAGACATCAATATGTAATGGTTATAATTAACCTGTAACTAAATCCATTGTTAAAGCAGAAAAGTGAAGAAATACACAATTAAAGAACGACAAACCGTCAAAGGGTCGATATGCGGCAGTAAGATCACAGTAATAAAAACATTATATCATAAACATGATTCGGTCACTCATCCTCACACTCCATCAGAAAGAGCTTTAACACAAGGTGAATGGTCCAACACCTAAATATAGCAAAAATATTTCTTAAACATGTTTCATTAATACCCTAACAATATACCTATACTATCGTATTTTAACATAAAACAGAATCTTAAATAGAAGAAGTAATTGATGAGTTGGAAAGTGTATGTCAGGAAGAAGATGAGTTCTTCTTCTTAACAACAGATGACAAAGTAGTTGCGGTACCTGTAGGAAAGGTGAAGCAGACGTTCCCAGATATACATATTGTTGCCTTGTGTAAACCTTAAATAAGTGTCACCTGCACTTACACGGGCAGTGAACTCTTATCTATTGACACAGCAATCAAAGTTGTGCGAAAAACTAGTCACTTCAATTTCTGATATCATTCGGTATCCATTCATATTCCATTATTGAAGGTGCTAATTGTTTTTAATTTGAAAACATGATTCCCTCTACCATACTCAAAGTATGATAAAGAGCATGAACAATTATGCAATTGCTTACAAATATGTATTCTTTTGGGATATTTTTGTTGCCTAAATTGAAAAACTGTTGCCAAATGAGTGTTTTTTTCACATTTGATGATATTGGCGAATAGCAAAAAATGTGGATTTTATTATTGCTTTACGACTGTTTCAGAGAAAAAAACTCAACAGCCACTAACACACCACTTTATTATTTGCTTCATGGGTGGCTGTTAAGCATTTTTTTTTAAATTTACCATTAGAAGTAAATTTATTTCTGTAGGTAGTGGGGGTAATATATTGCGTCCAGTGGAGTACAGTATATTCTGGAACACCCCTTTAATCTTAAATGTATGAAATCGGCTTGTAAGTGCAATGAAATGTACTTGAGGAACAATATTCATAATATTTGTGCATAAGCCTTTTATTGTATGGCAAAAGTTAAATATGACAAAATACCACATGTAAAAAAAACAGTCGGCACGGCACGCAAAGTTTAAAAATCAAACCACCTAGCCCTCCCTTATTTTGTGTTAATTTTGCTTTGGCCTCTTACTTGAATATGTTGTGCTCTGATTTGATAGTTGACTTTGCTTATCTTTGATACTTGTAACAATTCTTACAATATAGATAGTTTGCAAGATATCTAGTCTTAGGATTAATGTGTTAAATTGTTCTTTTGCAATATTTATGTTTTGTCTCAGTCTTCCTGTGTTTTATAACTGTTTGTTTCACTTTGATTTGGTTTGATATGTTTTTATCATTTCACTGATTGGAAATGACCCCCCCCCCCCCGACAGACAAATTATGAATACGTTCGACACATCACTATCCCAATTGAAATTATATTATGTATATTGCAATATCTCAGTAATGTTCTTCACATTAATATGAACCTCAATAAGGCTTCATTTTTCTGTTCAACACTGCATATGCAATAATACATATATGTGTATATGTAAGAAATGGAAAAATGTTTTTGTTGAATTAAGTATTATAGCGCACATGTTAGTATATGTTTTTTATGTATCATGTCTTTTATTAGTAGATT
The DNA here is from genome assembly GCA_032209605.1 of Mactromeris polynyma. Taxonomy (NCBI): domain Eukaryota; kingdom Metazoa; phylum Mollusca; class Bivalvia; order Venerida; family Mactridae; genus Mactromeris; species Mactromeris polynyma. Next base: position 4,865,068 of record JASFXZ010000014.1, read on the forward strand.
ATTGATTTAGTAACACTTTTTTCAGACAAATCTGCTTGAATATTTAATTGTACGCTTACAAAAGTGTAAGCTGAATTCCATGTTTTTGCTCACCTCACCTGAACCAAGTTACCTATTGCGCCATCACTTACCATCTGTTGCCCACTGCGACAGCATTGTCGTGAATGTTTACATTTCCAAAACCACTTGGGCAATATTTCAATCAGATTTGGTAGATTTGTTCATTGGATGATTTGTTCTCAAATATTGTGTCACACAGCCCCACTCAAATTCCATAATAGCCACTAGGGCTTCTGATTGCCAGACCTTTTTTCTAAAACAATTTATTTACTCTTTGGCTGATACGCTATGAACACGGTACATGATTGCACTGTACCAAACATCTGATTTGCTGACACGTTTTTGATATTATATCTAGACCAGTTTAAACCAAACCTTGTAAAAATGTTCCTTGGATAGCCCTGTGCTTTGTCCCCAGTCCACGTTCAACTTTTAATACAACTGGTCTAACATACTTTCAACATACTTTCAACATTTTGTTACAGACTAAGCTTAAAAGAGTTTCTTTCAAAACTTGAATGCTTCGACCTGGTTTCATGTATATACTATAAAAGATTATGTTTTTGCAATTAAGCTGCAGATGAAGTAAACAGTTTAGTAATAATATTTAACTACAATGTATAATTATGTAAATGTTGTTATTGCTTGTACATATGTGTTCATCATGTTGTATTTATTATGTCTCCCCATGTTGTATGTTTGTCTGTTCAGTTTACCTTGTTCTCCCTATATCTTCAAAACCCAGTGTTGGATGTTCACCAACTTGCTGGGAAGTATCCGTATGAAGTCTAGTAGAGCATATTGTAATTTGGGGTCATAATATTAAAGGTGGAGGTCACAGGTGTCTGAAACTTGAAAACCTTGTCTGCTGTTCATCTCTAAAACCCCTTGTTAGATTTTCATCAAAGTTGGTAAAAGCATTACATGTACTGTGAAGATTAGTTTTGCATATTACAATTTGTGATCATGTAGTCAAAGGCCAAGGTCACATGGACAGTAAAGCTTTTTTGTACATATTGTCCAATTGTTCAGCTTGAATTTTTAATAACAGTGTTACAGGATAAATTTGGCAAAATGCCTTCGAAGTGTCAGTGAAAAAATAAATTATTTTCCTTCCACAAAGTCATAAGGGTGTCTTAAGCCAGCAAGTTGGGTTTTAGGCAATAGTGGTCTTACCCAGAGAGTTCTACCTTCTGAAAGGACTGGGGTAATGGGGAGACACATGTTTTAAAAAAACAATTCTAGTTGATTTCCGGTAATACTTGAAATGTACATAATCATGTTGAACTGTTGAATACTTAATCAAAGTTATGAGCGTTGGATGTTTATTATTATATATGTGTTCATCTGGTCATTTCAACATGAGCAATGTTCTGATGACTTCATATCAAATATCACTGGGACTCAAACTTCATGAAAACTTTAGTAAGATGAATGTTTGTACCTGGTTCTGTAAATTGATATTTAACTCAGAATAGGTATGTTGATCTTGAACTTAAGTCATAGCTGCATGAGTATGTCAAAACTGAACTAAGTGTAATATACTTGCCCATGGCATTTTCTTGTACTTCAACTAATACAAGTACCGCCTGTGCCTAAAGGAAACTAAGAAACAACAAATAGGCACGATATATGGTGGGTTTGACTCGATTTTACAAGTGCTCAAACCTCACCTGTCTATCTAGACCGTTCGTTGTCAAACGTTATCACACAATAACAACATGCACAGTACATCTACCTACAGGATGAGATATTCTACCTGACATCCTTTCTGATAAAGTATGTACATGTAGTACTTTATCAGTTTCTGATTGTCCATATTTGAACAAAGCCTTCGAATGCTAAAACATCCAGCCTTTGTGAACAATTTAAATCCAGAAGAAAGATCAAGTCTCATTGATCGTAATGTAGTTCAACTTTCAGTTTGTCTTGTTATCTATGGTGCGACTTAACCATATTACTTACTTTACTTAGTCCTCTTCGTCCCATCTGGAACATAGGGCCTTAACTACAGCCTTCCATCCTCTACGGTCATGTGCTTTGTGCTTTGCCTCGGCCCAGGCGATTCCATATGTGCGAAGCTCAGTGTCTAGGGTTCTTCTCCAAGTCGTGGTTGGACGGCCTCGCCTGCGCTTCCCTTGGGGGTTCCAGTCGAGTGCCTGTCTTGTGACGTTGGTTGGGTCCCGTCGTAGGGTGTGCCCAACCCACCGCCACTTCCGTTCCTTGATGGCATCTGGAATTGGTCTCTGTTGCGTTCTTCTCCAGAGTTCTTCATTGGAAATTGTGTCAGGCCATCTAATACGGAGGATTTGTCGTAGGCAGGTGTTCACAAAAACTTGGAGTTTCGAGTCTAGTGCTTTGGTGTGCTTCCATGTCTCAGAACCGTATAGCAAAACAGACTTCACATTGGAGTTGAAGATGGTCAGCTTGGTCTTGAGGAGAATGTTCCTGTTGTTCCAGACTGGCTTCAGGGTGACAAAGACGTGTCGAGCCTTTCCAATCCTGGATTTGATGTCCTCCTCAGTGCCTCCTGTCTTGCTGATGATGCTTCCTAAGTAAGTGAAGATCTCAACATCTTCAATGTGCTGTTCCGCCATTTGGATGGGTGTGTTGGTAGCTGTGTTGACCCTCATGCTCTTTGTTTTCTTGGTGTTGATTTCTAGTCCTGTTTGTAGTGCAACTGTGCTCAGGCGCTGTGACTTCTCTTGTATGTGTTTGAAGTAGTGGGACAGTAGTCCAATGTCGTCTGCAAAGTCCAAGTCCTCAAGCGTCTTAACAAAAGTCCACTGCAAGCCTCTTGGTCGGTCCATGGTTTGATTGAGCACCCAGTCGACAACCAGCGTAAAGATCATCGGTGAGAGCAAACAACCCTGTCTAACTCCAGTGGTAACAGTAAAAGGGGATGATAGGTCGTTGTTATGAATCACCTGGCAGGTCATACCTTCATACAAACTGCGTATGATGCTCACAATCTTCAGGGGGATCACATAGTGCCTCATTATCCTCCACATGGTGCTTCTGTCGATCATGTCGAAGGCTTTCTTGAAGTCAATGAAATTGACGTACACTGGTGATTGCCACTCCAAGGATTGTTCCAGTATGATGCGCAGTGTTGCTATCTGGTCAATGCAGGACCTGCCAGCTCTGAAACCTGCTTGCTCATCTCTCAATGTGTTGTTTACTGCTGTTTTCAGTCTCTCTAGTAGTATTCTAGTGAGGACCTTGCTGGGTATGGACAAAAGTTGGATGCCTCTCCAATTCTGGCAGTCTCCCAAGTCTCCTTTCTTAGGAAGCTTGATTATATGACCTGTCTTCCACTCTGTAGGGATTTCCTCCTTCTCCCAGATGTCCTGGAGCAGTCCCTGCATCATCCGTGCTGATGTTGCCGTGTCTGCCCTGAGGGCCTCTGGGGGAATGTTGTCTGGTCCGGGAGCTTTTCCTAATTTGATTTTCACGATGGCTCTAGATATCTCTTCGATAGTGATGGGACCCATGTTTATCCGTAGTTCCTCACCCTCTTCTATGTCTGGTGGATGTTCTACTGGCTTTCCTGACAGGAGGCGACTGAAGTGCTCCTTCCAGCGTTCCAGTTGTTCCTCTGGTTTGGTGAGTGTTCCCCCATCTAGTCCACGAACAGGCTTATCAGTGTTAGATCTTCTCCCCGATAGTTTCCTGGTGATGTGATACAGTGTCCTTGTGTCGTTCTTGGTCGCTGCTTCCTGTGCTCTTGACGCAAGCTGGTCTATATTGCTCCTCTTGTCTTGGCGGGTGCTTCTTCTAACTTCCTTCTGTTGCTCCTTGTAGTCCCTCTGGACTGCCTGTTTCTGTGCCCTTGTCTTGGCTTGAAGAAGTACTGTACCCCCTATGACCAGGTCGTTCTGTGCACAGAAGTCCGCAAACAGCTCCCCATTCTCATTCATCACTCCTAACCCCTCCTTCCCCATGACGAGTTCTCTTCCTGTGTTGTCAGGTCCCAGCTTGGCATTCATATCCCCTATGACCAGTACTATGTCTCTTCTCGGAACTTTGTCCATCACTCCCTGCAGTTGTCTGTTGTAGTCATCCTTCTCTTGTTGCTCATCCACATTAGTAGGGGCATAGCATTGGACTAAGGTGACTTTCTGAAATTTAGATTCAAAGCGGGCTGTGATTATCCTTTCACTCACTGGTTCCCACTTCATAAGGCTCTTGCTGGCGTTCTTGGTTAGCATGAATCCGACTCCATGTCTGTGCACTGCATTTTCTTCAGGTGGCCCAGAGTGTAGTATAGTTTCACCGGAAGCTAGAGTTGTCCTTCCTGCCATGTTCCAGCGCACTTCACTAAGTCCGAGGATCTCAACCTTGTATCTTCCCATCTCTCTAGCAACCTGGGCTGCTTTACGGGTTTCATACATAGATCGCACGTTCCATGTCGCAATCCGTATAGCGGTCTTGGGCGAGAGAAGCTTTGTCGGTGGATTTCTCCACGTCATATGCTCTCCCCCGGGTCGATTCCGAAAATCCGTCCATTGTTGTGTTGTAGTTAAGGTTTCTGTAGCTGAAGTTTTTTTCACATGATTGGGGTGCTGGCCCTATGCACAACCCTCCTCCTTTTGCATCCGGGCTTGGGACCGGCAATGGCGGAGTAACCATATTACATTATATAAAATGCTTTGCCTTAAGTCACTGGACCGATTGATTTTTTATTGAACACGTCATGAAGTTTCATTATAATAATATAACCGCATCTGTGCAATATGCCTTAAAAATCTCGTTTTAATTACATCTTCAATCAATCAAGTTAGCCCGGCTGTCAGTACTTTCAGTACTTTGATTTATATGGCGGTGGAAATACTTACTGAACTCATCAGACCATAAATTTTCTAACTCTTCAATTTTGTCTATGCACTCAGATTCAGACTCGCGAAGCATGCCATCAGTATGATTGTAATATACAGAAATGTCATCTTGGGTAGCTTTTATTTTGTTAAGCCAAAATTTTACATCCTTTTTATGTGATTCCAGCAGTGAACGATAGGAATATTTGGTAAAACACTAGTAATTGCACTTTTAATCCCTGGTTCGCGATTGCACATAATTGGATATTTAGTATTTTAGTTCGGAATGTTTTCCTTCAAACCGCTGAATTTTTTTTCATGAAATTGGAATCTCTTTTGCATCATAAAAACAAGTGGTATTACACGATTGCCTTATCGTTCTTTACTATGCTAACAAATGGGTCTATGCATTTAATGTCATCAAACGCAAGGTTTTTATCCATACCCAACAATATCGCTTATCAGATAAATCTAGTCGATGCAGATCGATATCGATATCTAAAGAGATCAGCAGTCAATTTGTCTGTCGGTAGTTTCCGTAAGTGATCGTAAATTTTCCGATGCTCACCGATTGATTACTGGTATAACACATTAACATGTAGCCTCGGGCTATCTTAGATCTATAAATCCGATAAACGCTTAAAACATTACGTTTGATGATCATAAAGAGAAAACTATTGGAGTTCGAGTTTGTTGATGAAACCTGGGACCAATATATACATATGAAATAAAATAGAAAAAAACAAGGAATTCGTTTCACTTAACTTTTGTAATAAACACTTTGTCATGCAATTTCCACATTGCAAACGCATCATACAATTAAAAGTTACAACTGTTATGAATTTTGCAAATTTTATATAATAGACCTCCATAAAATTTGGGTTTAGTAATTCATTTCTCTAACATAGATTTTACACTAGTGCCATATTTTAACTTAATATCGGTATATTTATGGCAAAACTTACGAAACGTTTTACATAATTTATGATAACGATAGCCTTGTTTAGCAGTTTACCTGTTAGTAGAAGGTTACGCTTATTAAAGTCCTTTAGATTAGTATTACCCCTCATAAATCGAATAAGTTAAGATACATATATGCCATATGTATTATTTTTCGGTATATCACTAATAAGCCAGGGAAAGTTTATAATATCAAAGTCATAATCATCTCGTTTATCATATATTTTAGTAGTAATAATACCATGTTCTATAGAAATGTCCAAGTCAAGAAACGAGGCATGTGTATCCAAGGTGTTAGCTTTCGATAGGTGTAGTTCTGTTTGATATATAGTATATATCATGGTTGGGAAAAACTCATTATCAATATTTAAAATATCGTCTAAATAACGGGAGGTATTATTGAAAGCTTCAATTACATCCATCTGATTTTCTTTGGATAAGGATAACATAAAGTCTCTTTCATAACAGAATAAGAATAAGTCGGCTATAAGTGGAGCACAGTTAGTACCCATAGAAATACCAACTTTATGTTGGTACATTGAGTTATCAAATTGAATCAAGATATTCTTCAGTAAAAAATTAATAGCTTCACAGACGTCCTCACATGTCCAGTTGGTAAAGTTTTTGTAATTATTAGAAGTAAAAAAAGCCCTTTCATCATTGCAGTCCAAATATACATGTTGATTGCTACCAAATGTTTTTTCAATTAAATGTGTAAGTTTGGTTTTAATTAAATCATGAGGAAGTATAAAGAGTGGAGAAATCATAGGTAGAGATACGTGTTGCTCTAAAATGTAATGATTGAAATTTATTCAAAACTTCATTAGAATATTTTATGCCCCAGTAAAGGTTTATACTGGAATTTTCAAAAGTTTTATTGCAATATTTAACAACTTCAGCTAAGTGGACAACTAGATGAGATTCGTGTTACCACTTAAATCTAGTGTAATACATCATAAAAAGGTAAGAGGTGGCAGTTCTGGGCACTTTCAAGCCTGTTTCTAGTTGTATGATATTTATCTTACTGAAAATTTATCACGAATATTAACTAGAAAGCTAGATAATTATCGTAATAATTAAGTGGTTAACACGAATTAATTCGCGAACGCTATCATGCTAACTGGTGGCAGTAATATGCCACCATATTTATCAGCTGGCACAAGTACAAATTTGTTGTATAATTCTTGAATTTTATTTTTGAAAATACGGAAGGACACTTTCGGATCTTTAGGTGGGAGATTTGGATTAGATTGATAAAACTTAATTCTTAGATCCATGATTTTTATAATTTCATTCTTCCAGGACGTAAGGGCATTGACATCTGCATGTTACCTTTTACACCATGTATTTGCATAATTGTTAAGAGAGTCAATAATATGTTCTTTACATTTCTAGACTGGTATTGAAAAGTATAAACCAAATGGCAAATGTTTCATTTTTGGCGATTTTAATAGTCGCACTTCCAATGTATCCGATATCTTAGAATACGACCATTATATAGATAACGATACTTACCTGTCAAATCTGTCAAACTATGTAAATATACCGCCACGTGTTTCACGTGATAAAGTCATTGACAATCCAGAGGTGCGTTTTTTAGAGGTAAGGGGAAATAAGCAAGAAAAGTTAGCCAATGTAGAAAAGGTTGCTGTCTAAAAAACGCTTGAACGATTCTCTAGCTACAAAATGGCGCGCGCCATACCATACGACACTGTTCCGCATGGACGCCATTTTGTTTAGCGAAGCTAGCACTGTCAAAACACGCTACCTATCTAAAGATAGGTGCTACTTTCCCTACGTTTAAGAAACGGCAGCGCTACTTTCCCTACCTAGCGCTATGTAGTATTCTACTTTTTCTACCTCTAAAAAACGCACCTCAGGCAAACGCTTGATCGAGCTTTGTCAATCTACTTCGTTTATTATTGGTAATTCTAGATTACATAATGACCTTGGTATAGGCGAAATGACCTTTCATTCAATGAATGGATGAAGTGTTGTGGATTATTTATTGTTACATGTAAATGATTTTGATTGTATATATAATTTTGAAATTGTCTCGCCGAATGAGTTTTCTGATCACAGTGGGATACGGTTTAACTTGCCGAGTAAAATTAATGCACCCCCGTTTCCTGAAAGTAAGCACGAGAATACATTTATAAAATGGGATGACACAAAAAGTAACCAATTTCAGCAGCTTTTAATTACAAAAAGGGATTACATTAAAAATCTCCACGATAGAATTAACCATGACGAAGACATTAATACAATCTCTGAATCGTTTTTCAATATGCTACATGAATGCTCTTATGATATTCTTGGTAAAACTTACTTAGTCAATTTATGTATATATGTTGGAAATCAATGACCATATAGCGATAAGGTGTGAGGTTAGCTAGCTGTTAAATCGATTTAAACCCCCAGCATTTTATGCTGACAGTTCCAAGGCTGTAATTCGCTATATGATTGTTGTTTCTGTTTATGTTATGAATGTGTTTTGTATTTCCCTGTCCCCTATGCAAATCTGTTACCTTATACAGTGTTCAGATTGTTTCCTGCCCATTTTTGGCCTATTAAGGCCAGTTGTCTTGACTTGTCCTGTGATCTTTTCCATCCATTCAATTGTAACCACGGCCCCCCCCAGGTCCTGGGAATAGCGGGGACTTTGACTTTCGGTCCAGCCAATTCAAGGTAACAAACTGCTGGTAAAATCCCCACCAAATGCCCCCGCACCCCGGGGACATCCTAGGTAATGCCTATTTTAATGTACATATTCGGCGCGAAAACAAAACCACCGCATTCACACGGCCCATTTCCCCCGCTTTCCCCCGGACCTAGGGGGGGCCGTGGTTACAATTGACTGGTGCATAATCATACAGTTCTAGTGCTTCTACACACAGAGTTTGACAAATATTTAATTTCAGGAAGAAAGACATCTCTGAAGATGATATAGATGGTCTAAAAAGGTTGAGAAATAGTTCAATATCCTATCTCGTGCATAGTGCCTCACCAAAATGTGTACCAACTCCATTTGGTTTACAGTCTCCAGGTTCTGCTTTGTCATATCATGTAAGTTAATGAAATACCACCAACCTTTAACCGATTAAATGTCTGGCAGTTGCTGCATTATGAATTATTGTATGAAAAGCAGCACAATATAGATGACAATTAATAATTACCTATCAAAACATGTTGATAATTGATAAATTTGGATGTATGTTATTTTCATCGCGAAATAAACTGCTCGTCAGGCTGGCATTAATACAATCGATGCATCAACATTTTTTTCTGTCAATAAATATTTTCTGCACACTTTCAAATATTAATATTATGGCGAGAAAATACAGGAGAATAGATACAGTCTAAAATGTGACATGTCTGTTACAACTTAAGTTGTTTGAAGGTACTGCATACATTAAACAAAATAGCATTTTTTACTTTATTAAAAAATTCATGAAATTTGTTACAAAACAACAAACAAACCAAATTTGATCAACACAGCTGAAAAGACTCAAATCAATTCTGTGGCTAAGAATTTTGAATGCTTTAATTCTTGCAATGGCTCGTTCTACGTGAACTCGATGTCTTGCAATTTTTTCTGTCAGTTTAATGTCTGCCGAGCTCATTTGTGAACCACTGCGCTTAAAAGGTGGTATGTTCAGTTTCAAACCCAGTTCCTCGACTTCATCATTGATTTTGAACCCCTTATCAACCATTATGCCATCCCCTTCCATTAGCATTCCATTTTCTTTCAGAGTTTTAAGTGTTTTGAGGAATCCACTTTCAGTAGTGATTTTCTTATCAGATATTCCACCACTGAACAGCATTGATGCAAAAACGACACCACCACGTGGTTCTATTCCGACAAGTCCTTTCAGTGTATTGGCAGATTTGTAATCAGAATAACACTGACTCTGTCTAGTCATAGAACTTGGTTTTTGGATTTTAAGTTCGGTTCCATCTATAATGACCATGGTTGTCGGGAATTCTTCTCTATATTTGTCTGGCATCATTTTTATTATGATTTCCCGATGCGGCCACATTGACACTGATGAACATCTAAAGAACATATATTGTAGCCAATTGCGGAATATAGCGCTAGCATCCTGTTGCGAAATTCCATAAAGATTTCCAATGTGTACAAAATCAAAATTTTGTCTCAATTTCATCATGACCAGTAACACTTGGTCTTCAGTACACATATTCTTTTGACTGGTTACTGTTCTCGTCATTTCAAATGGTAATTCATTTTCATTTGAACACATCAAAAACGTATAGAAAGTTTTAAATTGTTCACTTGTTAGCCCAGTGTAGTATATAAATTCGTCTCTCTTCTTATTTTCTCGCAGAGATGAAGCACTCATTAATCGAGGGTTTGCAGACTTCTTACCCTTTTGGCATTGAACTGTATTATGTCGCAACATTTGTTCATTTTCAATCAACAACCTTGCTGTCTGTCTCTTAAGAGCTTCATTCTCAGCCGCTAGAGCCAATAAATCCAGAGATCTATCAACTGAAATGAATGTCAGAAATTAAGCACATGCTCTTTATATTATACTTTATATTTGCATCATTTTGTTTTCAGGGTCCATTAATAGATTTCGTTCCACAACCAAGGGATGTTAGCAGATGTGGAAACGTTCAGCTACCTTTGGATGTATTTGTTGATGAGGAATGCGGGGTTTTGCTGTCGGAAAACGAAGCAGAGTGGAATGAGATGAACATCACGCATGAAGAAGCCTTGGCTTTGGAAAGAAGAACCAGAATGCAAAACTATTCCAAAGTGTGGCACGAGGAAAGGAGGAAAAGACTCACAGCTTCCTCATTCGGAGCTGTTATGACAAGGAAAAAGGCCATTAATTCAAGTTTCTTGAACAATACATTTAACAAAAAACAGTTCTCTAGTAAACCAACGACTTATGGTCAAGTTAATGAGAGGGTGGCCAAGGCGATATATATCAAGAAAACGGGTACACACATGCACGACATTGGTTTAGTGGTTAACCCTAAATTTCCATTTTTAGGTGCCTCTCCTGATGCTACTATATGTTGTGACGGACAGACTGGATTGATTGAAGTCAAGTGTCCTTATTCAGCCCGTGACATGACAATTAGAGAAGCAATTGCTCAAATTAAAGATTTCTGCTTACATTTGAATGGAGAAAATGTAGAGCTGAAATATTCACATGTTCATTCATTCCAAGTTCAAGGGCAGTTGCTAGTTAGTGGAGCACCATTCTGTGATTTTGTAGTGTATACAAAACTAGATTTTTTCATTCAACGTATTTACCCAGATAAAATTGTAATGAGCTCGTTGTTGAAAACACTTTGTAAAACATATGTAGAGCACTTTAAGCCATTCCGCTCCATGAATAAGTAAATATAAAAAAGTGAAAACTAACCTGTTGTAACTTGATTGGATACTGAATTTTCATCCAAGGTGTCTAGAGAACCTGGCATATTCATAACATTGTCAATATTTATGTTGTTTTCTTTATCTACTGTGGATGGCACACTGTCTGTGTTACCATATCTGAAATGGGAATTGTTTAACAATGTAAATACATGAATGTAAAGTAGTCACCTGTATAAAAAAACTATCAGGAGCGATAAATTTGTACAATACTCTTGGTGTTGTATTGTGATTATATGATCTGTTTTATACCATATATTTCTTTTATGACTTCACAAAACAAGTAAAGTTTAAGAACAAATAGTTAGCAGTGTTGTCGTTTCCTTTGGGCCAAATACAAATGTGTGATTCAAGTAACAGGTTCAGAAAATTCATTCTATAATTCCTTCATTCAAGTGGTTCTTTTCGCACTTGATATTGATTATTTTTTAGTTCAATTGAAGAAGTGACATGAAAAAACTTAGGTTGTTTAGTTAACTGAACCACACATTTGTTTTTAACCTTATGACCCCCTATAAAATTTTCACACAATGTATAAATGTCACATACCCAGTAGCTTCATCTAGGTAAATTCTTCTCTTTTTCTTTGGGGGCTCTGACAGTGAGCGCATCTTCGGTGGCCTACGTGCTGGTGTAAATGTATCGACAGCAATAGCTGGCAGTGGGTCTGGATTTTCTTCAGTAGGCTTCCCGTCAACAAAGTGCTGAAATTGATTATTACATCAATATAAAAGAATTTCCTATACGGTTTGAATGAATACTTGTAAATAAATCAACCATTTGCAAATATCCAGTTACCAATTTATCTTTAATTTGACTTCCATGCAAATATCATGGTTAAAATCACACTCGATCATCAACAAATTTAAATGGAAAAACACGGTTATTTATCAAATAAACATAATAGACATAAACATCACACATTCGAATAATCGGGTATCAACACACTTCTAACGATAACTTAATGTGGTGTTCGGAATTAGGGGCGAATCTGCTCGAGGACGTTATGACCAGGTACATTTAATGAAGCAAACTCGTACAGTATTTTACATCAAGACATTATTTTATGTGTGCAATAAGCAGGCATTTTCACAGCTTCTTCGACGAGGATATCACATAAAAACATTTGAATTAATGGATGAATCTAGCTAATCTGTATGATCATTTCTGAGGTCGAGTCAACGACACGAAGTGACATATGATACGGAGTCATGTCGGAACACAACACAAACGATAGTTCGAGAATTTTATAGCTAACAGGACACTAATGTAGGTAAACATAAAATTATGTCCATTTACCTTTGTACATACGTAGAAATGCTTCGATTTCATAGGATCTCGCAGTTTGTTCTCATTCAGTTGTTCGTGCGGCCTTCCGCAGAGACGAATCCACCTCCGACATTTCTCCAAATTTCGTACTGGTTTTGGGAACGGAATGAAATTAAGACCTATAGTCAACCTTTCCTTATACCTAGAGTCTGTGTTGCAAGTTCCGTAACAACAGCGCTTCACCATTTTTTTTAAATAATAAATTAACCGTATATCGTTCTCCTTGTCGGAGCTAGTCAGCTTGTCGGAGAAAATGGCGGATGGCAACAAGCCTTATCGCAGGCGCTCGCTGATTGGTCAGTTCCAATGTCTGCGAGCTGTCAATCATTATCTGGCGTAAGGTCAATTCCCACTTCCCCTTCCCTTACTATCCACTTTGATTCTCCTAGTTATTCCTTGTGGTCTGCTGGGCCATTCCTTACGCCTCAGTTCCTTAATATGTGTACCGTTTGACCTCCTTTAGTACTTTATGTTTTGTGGATTGTTGTTTTTTCCGGAGATCTGCGTGGGGAGGCATTGTCTTATGTATGTGGCTTTCCCTGTAGTTACGTATTCTCTCTCTTCTTTTACACTCAGGTAAAAAATTATACAGTATTTTCATTGATTCTGAAAAATGCTTTGATAAAATAAACCGTACATTATTATGGCAAAAATTGATTAAAGAAAACATTAGTACAAAAATGATAAATGCATTAAAAAGTATGTACTCTGTTGTACGATCATCAATAAAACATAACGGAAAACTTCATCCTAATCATATCGATTCATATCAAGGAGTAAAACAAGGCGATCCGAGTTCGCCACTTCTATTTATGATGTTCATAAATGATATTATAGATAATATCAACACAGACATAAATGGATTATTTTCAGTAGATGATCTCAACCTTTTTCTTATATTATACGCTGATGACCAAGTACTATTCGCTACTTCACCGGAATCATTACAATGTATGCTAAGTGACGTAGAAAGGTTTGGCCTTAAGATCAACTTAAGTAAAACTAAAGTGATGATCTTTGAAAAAGGTCGACCAACCAACTATAATTTTTATCTTTATAATGAAAAACTTGAAATTGTATCATCATTTAAATACCTAGGTATATATCTATTTAAAACACAAAAACATATTGCTGAAAATGCATCAAAGGCCTTATATCGAGCATTTTCTGTATTTTATAAATTTGAATTCAAAACGTCAGAAAAATGTTATCTATTTGATTCTCTAGTTATGTCAGTTTTGAATTATTGCTCAGAAGTTTGGGGAGGAAATGACGGAAAAGACGTCGAAAAAATACACACACAATTTTGTAGAAAAATGCTAACAGTAAATAATTCCACCAATTTAGATGGTTTGTATGGCGAACTAGGCAGATATCCGATGAAAATAATAAGAAAAATCAATATGATTAGATACTGGATTAAAATTCATAAACTAAATAATAATTCAACTGTTAAACTGATTTATAAGATGTTAAAAAATGATACTGAAAATAATATAACATATAATGGACTAAACTGGGCGTATCAAATTAAATCAATTTTAGATAATCTAGGAATGTCAGATATATGGCGAAACCAAGAAAATCAATGCTTACCATTTGATAGCATAAAACAAAGAATACTAGACCAATATCAACAAACATGGTCTTCAAATATAAATAATTCCCAAAGGTTAATAACATATAGTAGATTCAAATCCTCATTTTCCCTTGAACCGTATCTTGATAATATAACTATCGATAAAAAATTCAAAATAGCTTTAAGTAGATTTCGTCTCTCATCACATAATTTAGAAATAGAGAGAGGAAGACATACTAATATACCAAATCAAAGGACTGAAGGTCCTGAGAGGCGCTTCCAGGGCACGTTTTCTATAATATTTGAAGGTGATTATTTTCAATAATCATATTCCTATGCCATCCATCCGCTCTCTTCTTGGAACTAACCCCATCACACACTCGTGCTTGATCGATATATATTTCCAGAAAATTCTATAAAGGAATTAGACTCGAAAACCTTCTAAACTGTTTTCGATAATCAGTTTAATATGGACATCTGGGTTTTTGGTATATAATTGAGAAATATTCTGTACTTTCAAGAATTAACATGATGAACTCAAGTAACCTGACCCATTCCAGATGGAATATAGTGCAGTAATAAATCTCAATGAAATGATTCAGTCTTCAACTTTAAAAACATATTGTTACTTTACAATTGTAAAATAACAATACGTTTGTATATATTTGTAGTATATCACTATATGACTTGCAATATAGGAGTCTGGACTTTCATATTGAAATACATTTGTAATTATGCATACATAACCATCAACTTGCTTTTGTGAGGGCTAAATGGGATTAACAAATAATACCAAGAATGACAATTTTATGTATACAACGCAAAGTTTACGCTGTTAATTGTTTCAGCATCAAGACTCCCATTCATGCAGTGTATAAACTTGTTCAAGCCGTATAGACAGTATATAATACGTGTACTATGTTTAATTGACGTACAGTGTCTTGCATACTTTTTGTTTTCAATGAGTGTCTAGCAACACAGGTAGTAAAATATTAATTATTACTTTCCCTCATTAACTCAGACTGACATAACATTTTACTTCCAACTTTCTTGATATCAAAAACCAATATAAAGATCTAATATTGTAATTTTATTTCCTTCATTCCATTGTAGTTATTTTGGTACACATTTATAGAAAAGCAATGAATAACAAGTACAAATACAGTAATATTTCTTCTCAAAAATACTCATCTACAAATTCAAAAGTTTTTTATCTTCCGACAATCCAGTATAACCATTGTCTCTCTGAATGTATACAACATCTCGAATCAAGTCACATTTTATCACAGATCTATGCTTTCTGTATTCATTTAACGTCTTTTCCGCATGGTCACATGTTGTATGTTCTAGTCTCTCGAAAAGGCGACTTTTACAACTGTCATAAATATCTGAGGCAAAAATAGTGGACAGGGTATACCAGTCATCTTGGTATGCGACATCAACATAGGAGTCAGGGTTCTCATTTGGATTTGCGTCCCTGGGAAGACCTATGAGTCAAAAAATTATAGGAGTCTAGTATAATTCAATTTGGGGCAGTAAGTGGTTGACTTGATTGTGGATGAAATTCATCAATTATCCCTTTATCTTCTTCACTGGATTTAAACCGCTGTCATCTAAAATAGACAAATTTGAAACATTGTCATAAAATTATCCGAAAATTGTGACTATCCGAAGTTGGTACAATCGAACAAATCTGGGTCATGATCAATCAGTGTTACTCGTTTAAAATGGCACTTTGATAATAATAATGAATAATAATATTCATGACAATCACAAAGGGAAATAACTCAAATTGCTGTGCCATCGTCTCTCTCGATTTTGCGTAAACTGCGATATAGAATATTGACAACTGTTGTATCATGTCAACTCATATTATTCAGATTTCTATTTAGCTGTAGCGGCCCTATCCGTCCAACACCAATAAACGAGAACCGATATTCTAACTTCTCAGGAAATGGCCAATTTGAGATCGCTGTGCTGTTGACGCAATTTTGCAGAATCTCGCTCAAATAATCAATCTTACCGGTACACAACATTGCCAACTCATTACGAAAACACATCGTTATCATCATATTATACACGAGTTACAAGCTGAAAACAAAGAAATTTAAACTTACCTTGATCAAATGTCGAGAAGTCCAGTAGCCGTAAACGACGCAAAATAAAAAAATTCACACGTCCCCACAAGTTGCCCAGATGTTATGGTGTGTCCGATTCCACAGGGACTTGAAACATACCATTTAAATGTTGACCATACAGATAAGGTCATACAGATATAAAAAAAGTATTTTTCAACAACCTGTGGGTCGGATTAACGACGCAGAATATAAATTTGCACACGATCCCACAAGTTGCCCGATGTTCTGGGCCCGTATTACAGAAGCTTCTTAAGATATATCTTAAGAAATACAGAAATCTTAAGATTTGTACTTCGGTAAGGATAAGGTTCAGTAAAATCTTAAGTACTATTACAAATCCAACTTAAGAGAATTTTAACTAAAATTTCCTTATCCTTATTTTTCATCTTAAGCAAATTCTTAAGACTGTTGCTAACGTAAATCGGGTTTTCCCGTTCCAAAAATAGAACCGGAAATTGAAAAAATAATGCTTGCGCAGAATGTAGCAGACTTTACTCTTACTCCAAGCAAATAAATGTTTTTACCTAGTACAACTGTCCTTTCATATAAATCTTTGTTCTTGCTGCATTATATTTGAACATTTTGAATTATAACAGATGGAAATTGACTGTATGTTGTGTGAGAAGTTTTGCTCAGTAAATTTGTATGATATAACATGAATAATGCAATCGGTAAGTCGTGATCTAGTTGTTGAGGCTAATTAGTACCAGTAATTCAGATTGAATATAACCAGCATATGTCCCTGGACATGGCACAAACACAACACACACCCGGTCCATCTATACCAATAATATAGATACAATATGCTTGCACTTCTTATAATGTCCTGTCATGAGTTGTGTACTGAGAACAGACATGTTGTATGAATTTCAACCCAACATTTGCAGCTGTCTGTGATATAATAAGCAACCACTATTATCAATCCTTTGGTTAGATGCATGTTTTATGTTTTTAACTGTAGTATTACAAAGCTTGTTGCGAAAAAGTCTCCACAGATAGTACTTTTCCCTCGATAAATTTTGCTCAAAAGCATGCACATACGAACCTAGATGAAACAAGAGCTTAGCACTTGTGATTAGTACAAAACTAGTCTAGAGCAGATATAGCGCCATATATAGATAACTAAGTTGAAAAAGAAATTCACACACTATATAACAGTCATTACAATTTTATTTCAATAGAACTGTGTATTTCAAAGCATAATATTCAAATCATGATTGAAAACTACTATTTTAAAAGTAATATAAACTTTTATTACCTCCAATAACTGGAGAGCATAACATATCTACAACTGATACAAAGAAATAAACATACATATGCTAACAATGATACATACAATCTATGAAAATATTATTTCAATTATCAAATTAAACACACAGATTCAGAGAAAAACAATATTATAATCTTAAAATGAGCATATAAAGAGAGATATGACAAAATAGTAAAACGTATTCTCAGTCATGATCCAAGTTTTACATATCGGTCAACTAATAGCATGACACAGGACCAGTTTCGATTCACTTATGCTTCCTTGTCAAACATCATGATTACCTTATCCGAAACATAAAAGCAATTTCAGGGTAAAATGATATGACCAAAAAGAGTTTTCGAGCCACACATTGGGTGCACATTTTCCCATAGAATTATTTATAGGTGACAGCATTGTTTGACGGTTGAGTCTCGGATGCCGGACGAGTGGGGAGTGTTTAAGTGAAGTGGGGTTAGGCGACCACCTGGTAAGCTCAGTCGGTAGAGCGCCATACTATAATTTAGGAGGTCTTTGGTTCAAGCCCCATATTATCAGGCCATTTAATGAGGAATTTAAGCTTTCTGGCAAGCACTGTTACACATCTGTTAAATATCTTTGATATTTGTATTGGACATAATATAATGTTGATTTTGATTACCAAGTCTGTTAGATTCAGTCGAAGTTTCATTAATACAAACAATAGCCGGTCATCTGAACAAATCCGACCTACAGGCACATCAGTTGCCTCCAACCTCTGGTCATCTTTGGTCGCCCTCGACAGTGGAGTATTCAGTAAATATGGATGGGATGTATCTGGGGTGCTCTATCATATGTCATCAGACGGATGTCCTGAAGTAGATCAATTCGATGCATTAATTCAATGTGTAAGGTTATAATATAAATTCATACAAGGTAGCCAGTACCATTATTTATACTATCATTATGATATGATCTTACTGGATAGGCATAACATGTTCATCTATATCTATGGTGAATTATAATTATGTCAATTTATATGGGATGCCAATGACACTCATGTGTGGCAATGACTCTTCCGTCAATACAAAGTCATATCACCATTGGACAATTAATTTATTGATATGTATTGAATAAAATGATATTTTTGTAATAACTTACCTCCAATCAAGTTTTGTGAACAAATCCTATCATGCGGTTTTGGTTCCCATGTCTTAGACGGGTCATCAAGACTCATTCTCTTCACCGCCTGCATCCATCACTGGCGCCGTGCACCATCAGAAATGTGAAATATTATCACACTGTTCTTTTTACCCCTATTGTACAACCTACTGCAGTGCATATTAACCATCGCATGTTTGTTTATAACTGTCAGTTACAAATAGCACATTCACATCCCCATTGACAGTTAACAATGAAAACTTCACGATCATACAAGGAAATGCTGACTGTACAATAATCACATGGCAGACAATACAATATGTATCATATTGATGCTATCACACTAAATGTCTTAAAAGTCCTTACATCCGAAAATTAACCTATCCGAAGTTCACACTTTTGAAATTTCCGATTCACAGTGCAATTTCTATCATTCCGTTCTTATAGATACTTAAGAACATTTTTAGCTATTTGCAGAAACACATATTTATCGACAGGGATCAAGCTTGTAAAAGTATTGTATGCAATTTAATAGTTCAACAACTAGTCAAACAACAGGTACTAAGAAAATTTTAGTATTACAAGGAACAAAATCAATGATATTGGCGCGCCGTGTCCACTTCTCCCCAATTTCACCCACTTCTCCCTAAAATTCGATCCTAGCTTGTTCCGTGGTAATAGATCTCTCAAGAATTGCTATCAAAGAGGGCTGGTCAGTCCATTCTATGCTTCACATTTATTCACTGTATGTCTACATCACGTCCCTGAATTATTACATAGTTTGTTGTATGTATAATTAACACTAAAAACAGCATTTTATGAGGTAAATATTGTTGATTTTGCTCACAGCGTTGACACAACTTCAAGAGCAAAATTTGATAATTCTGCGGAATTTACTGAACACCGGTAGGTCTACTTTATGTAAATTTATATCTGAACGCAACGTGACACGAACGTTGTGTTGAAATCGTAGATGTTAGATAATTGTGCTGTTCACTGGTTCAGAAAATGAAGGCGATTCTATAACTTAAGATTTTTTATACAAGATAAGGGAGGTCTAGCTTTCCTTAAAATCTAAGGAGAAAATCGCTTACCTTAAGTGAAAAAATAAGATAAGAACATTCTGTAATACTACTTAAGAATTTTCTGAAATCTTAAGGACAAAAATGTAAAACTTAAGATTGTTTCGTCATTTAAGGAAAATTTTAAGGATAAGAAGCTTCTGTAATACGGGCCCTGGTGTCGATTCCAGAGGAACTTGAAACATACCATTTAAACGTTGACCATACAGATAAGGTCATACAGATAACTAAACAAATTGTTTTCAACAACCTGTGGGTCGGATTGATAACGCACTCGCAGAACTTTCATACAAATTAATACGCGACTATTCGAGAAATCTCGCTCATTCGAAAATAATCAAGGAAAGCCGTCAGTATATCAAAGCTGCCGCCATTCCACTTATTATTTATTCCTGACAAATCATAAATTACACTCTTCAAATCTATAATAAAATCATAAGACTTTACGTGTACTATTTTTCATGAGGAGGAATATGATTGTGGCGGTACTTCGAGTATACTTCCGGTTGAGACGATGATAGCAAAGAGACGCTAAAGCGCCTCAAAAACCGGGAGAGGGAAGAATTGAACGCTGACCGTCAGCGTGACAATCCCACTCGTACACCACTGTAGCATGCGCACAAGACGTATAAGTGTGTCGTATTTTAGTAGATAATACACACCCGTCTTTGCTTTATTTAAGCAGCCGACTATAAACTACACGAGATCGTTAGCCTTCATACATTATTTTACATAAATACAACATATTTCTTGTAAACATCCAAAAAGTTTTTACGTGGCGATTCTTAGTCAACAAAATCGTCTGCATTCAGTAATCGAACTGTCATCAGTGTCAAACTGTTATTTCAACATAGCGTAGATATTCATGATAATTTTATTGATCATAAACGATTCAATACTCACTGTTACGTCTACAAATCTCAGCTGAATAAATACCATCACCAATTTGTTGTTTAATTCAAGAAAATCAATCATCGGACCACCGAAGCTTGTATCCAACGACGCTGCGATGTTGACAACCAAAATTGTCTCCCTTTGAAAAACAAACCCGTTTTGACCAGATTCGGATACGTACAAAATAATCGGATATTGCATCTTTTCCCACTTCGTGTGGATGCTATTTAAGTTTTTGACTTAATCGATAGGTCGCATAAGATTTAAAATGATCCTAGTGTTCTTTACATTATGGTTGGCATTATTTTGTTTGATAGGTAAAGAAAACTCATGATTACATATGGCAGTAGAGGTCTACAGTTTTGAAAGTTGACATACAATTTCAATTTGTCTTCATTGTACCATGATCTCCCACATGCGACACCAAGGAACTTTTACCAAGCATGAGTAACATGATGAACAACATACACGCAAAATATCTATGTGTCGCATGTGGGAGATCATATCTAAAAAATCGGATTTACATGGCGTAAATGTCACATGTCGAGTTGTTTCGTGTGGTGGGGTAAGTTCAATTAGTCTTTGTTTTGCTTCTGTATGAACTTTTCCACAAAGATGATATATATTAAGAAACCCAAAGGGTTAATGTTTACCTAATGTGCCATAACTTTGCGATGCAAATTGTTTTCACATTCACAACAAGCGATGTTTTTACACAATTACGGTTTGTTTAAGTCAATGACAGGTCACCAAAATTCAATAATATTGGACTCGCGCGCATTGTTATCAAGCTAATAGTTTTTAGAATCATTGTAAAGGTACATGAGGAAGATGTTTGTTAAAAAAATCGATATGAAATAGTTCACTTTTATCAATAAAATATGCTAAACAGACGAGATCACGTAGACCCATGGCCTCTCCGTTACCTTAGCAACCGAAGAATGAAAAACACAAAAGCAATTCAATTCATGTCTACTTTATTCTTAGGTAAAAAAAAACAAGATAACATGTCAAGAGAGCAAAAAACGAGTTTTTACAGTTATTTGTCCTTTGCAGTGTTTCCGTTGCTATGGCAACTATATACTTTGTAAAAGATTTCAAAACACACTTTTGCATCTGCAATTTGTAAATAATCGTTCTGTGTGGCCAATTTGGGTGGTAAGTGAACCTACTCCAAACTACTAGACAAAATTAAATAAATTTCTAATTCTAATAATTTCAATATAAATGTCGTAAGGGTAGTCACGAGCGTGTCCTCTAAGATGAAAAAATAAATTTTAAGATTTCTTAAAAAATAAAGAAGTTATGGGTATGGCCGTGTTTTCTTTTAGAGCCGTGCTGTATTTTACGACCTGTCCGTGTTTTTAACCTGACCTTTGGATCCTTTTCCTGAAAAATGTACTTCGCGATTAATTCAACTCCTTTCGTTCTATTTTGGAAAGCAAAGATGAATCCAGTCTATCTTGTACGCTGATATTGATGACGTCATTCAATTGTTCACAACTGAAGTTCGAAAGGCGGACAGTTTCAGATTTATTGAAGACATCTCGTGTCATATACTGCGCGCTTCTGATGTTTTATCAATACGTTGCAGTTGTAATGTGGTAAAATTAAACGCGTTGATGTTAAGACGAAAGCAGTAAACGTTTGCAAGCATCCAGGTGATCAATCACTGTTGTCAAGAAGACAAGATTCATGGATTGGAATCTGAATCTCAATTTGCATAACATTTATTTCAATTTTTTATTGGTAAACCAAGGTGGAAAAGTGCGCCCGATGTGGGTAGACCTGTGCTTAGTCTTACACATATATATACTGTTTGCTTGTATTTTCGCGGTATTAACGAAATATTGCAACAGAAGAAAAACTTACTTCGATTTTCTTTTGTGTTCAGTTTCATCTTTCAACTATTTGACAGTAAATGCATGCTGTCAATATAGCATCTCTTTTCTGTAAATTTCCTATTATGCCAAATTGTTTCAGTGTATGTTTTGTTGTCAAATTACCAAGGTACCGCCAAACCAGAAATAACGCGAAATACCAGCAAACACTATAACTCCCAAGCATTTGTATTCTTCACGTTTTACCTTCATTTTTGATATTTTACGTTTTCTGTCAAATGCGGAGTCATATATTGGATATCGTCATTTGTTTACATGGTGATAATTGCCATTTTTTGCGTTTTTCATTCAAGTTATGCATGCAACTAAATCAGATTTTGGCAGCATTTGACATATCTATCCGAAAAACATGTGATAAAGCAATATAAAGTGTTTAAATTTGAGCCAAGACTGACTTTGCTATGAGTTTTTGATGAGATGCTTTTAGCTGGGACCAATCTATGCTTGACAATGAAGGTAAAATATGAAAAATATAAAAACAAATATTAAAAAATGAAGGCAAACATGAAGGATCTAACATGGTTGTCTAATTGTTTACTGACTGAGCTAATTGGGCAGTCATTTAGCCCCACGCTATTACATATATGTACATGTCAAAGCCAATTATGTAATCATAAATTGATTCTTGGTGAAAATGTAAATTCTGCTTATGGGAAATCGTTGTCTTATATGTTAATAAATTAATTGTGAATTGTTTGATTGGATAAGTTTTAATTTGGCAATTTTTATTGAAATTTGAGTGATGGTAATTACATGAATTTTCCTTTTCGAAATAAATTTCAGAACTTCTTGATTTGGAATTGTGGTATTTCAGGTTTATTAGAAAGTAAACCATGCAGTTTTAAGAGAGCAATATGCTACATGCCACATCAAATCGGGGAACTCCTACAACAGGGGAGACAATCACAAAATTGGTGAGACAGAACTACAAGCCATTGTCAGGTACATGTACACAAATATTAGATTTTGATAATCAATATTTAGCTAGGCTTTATAAAAGTAGAATTAATACTTTTTTTGTTCTGCCCCACCAAGTGTGTATGTGGGCAGACACTTAGATTTACCTTATCTGTCCGTCAGTCCAGCCATCGGTCAGTCCTGTGCCCTACTGACACATTTCTTGTCATTTTAAGATTTTTGGCATTTCCAATCTTATTCCAATAACAGCTTTACCAAACAAAGATATTTTATGGTTCAGAATTTTATACAAATTTATGCAATTGTTGATAAAAAATAATTATGCATTCATGTCAAATAAATTCCTTAGTATATTTACTAGTGACGGGCATTTCGGTCAGATTTGCCAATCAATTAATTGGCATAATCGGATAACCTAAACAATGTGATTATTATAATTATATTGATATCTATATATCTAGATTTAATTATTAATATTGTTATTATAGTAGATTTTATTTTTACCACATACAAATGAATCTGACTAATAACTTAATAAAGGAAAACAAACTTCGAACAAATTTTTAATCTTATAATTTTAATTTTTCAAGATATTTATGTCTCCCCTCTCAGAGGGAGACATATTGTTTTTGTCTTCGGCGTCTGTCTGTCTGTCTGATCGTTTTTCTGTCCGTCACAAAATCTTGTGTCACTCATATCCCCAAAAGAATAAGAGCCTGAGTCATTAAACTTTACAGGAATGTTCACCAGCATGTGTAGTTGTGCACCTGGGGTTTCATGTTTGGCTTTGCCCAGTAAGTACAAATTTATGGCCCTTGACTTAGTTAAAATATAGCCTACAGAGACTGAAGTATGCAATCTTGTGTCACTCGTATGTCCAAAAGAATATGAGCCAGTGTCATAAAATTTTACACAAGGTTTGCACAGTGTTGAATAGTCCTTGAATTTGATGCCTACTCATTGAAAACTTCTTTGAATTGTAACAGCCAAATATTTCTTGAAAAGTCCTTGAATTTTGAATTTGGTAAATTGTCCTTGAATTCTTCTGCTGCAAATAGAAAATGGACAAAAAGTAACAAAAAAAACCCAACAATGATGAAAAAATGGGCCTCCCTCCGAGTGGGCATAAGTTATGTTAATACAATATGGAACAGTAATCATGTTTGGCTGTGCCCAGTAAGTGTAAAGTTATGGCCCTTGACTTTATTAAAATATAGCCTACAGCCAGCCTGTGTAGTTGTGCACCTGGGGTTTCATGTATGAATATGCCCAGTAAGTGCAAAGTTATGTTCCTTGACTTATCACCATAATCAGTACAGTTGGTAATTTTGATACCCATTCACAAACTATGATCAGAATTATAGCATTTGTTAAGAACCCCTTGACCTATCATCCTAAAACGTCGTCCACACATTCACCTTGGTTAGCAGAGGAACCCTATTTATTTTGGGGTCAAAGGTCACGGTCAAAAGGGTGCATAATGTTTTACAAACGTTTCATATTTGTTACATGTACAGTTGAACCTTGTTTATTCAACAATCTTCTATCCGAATACCTTGTATTGATCATCCAAAATAAACATCAGGTCCTGAGGTATTTTCTTCGGCATGTCAAATTGAAATCGGCTGTTTGAAACTATGTTTTATTTGAAATAAAAAATCGGACCCGATCATTTCAAATGAACAAGTTATGACTGTAGTTATAAGAAGTAAAACTTTCTTTTTCTAGTCGAGCCATATATTCATGAACGTGTTCAGTGCCGTACAGAGGAAAATCGTCGTAAAAGTAAACCAGAGGATTATTGGAATTCAAACTTTTATCGGCGACGGTCAAACTTGCAAAAAGGATTTTACAGTGCTGCAACCGAACCATATAAACCAATCGGCGGACAACTAATACTTGATCCATATGAACTAGTTCTGTCTGCTCTGCCTGGGAATGTAGACATGAAGGTATCAAAGCATGTTTTGCTGTTGCATCGTAAATTGATTTGTCACGTATATTTAGCATTTAAATAAAATCTGCATACAGTACCTCTTTTATTACTGACTTTTATCAGATGCAAATACTTGTTTAGTAAAATCTCAATAATAAGACCACATTTGGGACCCTTGAAAAGTTATTTTCTTATTGAGATTGAACAGTGCAAAACAGTGAAAATGGACTTGAAATTTTGTTCTTAACTTCAAGGTGGTCTTATTACAGAGGTTGTCTTTAAGTGAGGTTTTACTGTACTATTAAAATAATCTTCAGGTCAGGCTATGTTCCTTGTTACCAGACAAGTCAGATGGTCATAATATTACATATTCATCAAATGTGCCTGATCATCTAATATGCATGATAAAAATATGGTTAAAATAATGGTAATTTTATTACGTCATCAATATACTTCAGTGCTCAAATGAGATGTGCGCCACTACCTGTCGTATAACTTCAGTGCGCTTAAATCGGTCGATAGAGCAAAACGTGTCTTGTATTTAATCCGATAAACGGACATTTAGTCCGGCGTTTACACATGACTGATAGATTGTCGTAAACATTTATATTGAATATTGTTACGTTGTAGCAATAATTATTTCAGATATTATTATGAATATCTTCAGGAAATTAAAAGGTATTTAACGTAATTTAAAAGGCATTTGTTAAATACCACAGTAAAGCTATGCCCACCCTTTTATGATCTCTCCCTGAAGACTGTACATTAAGTCTGAAACATACTCTAGGGTTTTATTTTTGGTCAACTATGATCATATTTGAGCTCTACAACTGTAATATTAATGCATTTTCCAATGTCCCAAATTGATTTAGCACATAATATTTTCAGGTTACACCTCGTATGACTAGAAGGGGCACAATCTATGAGGAGGATAACTCAAAAAATGTCAAAAACAAAGAAGTTGTAAGTTTTTCAAATTTTGTTTCATGTGAATGATGGGCTGGAGGCAAATAAAACGTGTATATATTATAAGCACGACTTGATTGACCAACATGTGTAATAAGCTATTCAAATTGTGGTACAAACATGTAGACTGTAACTGCTAGTAAGTAGCCAAAACAGTAGCGATTGTAAACTCCAATCTGACAACTAAATTTGCCAAATTGTCTCAAATTAGTTGCTATACTGTGTAAATATACAATTAAAAATGCTGTCTCTCATTTGAACAACTTTATATGACCTATTGGCTAATGTCTGCACCATGGATAGAAAAAAAGGCAAATCTATCTACCTTTAGAGGTAGGGGAATTAAGTAAGAAAAGTTAGCCAATGTAGAAAAGGTAGCTGTCTAAAAACGCTTGAACAATTCGCTAGCTACAAAATGGCGCGCGCCAGACCAGACGACATTGTTCCGCATGGACGCCATTTTGTTTAGCAAAGCTAGCACTGTCAAAATACGCTACCTATCTAAAGATAGGTGCTACTTTTCCTACGTTTAAGAAACGGCACCGCTACTTTCCCTACGTAGCGCTAGGTAGAATTCTATTTTTCCTACCTCTAAAAAAGGCGCCTCTGACCTCATTCATTGGGTCTGAAATTTTATTTCGGATTATACCAAGTATTCGGTGAGAAGGTTGTTGCATAGATGATGTCCGACTGTATTTGCATTCTAAAAATTAAGAGACTAATTATTGAATGTAGACTGAAAGTTTTCAATGCAGGTTGTTAAATTTGCTAAACATTTTATTTTAACACTGGTATTGTTATCGTCTATTTACCTAGAAACCGACAATTGATTCTGCTACAAGTTTTGATAGTATTAATCTCTATGAATCAGCGGGGTTTGATGACATCAGGCAGTTACTGAGCGAATCCAAACAAAGAATGATAAGTGTACGAGCTGGCATGCCATACGAGGACCATGTAAAAATGGTGGAGGTGAGGAACTTACTAAATTCAATTAAAAAATACAGTTTACCAGTCCTCTCAAAATGTTGCATGAGGAGCTGCATGAGCCATGTCTCGCTGAGTTAACCTTGTCACATGAGGTGCTGAATTAACCATGTCTCGCTGAGTTAACCTTGTCACATGAGGTGCTGAATTAACCATGTCTCGCTGAGTTAACCTTGTCACATGAGGTGCTGAATTAACCATGTCTCGCTGAGTTAACTTTGTCACATGAGGTGCTGAATTAACCATGTCTCGCAGAGTTAACCTTGTCACATGAGGTGCTGAATTAACCATGTCTCGCTGAGTTTACCTTGTCACATGAGGTGCTGAATTAACCATGTCTCGCTGAGTTAACTTTGTCACATGAGGTGCTGAATTAACCATGTCTCGCAGAGTTAACCTTGTCACATGAGGTGCTGAATTAACCATGTCTCGCTGAGTTAACCTTGTCACATGAGGTGCTGAATTAACCATGTCTCGCAGAGTTAACCTTGTCACATGAGGTGCTGAAT